>JARHVA010009073.1:0-247500 GCA_037957365.1 Torreya grandis | reverse complement strand
GCTACATTTTTTATTTTGAATCTACCTTTTTTAATACCTTTTTTTAATTATAAAATGCATTAAAAGATAGTTTATGTTTATGAAACTTATCATGATAGATACAATGTATTAATATCATTTATTATTAATGATTTTACAATTAAAATGATGTAAGTGGATAAATTACTTTTTATTTCTTAAGGTGGATGCATGACATCTTTCACCCTCACAGAGCGAAAAATAGGGAGAACATCATATGGGAGAGGGTGGCATATCATGAATTATATTAGTGCACAAAACTTACTAATAACAACCATAACACACACACACACACACACACACACACACACACTAGGCCATTTATTTGATTATTTAAGTTTTTATTTTACTTTCATAATGAGAGTCTTTGACTACGTACGTTATATTAGCATTGGTTGAATTCATATGAGACTAAGTTTTATTGTCATGTCACAATATTTATTGATGATTAACTATTATGTTTGAGTAATGAATTGTTTTGCATATGTATTAATTATTTACTTTTATCCTTGGTAATTTATTGGTAATTTATTTGTTTATTGGTAATTTATTTGTTCATGTTTATGATCACATATGAAAAGGACTATTGTTAAGATCCTTTGTGATGCATGGTGTAAATTAGGTTACTTTTATTGCATTCATGTTAAGGTTTGAGTGAGATAAATCTTATAAAAGTAATATAATACTTTGTTTATAATTATTAGACATAAAAACCATTTAGTGTTATTAGAATAGCATTGTTATAAAAATGTGGATTGTATTCTTATGTATTGAGAACCATAGGAAATGTTATAATAACTTATTTGGAAATTAAAGTTTAGGTTAATTCATTTTATCAAAGAAGTCCCATAAATTTAGAATAAATGGGTGAGTTGGTGTCATATGGGGTAATTTTTTTTCAAATCCAATTTTTTTAGGCAACTTTAGTTAAGTTTCATTAACCCATGTAAGGACATGGATAACACTCGAGTAAAAATGAAATTATGATTAGAGTTTGACTTATTGTTGGAGATACATGCAAGTCTCTTAGGTTGGAGTAGCATTATGGAAATGGAAAGTAGTGTAATTATGCATGGAATGATAAAAATTGAGCTGTATGATTTGACTAACAAAATTATCATAATGAATCTAGGCATGCAAAACTATATTTGAGAAAGAGAATGGAAAATAAAAAGGAGGAAAAACATTTTGGGGTATCACACATAATTTGGAGATAAAAAAGAAGAAAGAATTGATGGGGATGACATTCTATAATATTTAGTAGTTGGTATGTGATCCTTTTAAATTTAAAAGTGGTATATTCTAATGTTGCAAGGGATTTGTTTATGGGTTGAATTCTATAGAAAAAATTAGGTTATTACAATGTAATAGGGTTCTACATATTTTTTTGATATCAATTTAAATTTATGCTCAACATTCTCCCATAACTTATACTATTTAAAACATATCTTATTTTTTGTAAACCCTTATTATCTAAGATTTTTTATTGTTTACCAGGATATAATGAATATCAGTTGGTCTTTTGTTAATATATTAAATGAATGGGGGATTTTATTTATTAATGAAAATTAATATCACCCATATGGACCTAGGGGATTGGGGAGGGGAGATGAGAAAACATTTTCCCCCATAGGCCCATATTAATGAGTATACTTTAGGGTTGTTTTAAAAATCTAGTAGTTGAGTTTTAATGACTTCTACGAATTGTTTGGTGGGAAATAAATGAAAATATATACATTTTAGTTATTGAAACAACCATAATATCACTATTTTATTTATTTATGTGGTAGGTTTTCAAATTAGATAATAATTTATTGATGGGTAAAATATGTTTAACTATGAATTTATTCTCTAATAAGATTTACAAAAACAAATTTACTAATATGAATTTTTGAGTGGTATAATTCTAACCATGGTTTAATATTTTGGATTCTTTTTTATGGAAAGGACTTACATTTATATGGTCGTGAAAGGAAATTCAAGGACATAATTTTCACTTTTGCATGACATTATAGATATAGGTGAGGATTGTATAAATATTATACTTGGTTGTAGATATCTTTTTATAATAAATTGTGCATGGTTGTGAATGAGGTTGGAGTAAAGGTTTATAAAGTAGCATGTTATATTATATTAAACATATATATAGGTATGATATGTGTGAATACTATTTAATGTGTCTGTAGGTGAATTTAAAAAATGAGTATGAGTTTATATATATATATATATATATATATATATATATATATATATATATATATATATATATATATATATATATATATATATATATTATGGGTTTTTAACACATGCATGCACGCGCACACACACACACACACATTTTAGGATTTGTAATACAATTTGGACCTCCATGAAAACATGTATTATCAATATTTTCAATATAAAATATGGTTTTTAAATTAAGATGAATAATATGAGTGATTGAAATATGATTATAACATGTTATGAGGACTATTAAAATCTTATAAAACTAGGTGTGAGAGGTGACTCTCACATACAATTTAATAAGGAAATTAAAAGCCAAATATGTCATAATAAACTAGATTCTTCATAGGATATAAGTTTGTTTGGATAATAAAATGGTTGAGCTTAGAACCTGAATTTGATTAACATGTGGGTTTACAAAAGCTTATAATTATTTATAGATAAGGGAATTATTGCATGTTATGATATGTATTAAATATGGATATATGTATAATTAATGGTTTGGAGTCATAAAATAGAATTATTGTTTATAAAATATATAACATTAAAGTATGTGTCTAATGTATATGAATTCTAATAAAAGATCAAAGTATTAGTTTACAAATTTAATTATGACTTATGATACCCTTGATTAAAATAATATTTAATTTAATGTCATGGCATACACTCTATGATAGTTGTCTAGAAATTTTTTATGTAATATAATTTTTATAATATTCTCTTTTTTATCATTATTTATATGAGACTTCTTGGGTTGAGTCTAGATGTTATCAAATTTTCCCATTTAATTAAGGAATAATTAGTGTTAGGCAAGTAGCCTATTGTAAAATCTCATCATTAGTTAACATGATGAAAAGGATAATAGTGTGTATTAAATAGAGTATGATTAACATGGAATATGAATAATATCTGGAATTTAATAATACTATAAAAATAGTTTGGCTAAAGTAATGATGTAGATGTATACATTGTCCTAGGAGTTAAAAAAGTATGATATGTAAGGATAGGCATAAAATTTTGAGGAAAACACTATGTCTCCCACATAACATGGGTGGGAATTAAATGATATATGTATATATCAAAATATTACCATTAGGTTTAGCTTTTAAAGGAGTTATGTAATTTCAAACCTTAGTTCACTAAAGTGCTAAAATAATAAATTAAGGAATAAATATGCAATAATTAAAGCCTCTATTTTTTATAATAATTAAATTTTATGATTATTATATAAATAAAAAATATACTGACAAAGATTCACTTAGTTTAAAACTAACTAATACAGGTGAATTATAGGTCAAAAATTAGTATAAAGACTATGAAGAATGTCATAAAATGGAAATAGGAGTCAAAAAATCTCTTGAATATTAGTGTTGTCCCTTGAATAGTAGTGCACTATTCTAGTGTCATTTTGGGTGTAGCAATGTCCTTTAAAAATAAAGGACATTGATCTTATGGGTGGAACTTAACCTAGTCTTAAGATGCATGTGCTTGAGTGAATGAATGTTGGTTAGTTATCTATTCCCTATTTCTAATTATTTTGCATGTAAAACCCTATACCTCCATGTTTTTTAGGGTATTTAATGAGCACAAGTAGAAAAGAGTAGCATTAATAGGTCCTCAACACCCCATGCATTGACTGTTACCTATATACTAGTACCTTAAAAGAGGATAAAGCTTAAAGAAGTTCTCCCAATCTAAGTGTTGGTGCAAGTTCAAGTGAATACTAGTATGAGTGTTTAATTGAGTGCTTTGAGTGTGACATGAGACTAGAATATGAGTGATCGAAGCTCTATGATACTCTATATGGGTACATGTAGAAGCCATTTATAATAAGGATCAATGACCTTGATTTACATAACTATTTATGAGTATGTACATCTAATTTCCATATAGTGGATAAGTGAATGAAAGTGGTGTATATATAGTAGCTTTATAGTTCTTTTAAAGATGTGAAATAGGTCTAGGCCAACCCTAGGAATGCTTTTTGGAACAAAAAAATATTTTTATGGGGAGTAAGGACATAAGGGACACTAATTTAGTCCCTAGGTCAATAACATAGTGCACTAGTGTCCAAAGGATTGCGCTAATGTCCAAGTGGAAAAATATATTAAACAAGGGGCTTGAGTGCCTAGGGTGTGGCTTAGTTATACTTTTGGTGTATTTGGGAATAGGATGGACTCACATAAAATCCATAAAATCACCAACAGATTCCCTAATATAGGTTTAGGGATAAGTTATGAGAAGGTGCTTTCAAATGACACTCATTGCACTAGAATAACATTTTAGATGACTACATTCCCCCCCCCACCCCCCACTTATTCTATAAATGCAACAAAGTGAAACGGCTAGGATAAAATAAAAGAAAACTTCCTGGACTTACCTAATAGGGAGAAGCCTATGAATCTAGGTCTAAGTCTGCAAAGCATGGTCCATTACATATCCTATAAATGAAACATGAAATAATTAGTCGTTACTTAAGAAACATCAAAATAAAAGACAAAATTGAGTAAAGAGATGGCATATCTCTGGAAAGGAATGAATACACCTTATTGGGTACAAGAACTAATGCTAAAACCTAGTGACATCCTCTATGTGTTTGTGGATGGTGATCAAACAGTGAATTACTTGGATTGATATGGTGGCTCAAAAACTCAAGTAGGTTATGAATCAATCATTTCCCACCTCTACTTGAAAGATCATAATATGTGAATAACTTAGATTAGATTGATGGATTGTCCATCCTTCATATATAGGTGGCTGAATAACTCAATTAGGCTATGACTCCATCATTACCTACCCATGTGTAGTAGATGTATCTGTAACTGAAACTAAAAAATGTAACTAAAGTTGTGTGATGTAATGAAAATATGTAGGATGGTTTTGGGGCCAATTTAAAATTCTAAAATGAAAATTGGCTTAGGCACCATTCACAAACTTGGGAATGTATCTCAATGATTAATCATTAATGTCAACCACTATAGTTGGAATATGACATCAATCTAGTGAAAAACTTGTGCAAATGGTGTCTAGAGTAACATGGTGGAGAATAACATGGATATTTCATTCCATTAGAGAGTACTAGTGTCAAAATGAAGATATGGGAATGATGTGTCTTGGACATGCCCCAAAATATTATATTTATGCATATGGATTCTAGACTAGGTTGTAATAATCTATGTCTGAGTATATGAAACTAAAGTAGGAGTAATCATGTGGTGCATGAAGTCCCCAATCTGATTAAAACTTGTGTGATTTATGTATAACTAATCATAAATAGATAATATCTAATAATATATGACTAAAACTATGCAAACATGGATTGTACCTCCTATAATTTTCTATACATTCTATAATTTCCATGTTTCTATGGATACTAGATAGTAGCATGGTCCCTTGGATAGTATCACACTTCACTAGTGTCCTCTATGTCATGTTATTGACTAGATTTTTTGTTTCTATGAAAAATTGAAATTGGATTGTATGTGACTATTTTTCATTGTATTTTCCTAAATTTGATCTCTATAATTTATGTCTACCTACTAAAATCTATGTTTTAAGTGCATTAGTATGGTTTGAACTCTATGAAAAATCCCTATGAATGCCCCCTCTTTTAAGGGGAGTTGTTGGATCTCTATAATAACTATCCTCAAAATAAAATATATGCATCGTGTATGTTAGACTGAAAAATTATGATATCTACATGATAAAATAATATAATGTGTATACATGACATATGAATGTAGTATAATTTGGGCATAAGTTGGTAATACACAATGTTTATTAGATCCAACATTCACATGGCTGTCAAGATAGATAAAATAATGAAGCATGTATATGAATGAACAACAAATCTAAATAACTACCTAGGGGAAGGGGAATCATATCCATGAAGGCACCCAATGAAGAAGAGGAGATGTATGAGGTCCCTTATTGCATCAAAAACTGAATGTATAAGCAAAAAAAAGAGACAAGTGTCATGGCCATTATGCATAAATGAAAGCATACATATAAACACATGAGGCATGTAAAGTAAGCCAAATTTACACAATATAAGGGACATGGGCACATGTCACTAAGTCTAAAAAATATTTAACATATAAGGACATGTTCAAATGTCCACATACACATACAACAATCAAGGTTGCCTTAGATCCATATGAAAGGACATGTTAAAATGTCCACATACACAATAAAGAAGGAACACACAAGGACATGGGAAAAAATCCAAAGCATACACATAATGAAAAGAATTGTTGTAGAGTTATAGAAAAATGTCATATTCAAATGCCCTCAAATAGATTTAGAAGCAAAGAGACATAATCAAATATAAACTAGGAAATCTAGAAATGAAAGTATGCATGAACATGTGGCACAAATCCATATAAGAGAAAAGATGTACATAAGATGGCCTATAGTAGTGGTAGTTGGAAAATAATCTATGTAGTATAAGATGATCAATATCTAGATATAATCAATGTTAAATCTATGATATAGGATATATAAATATATAACCTGGTAAACTAGAAGTTGTGTACTATGATGCCCGTAATGGGTGAATGTATCAATGTTGAATATATGTATTTGTGTATGTGCCACTAGTGGGTTGATAGTAGCAAATATAGATCTATGTAGAGGTCTTAATTTTTTTAGTGATTTACAAACACTCGAAGAGAAAAAGTGAAACATGTATGTATGATAAAACTGATTAGACTAACATAGATAACATATTTAGTATTTGAAAATATAAGGAATGTAAACATGGAAAAGCATACAATTTGAAATTTTTTATTTTATGAGAAAATATTTGAATGTATTTTTATTTTCTAAGTATAATCTATGTACAAGCAATATGAAAATTCAACTATATACAAATATCAAGATAAGAAAAAATATGTACAAGTAAATGAGATTATATACAAATTAAATGTAGTGCTTATATAGACCTAAGAGCATATCCATAGGATGTGGATATTTAAATTATGGATCTAGTGGGAGGTCATCTAATGCCATATATTGAATCTACCCAAATTTTAATAAATCATCATTGTGATCATCATACCATGTTTTTGGTATAAATATAGCCTTATCCTTGGTGTTGGTCTAGATTTTGTTCATCTAAATGGCATGTTTCTCTACTATGTAATAAGTCTCCAATGTAGTCCCCCAGTAAGCCACACTAGAATATAAGGTATCTGTATGAAATCTATGATTCTCATTTATGCCATCATGTAGAATGGAAATTGTGTGTCCCTCATAACTAGAAGTCAAGCATTTGTCTATTCGATCAACTATGTCATCCATTTCATATAACCATGTATTTCTAATTTAACCTATGTATAAGTGCCAATGATCATGATAAAGAGTAGTGTGTTGAGCACCTTTGGTCTACTGAAAATGGTAGTGTGATATGTCTTGATGAACCTTGATAATGTATATCATATTGTAGCTCAATCTCTTGATGTCCTATGTGATGTCAGAATGCCAATGTATAATTATTGGGATTTAAATCCTCATCTATAGTAACATGATATATGTATTGGTCTTTGATTAAGGCTTGAGTAGTTAAGGGATCATTCTAAAAATGTCAGTGTCAGTGAAGAATCCATCATGGTGCCTATACTAGTGGAGGCAAAGGTTGTGTAATATAAATAGTGCCCTAAGCCTTGAACTTATTTAGTTTATGTTGTGATTTTGGGCATGTATATGTATTGTGTCTGGTAATCTTGTGAAAATAAAAAAGGGTCTATCATCCTAATGCGATAATTTGCCAATAGATCTATATCAAACTATGGGTAGTTCTATTAGTCATATGTCAAGTAATATCTATAAAATCTAGTGTGGATTGTCCTATGTACTGCTTACCTAAATTCAGATAATCAGAGAAATATACACAGATGTAACCATATGTAATTAGTGTATAGAAAAGTCTACCTCTAACTATGAGTGAGTACATGGGCCTGTATTTATGGAGTTGTGAATTGGTGGTGATGTCTATGTAGGTAAAAGGTATGAGTGTTATGGAATCATATTTGTACTCTACAAGGCCTGTTAATGTAAATATTAATCCACATAAATAAGCATAAATATTCATGGGTACTATGTTATCCTCTACAATGGTCTCAAAATCTATATTTGAGTTTTTGATGTATACTTCCTCTGAGTTAACAAGTAATGGTAACTATGTTATATGAACCTCATCAGACACCATGGGCAAGGATAATGGTGTTATAATAGGATTAGTCTCCATAATGTGTGATGGTAATGGTCCTATAGGAGGATCATTCTCTGGCGTGGGTAGAGATAATAGTGAGGTAAGAGGAGTTGGAACTGGTGCAAGAATAGTGGTTCTATATTCCTTGATCTCATATGTATGTATTTTATCTATAGGAATGATAAGGTGGGGAATCTATGATAACATGAGGTGTCCCATCTTAAGATATATTTGGGGTAGTGGGAATAGTGACTCTACAATATATAAATGGTTGGTTATCAACTTGATAAGTGCATAAATATCCCTCACATAAAAACTTTATAGATCTATCAAAGGTAGAGGGTATGACCTCCATGACATGTATCCAAGGTCTCCTAAGTAATATATTATAATGAAAATGATCAGACGTCACCTAAAACTATGTGTATATGTATTATGGCCCAATCATGATATCCAATGTAATAAAACCTAATGCCTATTATAGAATGTCATCAAAACCTCAATTTTTCTTATATGTATTTTGAATAGATGCTATATCAATCCCCATAGTCTATAGTAATGTGAGGTTTCATATGTTAAGACCAAAATCATTGTTAATTAGAACTCATTTAATAGTTGTGCATTTGATTTGTACCTAAATAAATAGTGGTATATTTTGATCCATAATTGTGTATGAGGGTAAATACTCATTGTCAAAAGATATAACATCTTTAATGTCCTTGATAGTTTTCATGATAGATGAAAAATAAGCTAGTTTTATACCCTGAGATAAAGATTTATGATTGAGTGTTTGAAAAATAATATATTTGAAGATGGTTTCCTTTTTAATTAATTATAATATACAAATCTTATCTAGTGAATTTCTCAACTAATCCATAATATCATATGCTTCTTGTTGATCCCTGGGTTCTATTATATTATTTTGGGGATGAGGAGGGATGGTGAGATTATGTTGTTCCTATATAGGATAAGGAGGCATCTGATTTCATATAGTAATAGCTTAAAATTCAAGATATACTATTTTCCAAGGGTGACTAGTATAGGTTAGATGATATCAAAGGTAGTTAATTGGTCTTGGTGGAGGAGGAATAAATGGATTCCTCTGATCTCTATGTCATCAAGTAGTAACTAGAGGCAACTCAAAATTAGTCATGCAACAATGCTCTTAAATAAGGGGATCCCAAGAGGAGGTGGACTAATGTGTGAAGTAAGCTAAATTCTAATGTGATTCATGAGAGGAGTGACATACATGTACATCATTCTATAAAAGATAGGTAATAAGCATGTAAGATAAACCACTGAAACTTTTACCAAAAAGTAGAAAATTTCTTCCATTATAATAATCATGATGAATTATAATAATAAGAAAGGAAAACCTAATGGCACACTAGGGTTTTTAATAAATATATTTTAATTAAGTTAGGCTCACCAAATGAGTTATGGAATGTAAAACTCTAGTTCGCTAAAGTGTTGGAATAATAAATCAAGGAATAAATATGTAATAATTAAAACTTATGATTTATATAATAATTGACTTTTATGATTATTCTATAAATAGAAAATGAACTAAAATATATGTACTTAGCTATGAACTAACTTGCATGGGTGAATTATAGACTAGAAATTGGTGTAAAATGTCATGAACTAGAAACAAAAGTAAAAAAGCTATCACAATCCCTTGGATAGTAGCACACTATGTTAGTGTCCTCTGTGTAATATAACTATCCTTTATCAAATAGGGATAGTGATATTGTAGGTAAACTTTACTTGGTCCTAATATGCATGTGCATGAGTGGATGAATGTTGGTTCACTATCTATTCCATGTTTTTGATTGAATTTCATGTGAAACCCTAGACTTCCATATTTCTTAAGGTATTTATGAGGACAAGTAGAAAAAAGCGTCATTAGTAGGTTAGGATAGATGTGACCTCAACACCCCATGTGTTGAGCATTTCCTACATACCAATACCTTGAAATGGGATCAAGCCTGATACAGTTCTCCCAATGCAAGTGAATGATAGTATGAGTGTGGATTTGAGTGTGACTTGAGACTAGAAATCTAAGTAATCTAAGCTTTGGGCTATTTTATATGGTTGTATGAAAAATTAGTGAAGAATAAGGATTATTGACCTTGATTTTCACAACTATTTATGAGTTTATTTATGAGTATTTTCATCTGATTTCCATCTAGTGGATAATTGAATGAAAGTGGTGTATATATAGTGTTATAGTGCTTGTCAAGATGTGAAATATGTCTAGGAAAACCTTAAGAATGCTTTATGGAATGGAAAGATATATAGTGGGGAGTAATGAGCCAAAGGACACTAGTGTGTCCCTATGTCAATAGTGTAATACACTAGTGTCCAAAGGGATGCATTAATGTCTAGGTGGCAAAATCTAGTGAAATTGGGGCCTATGTGCATAGGGGGATGGCTTAGTGTTACTTTTAGTTTATATGAAAATAGGTTAGACTCACATAAAATCTATAGAATAATCAACAAAATCCCTAAGATAGGTCTAGGCATAAGCTAAGACAAGGTGGTCTAAAGTGACACTCATTACACTAAAATGGAATTTTAGATGACTACACTAGAAATAATAGTGGTTTCAACAACTATTGTAGAGTGTGTACATCTAAAATGTATATTAGTATCTTTGAAGGGATCATGTTGTTTCTAATATATGACAACCTTGTAAATTTTCATATTTTTAACTTCTAGGATTCTATTTAAGACATTATGTTGCATACAAATTCCTTCTCAAAGTTTAGAAATAACCAAGAGCATAGTATACTTATCATTTTTCATTTTTTTGGTCTGTGAGATTGTATGGTAGTCAATGGTGGTCTGAAATAGGTGTATAATCATTTTGATTGGTAAAATGATTATTTAAACATGTTGGGTGGAAATGATAATGTTTGGGCACCTATGATATCAAAATCCATCTAATATATTTCATATTTGTCCCTATGATAAGTTTTAAACTATTCCATCACATATTTTTGTATCTACCTAGAGCTAATCATTCTATATAGTTTTAGAGGCTTAGTCCTATGTGCAAGTTAAGATATGTCTTACATAACCTTTAAAACCTAGCCCACTTTTGACACATGCTTCAAATATAAAATGGGGTAGAAATAATGGTTTTATCTAACCTCAACCACTCCCACTATTTTTTTGAGAGTTTTTACATTCCAAAACTCTAAAAAAGGTCTCAAACTACACGTGGTTATCCCACTTGATTGTGTGTGTGCTTAATCAATGATATACTAGTATGTGTAGACATTAAAAAATGGTATTAGATATTAAGAAATGTAATTTTTTTTACCTACCTTCACTTTATATGACTTGGTGAATACACATATAGCCCTTATTCTCCCTTCTCTTACATCCACATGCTTACCATAAGACTAACCTTCCTGATTTGTAATTTATCACCTATAATAATTCCATAATCTATGTCTAACCTATTTAAAATCATATTCAATATATATCTAAATCATATATATATATATATATATATATATATATATATATATATATATATATACACACATACACTATCAAACTTGGACTTTTTCATAATTTTGGACTATTCCAAACCTAAAAGACATGTCATGCACCAATTAATGGCCACTTTTCAATTTTAAATCATTTTTATGTGTTGCACTATCTATTTAACATGTGAGTGGAATGAAAAAGAACCCAAGGATCACTATATAAATACACAATATTTATTTTCCTATTCCTATCTATAATTTTTCAAGGAATCCTACTATATGCAACAACACAATCAAAGGGACTACCCTATTCTTTTCAATTTAGTCATCACTCATAAGAAGCAAGTCATATCCAAGCCTGATATATACACTATCAAACTTGGACTTTTTCATAATTTTGGACTATTCCAAACCTAAAAGACATGTCATGCACCAATTAATGGCCACTTTTCAATTTTAAATCATTTTTATGTGTTGGCCTATCTATTTAACATGTGAGTGGAATGAAAAAGAACCCAAGGATCACTATATAAATACACAATATTTATTTTCCTATTCCTATCTATAATTTTTCAAGGAATCCTAATATATGCAACAACACAATCAAAGGGACTACCCTATTCTTTTCAATTTAGTCATCACTCATAAGAAGCAAGTCATATCCAAGCCTGAAGCACCTCAAATTCAAGATAAAGTTATAATTTGACAAGTATTTATATATCATAGGTTTAATTCATAAAGTATAAATGTTATGCATGTAAACCTAATAGAAAGAACTACATGCATTTAGAATTCCCTCTTTGGAGTATTGGATATGTAGGTAGGGTTCAACCATTCATCAAGGAGTGATTAGGGTTACCTCAACCCATATTTTCCCCCTTTTAAAAATAAAAAATAGTTTCAAAAGTGGACCTATGGTTTCAAAGAGAAGGGTAAAGGTATTTTGAATTACATGTTTAGATAGTTATTGGAGATCATACACAATGATGATTTACTAGAAAGTGCAATGACTTGTGTGGAAATTGGAGAATAAAAACTCACCCAAATAAAAACCCTAAATTTGTAGAACAATCATTAGGTACTATCTAGAGTTGGATTATTCTATCTAAGCACATATGAAAAACTCATATATTGATTTGAGTGGTTCACAATATAGTTTCCATCCATTCCCACCATTTGCATTCATTCTCTGACCTGAACAATATTATAACATGCTAATTATCTTAATCCTCTTAGTATTTTCCATAAATATCAAGTGAAATTTTCAAATCAAATTATACATTTTAATACATCATATAATCTAAATTATTTATTAGTTTGATCTTGTTAGGTTCATAAATGAAAAATAACGTAAACTTTATTGGTGTACATGTTTATATACTAAGCATGATAAACATATATGATAATCATGTTTATATGTTATAAATAAAGATAAATAATAATCAATAAGGGGGAAAAGTGGATATATTGTGAATTTAAAATAATAAGTACATTAAATATAATTGTAAGAAACCCATGTGCACATGGAAGAGATTATTTTTACTTTTGTATTTGTAATAAAGTGGGTTTACTTTTACAAGTAAACCCACATGGCACATTTAATAAAACTAAATGAAAGCGTGAGTAGAAGTATGGGGTATGTAATAAAATTTAATAAAATTCTAAAATAGGTGTATTCCATGTAAGGAATTAGATGTTCCATCAATGATTTTTGGTGGAGATTTTGTTAGGGAGTTTTATATTTATTTTCCAATCCTTGGCTTGTTTTGGAGTTGGATGTCATTTTGAAGTTTTGGGGTTTTTTTTGAATCTTGAGGGAGGAGCTTATGTAAGGGATTGTGGATATATATCAAGAAGGATTGGAGGTAAGGTAAGCCTCTTGTTTTCACCATTTCTTGGTTTTTGTTCTTGTTCTCTAGATTTGTTGGAATAATAGGTCTCTTTCTTTGATAAAAGGATTTTGATTTGTATAAGGTAAAGAATATTTTTGGTTTAAATTTAGTTTACAATATCATGATAAACCTACCTCTCATTCTCTCTCTTTTACACTATTTTATGGAAATAAACTATGCCTTTCTTACTTTGCTTAATAAATCAATGAAATACATATAAGCTAATAATTTTCTTAAAAATTGTAGTTTAGAACATGTTTTGAAGTAAAAAATAGAAATTCGTTCACTAAGATTTGAAATATGAATGGTTAAAAAAACATTTTTTCCATCAGAGTAATAAGATTTGTGGGTGTTTTCTTAGTTAATTTTCTTGGAAGTGCATTATTATCACATTGTGTGGATGTATAATTAAAAAAATTGTAACTGACTATATATTTTTTATTGATTAAAATTCATAAAATATACATGTGAACATTTGATACACATGCACATCCATAAATTGATAAATCCAAGTTTATATGCCAATAATCTCTCTCTCTCTCTCTCTCTCTCTCTCTCTCTCTCTCTCTCTCTCTCTCTCCTCTCTCTCTCTCTCTCTCTCTCTCTCTCTCTCTCTCTCTCTCTCTCTCCTCTCTCTCTCTCTCTCTCTCTCTCTCTCTCTCTCTCACACACACACACACACACACACACACACACACACACACACACACACACACACACACACACACACAACACAAAAAAAAAAAAAAAATAGAGTCAGGCTTTATAGGATTAAACATGCCTGACCCAACTATGCTCGATAGAGGGAAAAACAATAGTGTTTTCCCTATGTAAATTTAATGGGGAGAAGATGGTAATCTAACAATCCAAACCATGATTATGTAAGGTTTTGAGATGTAACTCATCACTCTATTTTAATTTAGCATATCCCAAATGCTACAAAATATTCTTATAATTATGACAATGATCTAACCTCAACTAATCTCTCACCAAACCCACATAGATATTTCTTACACACACATAATACACACACACACACACACACAAAAATTTACATATACATATGTGTGTATACATATATATGCATACATACGCACTCATACATGCACACACATAGATATGTCATACAAATATGCCTCCCCTATATTTTGTAAATCCATAATATAATAATGTAAAGTTTTTTGAATATATACCATGTATATATACTCTACATTGGGACATAGAAATATTCATACTATAAAAAACCAAACCTTTAAACAAAAAAAGAAAAAGAAATGAAATGATAAAAATGAAAAGAAAGAGGATAAAGAATAATTGAGATACTTTTTTAATCTAATGGTTTTAATTAACTTGATCTAATAGATAGGATCATTGATCTAATTTAGTGAAGGAATTCATTTTTAACTTGAATGTGATTTGAGTTTTGTTATTATTTGAGATATAATGTCTTAGTGACCTTTATAAATATTTTGGGCCATATCAATATTATAATAATAATAATAATAATAATAATAATAATTGTTATTTTTATTTTTATTTTTATTGTTATTGTTATTGTTATTGTTATTGTTGTTGTTGTTGTTGTTGTTGTTGTTGTTGTTGTTGTTGTTGTTGTTGTTGTTGTTGTTGTTTACTTTGTCACAACTATTAAATAAGGTCATGTTTTGATAATTTAATTACACTCATATTAAACCTTCATTTGGCCATGTAATTTATAATTTTCCTATAAAATATAATTTTCCTTGAAGGTGACACTTAGAAAATGATTTTGTCTAGGCCCCAAATTTGTGATAATGGCTTTTAATATAAACCCTTGTTATTAGGAAAATGGATTTCATGTCAAACTAAACTAAATGAAAGGTGATATATTTAAGATTAAAAAAATGAATAATTGTATTTTATTATGAGTCTATCCTTATCCTATAAAAATGGATATATATAGTACATAAGTTTTAATTTGATTTTAATAAGGCCAATGGAAGCAATATGGATTTGGACAAAATAAATACCCATTTTTTAAATTCTTAAAATATGGGATTTGAAATAATTTATAAATGTATTATAGTTATTAGATTAATTATTAAATAATTTATTACCAATAACTACAACTAAAATGGGTTGGATTTGAAAATAATTTTCACACGCAGTTTATTAGTGCTTTTCTAGCTCATAAATGTTAGTTTGGAATTGATGTAAAATAAATGTCTAAAACCTAAATTTATCAAATATAAATATTAAAACAATTTATAAATGGATTAAAATTATCAGTTCAATAGTAAAATAATTTTATTATTATTTTTTTATAATTAAATTTGGATAGATTCTAAAACTAGTATCAAATGTTATTTTTAATGCAATTTCTACTTGTAAAATTCACTAGGAATGCTAGGTGTTTTTATAGCATAATTTTACCAAAAAAATATTTGATGTTACATATTTAATTTTATTATCTTATAAAATATGATCAAACCTTTATAAAAATTTATTTCTTGCTAAAGAAATTTATTTAATAGTGATCTTGTACGCACTTTATAAACTTGGAAATTGTGTGAATAATGCTTATTTTGACTATTATTTACCTCTATTGCTATATATTGTTTAATTTATAGATTAAATATGTAGGTGAATTATTTATACTATTTATAGTATACAAAGTAAAAAAAAATTATAATATATTTATTAATCATTTTTTAAAAATAAATAGACATTGTTTCATTTGAATTTTATTAGCTTATAATTGATGTACAAAACATTAGTGTTAAATATCATTTACTTTTGTGAATTGATTAGTGCATAATTTCATAAATAAATCTGGTTGATAATTTTTTCTACACCCTTATTAGCCTAAGAAATTCATTTAAAACATTAATTTTATTTATTAACTCTAAACCTAATTTATATAAATAATGTTTTATTTATGTTATGTAAGCCTGGGGAAAATAATGTTGAATGTAGGGTTAATATAGTGTTATATACATAAAATATATATTATCTTGATAAGACTTGGGAAGTTTAAATGGGCCATAATTTCTTGTGTAAGGGTGTATTTTCTTAACCCTTGGTAAGGTTTAACTGTACATGGTCTAGTTAGTGTCTACAAGGTTATCGATAACAAGGGTAACTATGAAAGTAAATTTTTTGAAGTTGTATGGCAAAGGTTGGTTCCTTAGTAGTAAATAATAACACTCAATTTTTAAGGGTGAACTAAATTGAGAGATGATTCTAGTTATGAAGGTGGTCATTAAAAAAATATGTATGAATCTCAAGAAGTGAGCACATGCACTAATAACTAACTTATAGGGAAATTTCCCTTGTGTGTTAAGTGTACTTCCCTACCTGTTAACTTGATAATATATATGTTTAATTAGTGTGTGGAATGTAATAATAGAACTAGATGGTGACTTGAGCTATTAATATCTTGATTAAATTTTGGAAATGTGGATATAACTAAATTAATATTTTTATTTGATGAAAATGAATTTAGAGGTAGAATGACTCATAGTTTTTGGGAGATTAATTTTGTGATATTAAAATGAGCTATAAGTTTGAATTAACTTGTATATATATCTATCAATAACACTTAAGGATAAAGTTAAATGTTAAGGTTTAATTAAATCTAATGATTAGGGTTCTAGTGTTACATGTCTAAATCTTATAGAATATTTTTAGTATCATTATAGTTTTATCCCTTCTATTAGATTAGACCACCAAACTCTTTGAATATGGCATCTCATGGAGGATCTAAATCACTCAACTAAGTGGATAACTAAATTTGACCTTGACTCTAAGGAGTGAGTATGTAGGTTGTCCCATTTGATTGAGGCATTAGGTTCTAGGTCTTAGGATAGGTAAGGGTTGTCTTGTCACCAATCATTCAGTTAGGCTAACTGTTTTGTAAGGATGAATAATATAATAACTATATAAATCATATCAAATTCTTAATTACTACTTACCTTACTAATAATCATCATATTATAATATGATATTTTATAGACTATGTGTTGGTTGTTTTAGAATAACACCTCTTTTGGTTTATGTCTTACCTTGAAATGATGTTAGAATAATAATTATAACTAAGACCTGCTACAGTTTCCTTGGTTTGACATCCATCTCAAATAAAGCTTGTAATCTATGTTTATTAATGATTCAATTGTGTGTCAAGTATAACTATTGATAGATTGAACTTAGGAGAATGATAGCTTATTTTCACATGCTTAAAGTATTGAAAATGAGATATAGATAAAAAAATTCATTATTATTATTATTATTATTATTATTATTATTATTATTATTATTATTATTATTATTATTATTATTATTATTATTATTATTATTATTATTATTATTATTATTATTATTATTATTATTATTATTTACTTTGTCACAACTATTATTAAATAAGGTCATGTTTTGATAACTTAATTACACTCATATTAAACCTTCGTTTGGCCATGTAATTTATAATTTTCCTATAAAATATAATTTTCCTTGAAGGTGACACCTAGAAAATGATTTTGAATTGAATAAAACCTTGTGGTCTAGGCCCCAAATTTGTGATAATGGCTTTTAATATAAACCCTTGTTATTAGGAAAATGGATTTCATGTAAAACTAAATTAAATGAAAGGTGAGATCTTTAAGATTAAAAAAATGAACAATTGTATTTTATTATGAGTCTATCCTTATCCTATAAAAATGGATATTTATTCAAACAAGTTTTCTAATCAAAATGTAATTTAGTACATAAGTTTTAATTAGATTTTAATAAGGCCAATGAAAGCAATATGGATTTGGACAAAATAAACACTCATTTTTTAAATTCTTAAAATATGGGATTTGAAATAATTTATAAATGTATTATAGTTATTAGATTAATGATTAAATAATTTATTACCAATAACTACAACTAAAATGGGTTGGATTTGAAAATAATTTTCACACGCAGTTTATTAGTGCTTTTCTAGCTCATAAATGTTAGTTTGGAATTGATGTAAAATAAATGTCTAAAACCTAAATTTATCAAATATAAATATTAAAACAATTTATAAATGGATTAAAATTACCAGTTCAATAGTAAAATAATTTTATTATTATTTTTTTATAATTAAAATTGGATAGATTCTAAAACTAGTATCAAATGTTATTTTTAATGCAATTTCTACTTGTAAAATTCACTAGGAATGCTAGGTGTTTTTATAGCATAATTTTACCAAAAAAATATTTGATGTTACATATTTAATTTTATTATCTTATAAAATATGATCAAACCTTTATAAAAATTTATTGCTTGCTAAAGAAATTTATTTAATAGTGATCTTGTACGCACTTTATAAACTTGGAAATTGTGTGAAAAATGCTTATTTTGACTATTATTTACCTCTATTGCTATATATTGTTTAATTTATAGATTAAATATGTAGGTGAATTATTTATACTATAAAAAGTAAAAAAAAATTATAATATATTTATTAATCATTTTTTAAAAATAAATAGACATTGTTTTATTTGAATTTTATTAGCTTACAATTGATGTACAAAACATTAGTTTTAAATATCATTTACTTTTGTGAATTGATTAGTGCATAATTTCATAAATAAATCTGGTTGATGATTTTTTCTACACCCTTATTAGCCTAAGAAATTCATTTAAAACATTAATTTTATTTATTAACTCTAAACCTAATTTATATAAATAATGTTTTATTTATCTTATGTAAGCCTAGGGAAATTAATGTTGAATGTAGGGTTAATATAGTGTTCTATACATAAAATGTATATTATCTTGATAAGACTTGGGAATTTTAAATGGGTCATAATTTCTTGTGTAAGGGTGTATTTTCTTAACCCTTGGTAAGGTTTAATTGTACATGGTCTAGTTAGTGTCTACAATGTTATCACAAGGGTAACTATGAAAGTAAATTTTTTGAAGTTGTATGGCAAAGGTTGGTTCCTTAGTAGTAAAGAATAACACTCAATTTTTAAGGGTGAACTAAATTGAGATATGATTATAGTTATGAAGGTGGTCACTAAACAAAAATGTATGAATCTCAAGAAGTGAGCACATGCACTAATAACTAACTTATAGGGAAATTTCCCTTGTGTGTTAAGTGTACTTCCCTACCTATTAACTTGATAATATATACGTTTAATTAGTGTGTGGAATCTAATAATAGAACTATTAATATCTTGATTAAATTTTGGAAATGTGGATATAACTAAATTAATATTTTTATTTTATGAAAATGAATCTAGAGATAGAATGACTCATAGTTTTTGGGAGATTAATTTTGTGATATTAAAATGAGCTATAAGTTTGAATTAACTTGTATATATATCTGTCAATAACACTTAAGGATAAAGTTAAATGTTAAGGTTTAATGAAATCTAATGATTGGGGTTCTAGTGTTACATGTCTAAATCTTATAGAATATTTTTAGTATCATTATAGTTTTTTAATCCCTTCTATTAGATTAGAGCACCAAACTCTTTGAATATGGCATCTCATGGAGGATCCAAATCACTCAACTAAGTGGATAACTAAATTTGACCTTGATTCTAAGGAATGAGTATGTAGGTTGTCCCATTTGATTGGGGCATTAGGTTCTAGGTCTTAGGATAGGTAAAAGGGTTGTCTTGTCACCAATCATTCAGTTAGGATAACTTTTTTGTAAGGATGAATAATATAATAATTATATAAATCATATCAAATTCTTAATTACTACTTACCTTACTAATCATCATATTATAATATGATATTTTCTAGCCTATGTGTTGGTTGTTTTAGAATAACACCTCTTTTGGTTTATGTCTTACCTTGAAATGATGTTAGACTAATAATTATAACTAAGACCTGCTACAGTTTCCTTGGTTTGACATCCATCTCAAATAAAGCTTGTAATCTATGTTTAATAATGATTCAATTGTGTGTCAAGTATAACTATTGATAGATTGAACTTAGGAGAATGATAGCTTATTTTCACATGCTTAAAGTACTGAAAATGAGATATAGATAAAAAATTCCTTTTTCCTACGAATTATTATTATTATTATTATTATTATTATTATTATTATTATTATTATTATTATTATTATTATTATTATTATTATTATTATTATTATTATTATTATTATTATTATTATTATTATTATTATTATTATTATTATTATTATTATTATTATTATTATTAGTGACTTTTAAAATAAGTCCCTTGTTGTGTAGCAAATTATGAGAACCCTCTAGGAGCATAGCATCTCTTAGATATGTCTATATGTTATTATTACAAAAATAATTGGTATTGAATTATATAATTAAATAATACACAACACACTCTTATTAAAATTGACAAGTAAATTATATTGAACCAAATCTTAAGTAATTCAGAAAATGAATAAATGTTATGTTGCATAAAAAGGTGGTCATCTAATTCTTGTACTTCTTGTAATAAAATACATTTTAAAAATTTATTTATATACATTATTAATTTAGTTTCACATCACACTTCCTTTGTGATAGTTTTTGAGTTATTAAACAAATTAATTAAAAAATTGTACCCTTTTTATAGGGTTTTATTGGAATAAAAAATTTAGCATGAAATTTTGGTATTAGAAAACCAGTTAAAAAAAAATTACTCTAGCTAAATTATATTTTGATGATTCATTATCTTTCCATATTAAACATATAAATAAAATTACAAGTTTTTAAGTTATCCTTAATAGGATATTATATTCATTAAATACTTTTGATTCACTAAGTTGATATATGTGTAGGGATGTTTGCCTAACATGTTTCATTTTGAATTCAGTTGAGCTTCATATTGATTAGTGATTTAATTATATATAGCAAACGTTTATATTGTAGTTTTGGAATAATAAGATGGCCACATACCCCATGTATTTTTTAGTATTCCTATCTCTATTATGTTTTTTTAACGTACTTGTATCTTTTATATCCATTATTGTGGACCAATGTGTAATATCTTAAATTAATTTATTCATATTATTTTTAATCCTTGGTGGCATTACATGTATTTATTAATTTGAAACACCTTGTTCAACTCTTCACATAATTTTGTATTTGTATGGAACATCTGAGATAAAACTCATCCTCTATAAAATAATTGTGTTTTGATCATGATGCATGTGTTAAAGTGAAAAATCTCAATTACATTAAATGGCTAGCATGTTTCAATGTGAACATAATTTTTATGTACCTCATGTGTATAACACCCATGTGAAACTATCATGTAGTGTAATTCTTGGCCTTGTAAATATTATTGTGTTATGCAATCCAACATCATTGTTCTATAGATTGTATATTGTTGCAAATGTGTGGTTTGGGGGAGATGTTAATCACTTAGTCATACTATTCTAAACCAAGTTACAAACTATAAAATGAATCTTCATATAGGTTGAAAACCCACTTTTCTCTTTTGAACATAATATTACCTTGAGTAACACCCTAAATATTTTATGTGAATAAACTTTGAGTTATTTTTTCATAGTGTTCATTTTATGAACATGGTGCCCCTCTACTCACCTATTATTTTTATGATGAGAACTCTATGTTGCACCTTGTGAACCTTGGTTGGTATGTAGAAAGAGGATTTTTTATGATTACTTGATATTTCTTCTCCCCCAAAGTGACTACTTAAGCCATATAGTAACAGTAATGTGATTTTTTCTATATTGATATGTTGTAATTTTATTTTGGATTGATTTATGAATTAGATATGTTGATACATTGGAAGATTATTTTGAATTGATTGATGATTTAAAATTATTCCAAAACTAGCACTATTTTTTTGGAATTAAATTGTTAAGGCTACTTAGCCACTTATTGCTTGGATAGATTCTACTTTGAATATTGAAAAAAATATACATTTATTTGATTGCATTCTTTGAAGCTACTTGTCCCTTGATTTATTTAAATTATTTTATTTATTTCTTATGATATGTTCTCATTTGGGTATAAATGTTGGCTTGTTGTATATTCATGATGTGAATATTTGTTCACTTTATGTTACATTGAGGGAGAATATGATAGATTTTAGGACAATTTTTATGCTTGAGATGGTAAATTTAAGGAAAATGTTATTGATATCATCATTCCCTCAACAAACATGGTGATTTTATATAAGTTTAATCTAAATTAATTATTCTTATATTTTTAACGGGAGGTTTGAGGAGGATTCTTGTTTGGGAGAGTTAAGGAGAACTCTTTCTTGGTAGATATAAGGAATAATTTTTATTTAGAGGTCTAATGAGGATCATTTCTTGGGAGGTCTAAAGAGGAAATTGGAATTAGATAAAAATTATTTTCTCTCCTATTAAAATATTGTTGTGGCCAACACACCCCTCTCTTTTGGAATAGGAAGCCACATTTAAAACAACAAAATGAGAAAAGCATATGAAAATTCATGGAATTAATTATGAAAGTTTGTTTTCTTAGGAACAATAGTCCTTATGATGAAATTTGTGCTAATAATTTTTAAAGGCATTGTAATAAACCTAGTTATTTTCTTCGAAGCATTCTTAGTATATTTTACTTAGTTATTTTATTGATTATTAGTCTTTTGTGTCACGTTCCTAATTTTCATGCCTTTGTGGCTCCTTGGTAGCACTCTATGATATTCAACCTTATTTTTAGCCCCTCTATATAATTTTTACTTAGTTGTGAAACCTCATGATAATTCATATTATTTTTGATATTTTGTGGTCCTTGTGGCACTTTTCAATCTCAATGGAACTTTATACCCTCAATGACACTTCATAGCATTTGGAAACTTTTAAATCTTCACATCATTTCATATTCTCTAAGACACTTCAAAACATTCATAACATTGTAAATTTATTGGATACATATGTTCATATATCCAAATTGAAAACCCTAGAGAAGATTCCATGATCATATGAGATGCATTATGTGGAAAACACATAAAAAAATAGATGATTTATGGTTCTCCCCATAGCATATCCTAATCAAATCATCACATGTTTAGTTGGATCCAAAAAAGAATAATATATTTTTCTTGTCCTAAATACCCACTCATGGTCATTTTTTGAATGTTCTTATGGATATAAAAAAAAATTCCATCATGGCAACGAATTGGTGGGGACCCTACTCTATAAATACATATTTGAAACATTTTAATCAAGCCACTTCATTGGTGGGGTTTACAAAACTATGTTTCTAGTTTGATAAATCATCGGCATGTTTCCCAAATAAGGAATATTTTAATGAAAATACAAATATAAAACTATAAATTTTGGATACAGTGTTCTTGAACTCTTCTTTGTCTTTTTTTATTTTTTATTCTTTCTCATCTCAAGCTAATTCTACACATTTTGGACTTTTAAGTATCCTAGGATATTTATGTGTTTCATAATGAGTATATTAGAATATGTAGTTTATTTATTTTAATCATATTAGATAGTTAGTATCTAATATTTATTTGTTGCATTTGGCATGTACAATTACTATTTTATGCCACAAACTAGGTATTTATAAAGTTATTACAATGGGATGTGATATAAATATATTTTTAATTGATTTATCTTTCAAATAGACACTTCTAGGATTGACTCATGATCATATTCATTATCCTCAAAATCTTTCTCAACAATTATTCATATTTGATTTTTTCACTATATCTAATGAATTTTGATAACCACACATTGAATCATCTAAAGTATTACATGAGAAAGATAACTAACTAGTTGAAATATCAACTCTATTTTATACCTTACCCTTGCACCCTTTTATCCTTTTTTAATATGAAATATTGGTTTTTTTAATCATATCACCACTATAGAGAAGCATTTAGGACATGATTTTGATTCCTAAGGTGAGCCTCTCTTATGGTCTTATAGGTCATTATATATTGTTCTCATAGACTACGTAGGAGATTCAAGACATATGACTCATGTTTTAGATACTTCTAGTAGTCCTAAATGAGAGGAAGAAATCCCCTTAAATTGTACTTAAATTTTCCAATCTCATAGGCACATTCAGAGTGATCAATAGAAAACTTATGATAGAAAGAGGGCCCTTGTGATCAAATTTCTCTCCTATTTTTTTCAACTATTATCAAATATGTCAAAAATTCCTAAAAAATAGAAAAACAATAAATATAAAAGTTGTAAAGCATGACTTGTCTTGGTTAGATAACTATTAACATCCTTGGAATTCAACACGAAATTCATGAAAATTCTTTGAAATACATTCCAAAATTATAAAATAATGGAATAATATAAAAATATGTGTCTGCTTTCAAAAATTCCATAGGACTCCTTAATGTCTAGCATGAATATGTAACTTGTAGATTGCTTAACTTTATATTAGATGGATTTTAGGATGAATGTTTATAGATTTAGAACCTAATTCAAATCATATTTGGAAAGAATTAGAATATACATTTCTTTTGCAATTTGGGTGGCTCGTTGATCCACTTATTTTTATTAACCAATTGCCCATACTTGAGAGCCAACCTAATAAGCCATTGAGAATTTTAATATTAGATTCTAAGAGATAAATAGTGGTATACATATTGATTATAGACCTAAATAATCTATTATTATGGTAATATACATAAATTTATTTATATCCCCTCATAGTTATGTTTTTAAGAATATCTACAATCAAAACTTTAACTCTGACATATTTAGAATTTGTCATGTTGGATAGAGAATTGTCTTACAAAGCAATGATCAAATATCCTTCATGTAAAAAATTACATGCTAAAATTTCCTTGTTACTATATAAAAATGAACACTCCCATGGTTAATTATACCAATCATATCATTTTTCATAGTATTTAGCCAATCATAAATCCAAACCATGACCTCTTTATTAAATAGGAAACACATTCAGACCGTATGATTGAACCAACTATAAAATGTGTTGTAGATGAAATTGAATATTATATTAATGAATAATATAATAATGGAAATTTTTATGTATATTCTCACTTTGATATTGATGTAGAGGAGTTTCACAAAGAAATCATAAGATAATTTTGAGCAATGAAGTGAGGAAGGGATAATGTATTACATGAGATTCAATTATCTAATTATTATGGAAGTCAACTTTTAAAATAAGATATTGGTGATGAATAAATTGAGGAAAAATTTGAATACATCCATAAAAAAAAAAAAGATGATGTTGAATATTTTTTGTTTGTTCTATTTGGACAAGGCTATGAAATTTTTAATGGGTGAAATTTTTTGGGGAATTGAAGATAATTTTCAAGGTGAAGAGGATGTAAAAAGTGATGTCCAAGTGGATTTGTTCTCTATCTTTGATGTTTGTTATGCTACCCTTTGTGAGGGCTTATAAATTCTCATTATACCTATGCATGATGGAAAAGTAAAATATTGTTTACTATTTGGATCACATCACAAGAAATTATTATGTAGTTTTCCTTTGATTCAAAAATTGTAGATATTTGGGTAAAATAATTGCATGAATTTGTTTGGCCTGACTTTGAAGTATATCTACTTGAACTCAATTATTTTCATGATTTATGGGTATCATCATGTGAACATTTTTCTTATGTATCTTTTTGTGTTTATAATGTATAAATTAAGTGAATTCTAGGAAGAATACAAAGATGTCTTTGCTATACTGAAACTTGAATTTTTTAGTAAATCTAGAAACTTGAATTTTTTAGTAAATCTTAAATGTTTCTTGCCATTAATGGTCCACCCTCCAAGCATTTATTGTGCATTTTTAGTTTATTAATAGGGTAGGATTATATTAATTTCATTTATATTTTTTTCTTTTTTTTAATTATTTCTTAATTTTTATTTTCTTTTATCACTTTTGGTTCTATTATGGCCTATTTTTGAAGTTCTTTCTCTTGGAAACTTGTGAAATGAATAAAACATTCCCCTTCCCTTTCCTCACAGTGTTTGATTGGATAATTTTCCATGGAACTATATACATTGGACACTTTTTTTGTGTGAACAATGATGTATTCATTCTAAAATGTTTAAAACTTGGGAAATTTTGTAAATTTTTAACTAAATACCAACATTATACTTGAATATTTTATGTATTCACTAGGAAACATGATATTTATTTCATGACTAGAACATGAATTAATAAAAGGTTTTGCATTGTAAAAGATTCATCATTTCACTTTATCACATTAAATCATTATCTTGAGGTGTATTAATAGAGAAGGAAATATCACTTTTAATTAAATATTTTAACAAATCCCTTTACCTTTGTTGATTGGTTCTCAATCCTTTGAAAGACACAAAAGATAAATCAAAATAAATAAAAAGAAAATATGAAATATTCAAATCAAAATCAAAATTTCTCTTTTAAAGAGTAATCTAGGTAACCTCCTTTATAGGATTTCCATCCTAGTTATTAATGGAGCAATGCCCAAAGGTATCTCTATCAGGGATATGGTTGCCTAGCTAGTAGAAGAGATATTAAATAAAATAAAATACCACTAAGTATTTTTTTAAATAATTTTATCACTCTCTATCTATTTTATAAATTAGAAGGGAAAAAAATGAATTACCATGCACACACCTCTGACTCTATAAAGATGTTAAAGTTTAGTATGTGGTATGCTAAGATTGAAACTAACATTCAACTATATTTTGAAAACAATGAATTTTATTGCATAATTTATGATCTTATTTTTAAACTTGACATAATATATTAGTTTTAAACACTTCACTATGTTTTCCCCATAGAGGTTTCCATTTTTTGTGGCCAACATGCCTCACTCTCTTTCATAATGGGGACCCACATTTAAAAGAAAAAAATGATAAAAAATAATTGAGACTTCATGGAATTAATTATGTAATTTTATTTACTAGGGATTAATATTCCTTTATATTTCATGCCTTGATGCAATTTATAATAATAAATTTGTAAAGTATTTGTAAAGGATTTATTATTTACTTATCCATTTTATCAATTATTAGTATCTAATGTCATGTCCCTTATTCACAAGGCTTCATGGATCTTTAGACACACTTTATCCTTTTTCATGGATCCTTCAAAACATTTGGATTGAGTCATAACACCTCATTGTACTTCACAATCTTCACAATACTTCATAGTCCTTACAACACTTTTTAGTATTCATAAAACTTCATAATCTTCCTATAACTTTTATGTCTTCTCATCACTTCGTAATCTCTACAAAAATTCATAATATTCACATCACTTTTTAGTATCTATGACATTTCACAATATGCATGGAATTATAAATTTTCTAAGTGAGTTTTATGTTCAAATATTCAAAAGTAAAACCCACAAAAATATTCCAAGATCCTACGAGAGACACTACATAAAAAGGGTACAAAATAAAAAATCTAGATGATTTATGTCAGTCCCCATAGAATATTCTAACTGAATTACCATGTAATTAGGTGGTTCCAACAAAAAATAATATTTTATTCTAATCTTATATACCCACTCCTAATTTTAATTTTATACACATGCTTCTAGCTATGAAATTTTTTTCCATTATGGCAATGAATGTGAAAGGCCCCTACTTTATAAATACATCTTTGAAACATTGCAAATAGGTCACATGATTTTTGAGCTCTAGAAGATTGCGTTGCTAATATGTTAACTCAATGGCATGTTTCTTGAAGAAGGAATATTTTAATGTAAATAAAAATAGATAACTATAAAACTTGACTAGAATGTTCTTGAGCTCTTCTTTGTTTCTTTTATTTCTCATCTTAGGATACTATTATGAATTTTTTATATTTAAGTAATTCATTAATGAGTAGATTAGAATATGTAGTTTGTATATTCCAATCATCTTAGATAGTTAGTCTTTGATCTTTATTTATTTATTTAGAATATATTATTTTTATTTTATGACATGAATTAGGTATTTCTAAATTCTTTATAGTAGGATTTACCATATATATATATATATATATAATCAATTTATCTTACATATATATAATTCTAGGATTGACTCACATACATAGTCATTATCCTCAGACTCTTGCTCAGCGTTTATTTAGATTGAGTGTTTAATTATATCTCATGAATGTTGATTATCATTAATTGAATCCTCTAAATTATTTCATGAGCAAGATAATTGCCTAGATAAAATCTAAACTCTGTTTTCTTCCTTACACTCTCCTTATTTTTATCCTTTTTTAATAAGAGATATCTATTTTTTATCATGTCATCATAGGAGATAATAATTCAAGGAATGATTTTGATTACTAAGGTGAACCTTCCTTGTGGGATTACAATTCATTGGTCATTATTCTTGAATACTATGTAGGAGAATCAAAACTTGTAACTCATGTTGTGGAAACTTCTAGTAGTCCTAAAATAAGACGTTGATATCCCCTTAAGTTTTCCTTGATGTGTCTAATCTCATAGGCACATCTGAAGTGATCAATAATAATTATGTATTTTCTTACTCGAATGGCACTCAAATTTACTTAGTGAACTATTGACATGGAATGACACTCAAATTTTCATACAAATTAACTTGTTTATACACATGATTCATATCATATATTTTTAATATATTATTTTAATTATGATGAAATATGGGTATCGATATGGTACTAAAGGAACTAAGAGAGGGAATTGAGATAATCTATTTGACTTGAAACATTTAATATAATATAAAAATTTTACTTATTGGTGATGATCTAATTAATTGATAATGAAAATAATGTGAAATAATCAAAAAATTTGTACATTAGATTAAAAATCCTTATTTTAGACATATAAATTATAAAAATTATACTAAGAGATAGCGCATTTTATTCTTATTATTGTGAAATCGTTGAAAAACTATGCTCCTTTGTAAGGACTTGCCATTTAAAAAATTATTTGAGGCTATTAATAATCATGTGGCCTTTAAATGTAAGATATATTTTTTTGTTGTTACAAATGTGTATGCTTGAGGTGTATGAAGTTATTTTGAATACAATTTGGTTTATGTCATGGAAGTGTGATTTCCTTGTGTCACCAGGTTGTTATATGATACATCAAGGATGGTAACTATAAAAATTTAAGATAGCATAATACTCACCATTTTGAACTAATATTCCCTCATCAATCTCATATTTTATTCACATACAACCCTTAGTGTTTATGGGAATTCAATGTTAGTTTCCCACCCCTTGTGTGAATATTAAAATTCTTCATGTGATATTAGAGGTGTTTCAAGAAAATTAATAAATCAAGATAGGTAGTAATAAATAAAAGATAAATTAATTCAAAATAAAATAATTATAAAATTTAGTTATTGGTACATAGTCTTTTTAGGAAGGCTAGGAGTACAAACTAGCATGGATTATCCTAGGTTTGGTGGAAAGTGTAAGTGGGTAGAGTATGTAAGTAAAATTATAAGTACATTAAATGAAATTATAAGAATCCCATGTGGGAATGTAAGAGATTAATTTCAATTTTGGATTTGTAATAAAGTGGGGTTACTTGTACAAGTAAACCCACATGGCACATGAAATAAAACTAATTTAAAGTGTAAGGAAAAGTATGGGGCATGTAAGAAAATTGAATACAATTTAAGAGAGGTACCTTGAATGTAAGGAAGTAGATCCCCCATCAAATATTTTTGGTGGATATTTATTTAGGGAGTTTCTATTTATTTTCTAATTCTTTGATTATTTTTGGGTAGGACACCATTTTAGATTTTTGAATTTTTTTTAAGATTGAGGGAGGAGCTTGGAGAAGGGATTGTGGAAAGTTATCAAGAAGGCTTGGAAGAAAGGTAACCCTCTTGTTTTAACAATTTATTGGTCGATCTCCTTTATCTCTAGATTCATTGGAATAATAGCTATCTTTTTTTCTAAAATGATTGTGATTATTATAATTGAAATCATGCATTTAGTATAGGTTTAGTCTATAGTCACATGATAAATCTCCCTTTCCTCTCACTCTCTTCCACTATTTTTGAAACCAAACTATTCAATTATTTTAATTTGGATGGGAATTGTGTTAATTCAAATTATAACTTTGGTAGGAATAAGAATTAGTGTTAAGGTGTATTTTGATACTACATAAATTTAACTATCTACATTTTCCCCTCTTTGAAATGGTGTTGTAAAGAAATACTATTTAGAAGAATAGTATAAGTAGAAGAGCATTGATGATTGAAAATAAAAAGTTTTCCTAGATGAATGAAAATGAATGTGATGATGCCCCCATTAAGTGTTTATACTGGAAAGTAGATGAACACTCAAAATGATGAAGATGAAAATGATGAATAAATGGTTATAAGAAAATGCCATAAATAAGTTGAACTAATAAATCTAATATTGTACTTTATTGATTAAAACATCTGTAAATTATGTGCCCCTAATGAATAATTTCTAGAGAATAGATTAGAAAAAATAATATTTCCCATTCGAGGACTACACACTTGGATGATGCTCGAACATAGGGGTACCATGAGTGGATTTGGGAATGATATATCTTGATGATGGAAAGTTGTGGGTCTAAAAATAATAAATATAGAGTTTTCAATGTGAGATATAGATTTTAAAAAGTTATAGTGGAAAGTAATTGATAAATATTTATAACATACCGATTAATTTTGGCTTGAAATTTGGAGGAAATGGTGGTAAAATTTTCAAATAAGTGGTTTAGAGGGAAAATATTTGAAGGGAGGATAGACTATAAATAGAGGTAGGTGAATTGAAAATTCATTTGTGAAATTTTAATTCTCATAATAATTTGTTAGTATATTATGATTGAGTGTATTTACTTTGAGTTTGTGGAGAAAAATAGATTGTAACCCTATTCACCTACACCATAGAGAGCACATGAGAAGACATCAAATACCATAGAGGAGTGGGCCTCTTGTGAGTACAATTTTGAGATTTTTTTAATTTATAATCATTTATTATAAATTAAAATTGAGGTGAATTATTTTTCAAATGCCCCTTTTGTAATTTCAGCATCGAAAGTTGTGAAATCATTAAGGAAAACTATGAAATCATTCTTCTATGTAGAAAAATTATAACACCAGCTAACAAAATCATTCAGGAGAAATAGGTTAAAGGAGTTTTGAATTCAATTTTCATAGTTGTGAATTCACTAAAATGAAGAGAAAAATATCTTAACAAAACAGAGAAATAATCTAGCAGAGAAGACCATAGATGAATTGTGAAATTGAGTCTATTAGTAGTAAAATCATTGGTTTGAGTAGCAAATTTGCCAAAATCAGTAGTGAAATAGTTGAAACTATAAAATTTAAGAGTTCAAATCTGAAATCATGGATTAGATCAATGAAATTTATTAAGGGCAGAGGGAAATCATTAAAGTGATTAGCGTAATCACTAGGTTAAAGAATGAGGCTACAAATTTAAAAAATAGACATGCATTTTAGGAATATGGATACATGAAAATTAAATTAATGAATGTTTGATGGTGATTTAGATAAACTTATGATAATTTGTAGGATTAACATTGGGCTATTATGCATGTTTTTGGTAGGAGGTATTACCATTGCTAGCTACATGGGAGTGGAGGGCTAGATACATGGGAGTGGAGGGCTAGAGCAGTGTCACAAATTACAAGTTTCACTGAGTATGAGTTTGGGGTGCTAGAGGCAACATGACTATCCTACATTACCCATATTCTAGAGATCCGAATTGATATGGCACTACTAATGGTGTTGGAAGAGAGATGGCATAGTGAGATGAACACTTTTCACACACTAACATGTGAGATGACTATGACATTAGATGATATATGGAATATCTTAAGGATCCTAATATAGGGGATATAGGTATACTAGGCTCAGGGATCACAGGTGATTACACTCTATAGGATCTTTAGTGAGGAGTTGATTTTGATTGTGAGAGGTGGAATAGAAATGGATACATGCATGGCCTTAGGTATAAATTCATTAATGGTTATGTTCATGGTTATTTTTAGTGTCATCATGCTACATGACAAGAGCGATAGATTATTATGTCCTATTAGTTTATTAGATGTTATCAACAACATGATGGATATGTGGGAGAAGTTTTCATGGGGCCTTATGTATTGTCTCATTTGTATATATATTTACATCAATCATTTTATTCATATAGGAAGGAGATAGAATTTGTGACTCTATTACAAGTATGGTGTTGGGAGCACATTTTTATGGAGAGACCCATTGGACATATTAGCACTAGAGCAGAGGAGGATTTGATTTCATATGTGTGGAATGTGATTATAGGGACATAGATACCACATTTAGGATATTTGGAGTTTTATAAGAGAGCACTAGATGAGATTGTAGAGGACTAGATTACATGGAGTCCAAATAGGGAGATAAACTTTTATTGGGTACATGAATTACATGGATTATATGATGATGTAGTGTTATATTATGGGTGTACATGATTATATTATTGAGAGATATTGATAAGATAGAGTTTTAAAATAATTTGGCTTGAGGTAGAACATTCTAGTGGGGCCACACATGTTTTTATGATTTATCAAGGAGAGAGCATAGTGGGGACATACCATTGATCATAGGATTTCAAATCACAATTGGATGAATGTGTAGATAATGACCTGGGTTGATAAGAAGGATTTTATTGATTCAAGTAAAATATATGGATATGTGGAGTGGTAGGCCAACTAGTGGCATATGATTTTTATATATCCATATACACCTCATCGTATATGGAGATAAATATTGGTTGATAGCCTAAGTAAACACCCATCAAGTACAAGTATTGGGGTGAGGATCAAGAGAGATATTATAGGTTAGAGATGAAGGAGATAGGGATGAGGGGATGTTTAGAAGGGATTGAGTATGGATGAGACATGGTTATAGAATGTGGAGGTGAGAGAGGACATAAAAGTAGATGTGGGTGAGGACAAAAAGATGAGAGTTGATGTGGAGGAGCTTGTGGGAGAAGGAGAGACACATTTAGTTATTATTGATAGTGATATAAATATGACACCTATGAAAGAGACTCAGGTAGAGGGTGGATTTGGAGTAGGGGGATCGATACCATCTAGATTTGTAAAGGATTAGAGATTGATAGATAGGCTACATGAGGATATTAGGGATTGAGAAGTATTTATTATTGGTTTAGAGGGATAGGTTACTAGACTATAGGGGTTGTGGATAGTAGGGATACTTAGTTAATATTGAGAGTTAAAAAGATTAGACATTTTCAAGGTGAGGTAAATAGATACCATGTGGAGGTGGAGAGGTTAGAGGGTGATGGAATTGCTTTATCAATTGGATTATTAACATAAGATGTAAATACATAGACACTAAATGACATATGATTGATACAGAGGTATCATATAAAAACAACATGGGCTGAGTTGGCATAATCTAGGGTACTATTGGTAAGATAAGGATAAGTGGAAACATTGGATAAGGTCATGCATGATATGGATTAGGCTATTTATTATATGATTTTATATGAGGAGGTTGTTTCACAAGAACAACAAACACCTTCATACAAAGAGTAATCGACTAGGAGGTCTTTATCAAAGAGATCAATACATCCTATGGAATCAGATATATCACAATGAGTCATGGATCCTTTGAGGAGGACACCATATTGGTGTGAGCCTAGTCCAATGACATATGCCCCATTAAAGTGTTAGGGAGAAACTTGATTTGGATGTGATTATTATGTATCGATGTATATGTATTTTTTAATTATATCATTATAGAGACACATTCTAGTTTTATATATATATATAATTCATTTTAGATGTGAGACTTGTGTTATGGTTATTGGGTGGACATTATGGACTGTTATTATTATTTTTTATGTATGCATTATGGTTTATATGGATAGATATGGTATGGATGGTAATTGTTTACATATTTTTTAATTTACAATAGCACATGTTAATCCTTTTTCATCTTTTATTATGGTATTAAAAAGAAATGAATTATTTAATTATGGATAGATGGTTTGATATTTGAATTGTGTTTTATGTTTTCCTTACATTGGATTTCCAACATGAATAAGTGAGTAAGTTTTGAGAAACCTAAAATTTAATTTATCATAAAACAATAGTCACCAATGATGTGAACTAACCATGATGAATATGTATGTTTTATGCATAAGGAATTAAAAGATTAATTTGTGTAAAAAAAATTGCATAATGATATGTAAAAATCATAACCACACTATAATGTAATATAACAAATAATCTTGGCACACAAACAATGAAAAATAAGACAAAGTTGTCAGTTATTCAGTATGGAGTGCATCTTGACATGTGAAATCATAATAACATGATATTGTAATGTACAAAATGGATTTGATAAAGATAAATAAAAGTAAACAATTGACAAAAAGACAAATGCAAACTAAAAGAATAAATTTTACCCTTACAAGATAAGTTATGTAACTGACAAGACTAACAATACACATGACAAGATAATCAAGACTAAGAAAACTAACAAAAAATGACAAGACAACAAGATTTAAATAAATTAACCAAAGATAATAAGACAATAAGATTTAGAAAATAAAAAATGACTATGTACATGACAACATACTAAAATATGAATAAGATAAGTTTAAGCACAATGAGGAATAAACACCTAAAAAAGAAGCAAAATATTTGAATTAACATCCTAGGCTAGGTTTGAGACTTATGGTAGCCATGTCCATGACTATATGGAATGATAATGAGGAAGTTATAAAAATAACTATATGGATTCAGATATGAAAACTTGAATTCATATATTGGATGTGAAAAGAATGAAACTAGATCTGACCCTAGAGATCATGTGTCTCTAAGCACTGCCTACATAATCTACCTTAGACAAATTTCATGTGGGAATATCAAGCCAGATGTAGTTCTCCTAGTGCAATAAGTGATAATAAAATGGGTGGAGTGATAAAGTTTCAAGTGTGTTATGAATAGATGCATGATTTTCCCTCCCTAAAAATGTGAGTGAATGGTGTCAAATAGCATAAAAGATAGTGAGGATGGTAGGCATGGATAGTTGAAGTGTTTTGTGGTGTTTGAATGCTAGGTTGAAAATTTGTGGAAATGAATGTGATAATATTGGATATATATAATATGTTCCTCTAACCTAAGCAAAGATTCAGGTATATAAATAAATGTAACAAATCATAAGCTAAGATGTTATGAAATGGATGATGAGACAAGTGACAATGTGAGAATATACAAGTGACAACTATAATGGGATGCCCCCAAGTAACTAAGGTTATTATAGACAATGGAATACTCATGGTTCTAAAAAATTGGTTTTCACCATGGTACTTGCCCAAAGTGACATTAAAATGGTTTTGACTTATGGATGTAATATTTTCCTCTTTTGCTCTTTTTTTTTTTTTTTTTTTTTTTTGATTTTTTGACTTTTGTATTTTTTTTCATTTTATTTTTATTTTTTGACACCTAAGATATTAAAAAAAAAACATTTAGAATAGGTTAGTTATATAATATCTTAAGTATCATGATGTTCATAGGTTCATCAAGATTTTCTCCATATTTTATGGTCAATATTTAAACTCTGATCCATATTTTACAATAATGATATATGGGCCCAACCAATTGGGTTCAAATTTTCCTTTCTCCTCCCTCTTAGCATTAGTATTATGTTGGTTTTCATTTAGAATAATATCTTTGATTTTGAACTCCCTACATTTTATTCATTTATTATAGCTATGGTGGAGGTGGTTTTTATATACTTGTAAATGTTTAAGGCATTAATTCATTTCTCATATAGAAGATTGAGTTCACTTAGGCTTGAAGTGTGATATGATTATTCATCAATGATATTTTATAAGGATATGAACAAATATGTAATATTAAATTTTATAGGTAGAATAGACTCACTTCCATAGATAATTAAATATGTTGCTCCCGTGGGTGTATGGATGCTAGTGTGGTATGCCTAGAGGGTGGGATAAATATGTGTTACTAGTCACAACAAACTTCATTGACAACTCATTTAATGATTTAAAGAATGTTTTTATTTATTTTATTCGCTTGTAAATTTTGTTGAAGGTAATAAAGTGGACCACTTGTGTTTTATGTGGTAGCTTTTTCAAAGGGCCTTGACTTCTTTATTATTGAATAATGTTTTGTTATCAAAGATAAGAGTGGAAGGGATACCGAAGTAACAAATAATGTGGTTTATAATGAAATTAGATATTTATTTTATGGTGACATATGTAAGGGGAATTGCTTCAACTCACTTGGTAAAATATTTGATTGTGGTAATAGTGTGTATATGACCATCAGATGAATTGGGATTGATTTTCCCAATGAGGTCTAACCCCCATGTGGAGAATAGCCAAAGTGTGGTAATAGGATACAAATCTTGTGAAGGGATATGTATGGTTTCACCATTAATTTGATAAGGTATACATTTTTTAACATAATCACATGAATCATATCCCATTGTAGGCCAATAATAACCTACACACAAAATAAATTTAGCTAGGACTATGCCACTAGAATGTGGAACATAGAATCCCTCATGAACTTATCTAATAGTTGATGTAGATTATTTGAAATTTAAATAACATAAATTTGTTACTATTGACCCTCCAAGTCACCCAAGCCTACATAGATCTCATAAGGATCCCATTAAAGGTTTACACACTTATACAGTGTTAGGTCCCTTAGAAATAGGCTTATGCATAGATGTTCCCTACAAGTTCCTGAAGATGGTAGTTGGTGCAGATCAACACCCCAAGGATAGGTGTGTGCTTATGAATATAGAATTTTTGATTTCCCCACACAAATATTTTTCACTCCCTTATGTTAAATTTAGAATTAATCACATGTGTATGTTATGTGTGTAGGGTCCCCAAACTTTAGGTAGTGGTAAGGAAGGACACTAAGCATAGATTCTAATTATGTATATGCATGAGAGATTTTTATTTTTCCTATGTGATATTATTTTGGGTAATTTTTAAGTCTAAATAGATGGTATCCCATGCTCAAAAAAAAATTTACTTTTACGCTTCCATTATTTAGAGATCAAACTCTAGACTATCTATGCACTACTTCCTACATAGGTTCATATCTCACAAACATCTCTATGATACTATACTTTAATTCTCATCCTTCCATAGTAAAGTCTTATATGTGTCTCTACATAGAACATATACCATATTAAACATGCATGAGTAAGGTACATAGTGCCTATATTCAAATTCATAAGTGTGTGCCCCAAGTATATATTTTATTGTGCACTCCATTATAGGATGGTTATCACACTAAAATGATGAAGTCCCATGCATAAACATATAAAATTTCACTTGTGGCTTAATTATTCATAGGCTTAAGTCTAAGTTAGGCATCATCTCTTTCTTAGACTTATAGGTCTTGATGGACTCCCCTATGTACCTTTGTTTAGTGTGTGTCCAAGTTAAAAGAATGCACACATGGACCCCAAAGATAGGCATATGCACTAATACCTAACACATGTGTAGAGGAAATATGGTAATATCTAAGCAAAGCCTACACTACTTTCACACAAATAAGTCCAAGTGGATTTCCATGTTAAAACCATAAACAAAGGTGGTAGCTGAGCACAATTAGACATCAAAGAAACTAAATGCAAGGGCAATTTTTAGAGAATGCACACATGTCTTCCAAATTTAAAAGTGTATCTTCCATACTTGATACACATGTTGGCCACTAAAATATCCAAGAATGACCTTATAACTACTTCCATGATCAAATTATTATATTTAAATTGAATGAACATGGCTTGTAGAATTATTGCATAGAATTTGGTACTCTTAATTGACCTTGGGCTCTGTGTGTCATTTTTGAATTCAAGTTACTATTTACCACCTCCAATAATGAATTGATTACATAGAGCCTTTTTATTTCTATACACGCCATAATTTTTATTGTAATATGGTTGACATTTCTATGTATCATTACAATACTAAAATCTTCCCTCTAAGAGACCTCTCCTAGTATAAAAAAGTTCTACCCATTTGAGTTTGTAATATTACCTTAGACCTTGAGTTTAATAATAACTGATTTAATTTTCTTCATTATCTATGTTCTATGTGCATTCATGGTTATTGATCATTGTCTGTGGATATTTGTCCCTCTCATTTTTATCCTCCCTTCACACCTCTACATAGAACCAGAAGTCTCTACAGGTCACATGCTATGTATTCATGGGTCTTTTTAGGCATTATCTATGGACCATCTATCACACCTCCTAGTTTTATGTTGTGTTCCCTTACCTCCATGTAAAACATTTATTCAATGCACCCACTTTAAATATTTTGTATCTAGTCTTTAATTTTTATTGTGTTGTTAAGTGGGTGAGGTGTTATCTCTATTCTTGGTACATCACCTTTTACATTATAAAAACTCTCTTACCTTTTCTCTCCTTTTCCCCCTTTATCAAGTTTAGGTTTAACGCTAGCATTAGATTTCATTCAGATATTTGTATGTCTACATGTTGGTCTTAAACTAAGTGCATTTAGAATAGAAGGAAGCGATCCTACTCTAGAGGTTCATCCCAAAGAACATAAGAGTCCCACACCTTAGAGGATGATCCCATTTTTATAATGAGACATTGAATCACTCTCCAACGTGCAAATCCAAAATGTTAGGCATGAAAGTGCCACACACTAGTGTGTGTGAATGAGTGTATGTTTTGAGTGATAATGGTTTATTAAATTACCAATGGGACCCTTCCAATATTTAACTAATAATTTGGTGAAACTCTTAGTTTATAGTGTTAAAGACACTCTATAAAACACATGGTGACTTCAAGCATTTCTAGTTCACAAAGATTAGTCCCTCATCTATATATTCCAAGATAAAAAAGATCATTTTCAAGAGGTGTTGACCTTAATTTCATTGAGTTATAAGAGGAAGAGTTAGATCATCCTCATGCCCTATTGGGAGGGATAGTAATGAAAGACAACCTTCTCATATAGCTTAGTCTACACCCCTATTTGGCTAATTCCTTGTGCATAGATGAATATTGTTCCCCATTTCACATCCCTTTCATGGTTGCTCCTAGAAACTATCCCTTTATTCACTTTAATGGATTATCCCATTAATCCTTCTCCATTATGATGATATTCCTATAGCTACTCTTAATATCATCCCTTACTTTACTGGAGAAAGTTATACTACCCTAATAGATCACATATAATGTATTAAAAATACTTTTTACATACATAATGTGACCAAAGACAACATTTTAGTGAAACCCCTTTCGTCTTATTTAAAAGGGAGAGTGATCCAATGGTATTCTAATTTGTGACCTAATACTATTGAAAATTGGGATGAGTTAGGTGAGACACTATGTAGATAGTTTTAAGAAAAGAGTGACTACATGTCATTAATAGAGTAGATCACGACCATAAAAATGGATCCATTTGAGTATATGATCAACTTCAAATTCTATTATATTTGACTTGAGATTGATTTACACTCTTGGTAAATCTAAATCCTAAAACTATGTTCTTAAATTTTTTGAGAGTACTGAACAATGATGTGATCATAGTGATCTAATCTATGAGAGGCACAACATTACTAATTGCATATGAGATTGATGTGCACACATAAAAATATTTGATCAAAGAGGGGGAAATTATTCCTAGACTCCCTATGCCCTTGTAGCCTGATCCCCATGTAAAAGTTTACCTACCTTTTCTCCTATTCCAACTCTAGCCCCATTCCTTTTGTTGTCAGCCTACTAATTTCATCAACTTCTACACCTTTGAGTGAGATACATGAAGTCAAGTCCTTATTGAATATATTTTTAAATGATCTATTATCACTAAAAATTTATCAAGTGAAACATTCCAAGATGTATCAACCCTTTAACCAATAATATTAATCAAACAATCCTCCCTACCAACATGTTACGTAGGCTCAAAACTAGATCACATATAATAGACTTCCCATGCTCCAAATTATAACACTATGAGAACATTTATATCTTTGATGCCTATGAAAAATAATATGGTGTAAGACTATGAATGATTTTTCTTGTCTGATCATCCACATGATCAAGTCATGTGTGTAAATGGAATGATAAATGAGTAACCTATGATGCAAAATATGCCACCACCTTAGGAGCCTCCATCTACTTCATACCAACCAAGGGATAAACCATAGGAAAAAATTCTAGAGTGGGGAATATTCACCCTCCTAAATTGGTAGGAAGGTGACTTCAATTATGTGAATTACAATAAAGTTTCTAGTGTAGAAACAAACCCAATTATTTTTAACACAAGATTAAAAAATAGATCACCAAAGAGATAATTGTCTCCTTTAATGCCCTCAACATCTGTGCCCCAAGTTTCATGAAAATATACATAGGGTAGAGCATCTATGATAAGTTTTTAGGCATGCATGGAAATAGCTATGTAGAAAGAGAGTCATCCCCAAATTAGCTAGTAGGTGTGAAAGGAGGTATCCATCCAAAATGAATAGATTAAAGGGACTCAAATCCCTTTAACATAGTATATTAGATGAAGAATACCTTCCTAAATGTTACCATGTGGGAAGCTCTTACTATACCTTCCTAAAGTAATTTGTTATAGGATGCCCTAAGGATCTTCTAATCTCATGGACCATCATAGGTTATGCCTACTGCACCCATAAGTCTATGTCAACCAAAGGAAGAGGTGCACATAAATAACAAACGATCCCCATTCTACATATCTCTAATTATTGGTAAGAATCTAATACATAATTTTATGATAGATTCAATGGTGATACCAAAGAAGATCGCAAACATGCTAGGCATAACATATCCTCCCATATCAAAAGGGGTCATTGAATTAGATAGAACAATAGTTAAAACTATGGGAATCATCAAGGAGTTGATTCCGAATCTACATGCATGTTTGAGCCTTTACATTGCATAGGACATAGTAATAATTGACTTACCCCTTACTTTGTTAGATTCCTCTCCTAGAATTTCACTACAAATGTGGGTGGATATATATATCTTTAGATTGGTTGCACATGATATTTAGGATCATATATGGGACCAAGATGATAATCAAAGCTGAGTATATTTCAAAGAATCACATAGAGACATACACTCCTATCTTAATTGATATATATTTCACCTTGTTTGACCAAGAGGATAATTCAATTCTTCATGAAACTGCCATGCCTCTTAAGGGAATTTTAGATAACCTACTTGATGAATGCGTATGTGAGCACTATGAGTTTGACCCATATGACAACATAGAGGAAACAAGGTTATTCTCATACTACATTCTTGATCAGGACACCTTATTTCCTAACGTTGTAAAGTCACAAGAGGAACCTAAAGGCATATGGTAGTTATAATTTGATGGGTCCTAAATAAAAATTGTGTAGGGGATGGTGTTGTAATAGTCTCCCCACAAAAGGAGAAATATTTTTATGCATTTATATTGTAGTTTATTTGCATAAACAATGTTATGAAATATGATGCACTGATATAAGGTATCTAATTGGTGCATAATAAAGGAATCAAGGTGTTTCAAGATTTTAGTGATATTGAACTAGTGGTAAACTAGGTCATAGCATGGAACATGTCCAAAAATAGTCTGGTAAGATCTTAAAAACATGTGGTATGGGACATAATCAAGGAGTTTGATGCTTTCAATACTAAGGGAATGGAATGATGATGTTGATATGATCACAATTTTGGGTGTGTAGTATGACCTTTTGTCAAACTGGTAGTCCCAAATAATAAAATTAATTAGCAGGTGTTCAAAAGCAATGAAAAAATTGTCAACTTCCTACAAGAAAAAGCTAAGTTCTATGCCAATAATCAATCATGGATAAAAACTAAATATGAGGGGCAAATCCTTCAACTAAAGGGAAACAAACTACCTAAATTGCTTGTCATGATTTAAACCATTTATTACTAGCTAAAGGGAAAGAGAAGAAACATGATAGTGAAGGAGGAAATCTTTAATTTGGTGTCCATATTTGATGTCAAGCTCTTAAAAGTTGTTAAGGTATGTTCCCCATCTAAAATTAAATAATTCATTGGGCTAAGAAAAATATGTGATGATATATTAGCATGGAGCTATCAAGACCTTAGAGGATTTGATCCAAGCTTAGCCCAATATACTATTGAGATTGACCTTAATAATAGGTTAGATAGGAATAATTAGAGACAAATTAACCCTAAGATTTAGCCCTTAATGAGGAAGGAGCTCTCAAAACTCATTAAGGCCAATATAATATTTCTAATCAAACATTCCTCATGGGTGGCCAATATAGTCCCAATGCACAACAAGAATGGAGAGATCTGATTGTGTGTAGACTTTGAGGACCAAAAAAAATCCTCCCTCAAAGACCACTACCCCCTCCCACCAATTAAAAATATTCTATAAATAGTCACATGCATAGAAAGGTTTTCACTATTGGATGGTTTAGCTATAACCAGGTAGTTGTACAAGACTGTGATTAATTGAAAATGGCATTCACCACTAAGTGGGGTACCTTTTCATACTAAAGGATGTAATTTGGTTTTAGAAACACAATAGCTACCTTTTAGAGGGACATGGATATGGAATTTAAGGTTCTCCTCAATAACATCATCTTTTTTTAACCTTGATGATATAACTATTTTTTCAAAGTGCACAACATATCATTTGGGTCACCTAGAGTAATTATTTAAAAAATGTCATGATTTAGGGATCTCTCTAAACCCAAGAAAGTGTGTATTTTCTATTTATGAAAGAAAACTTTTGGGACATGTCATAACCAAATAGGGACTCATAATTGATCAATAACGAGTTGAGGCCATTCTATTGCTCCATCTCCTAGGTCATAAGAAGGGTATCCAAAGATTATTTGGGAAAATAAACTTCATCAAAAAGTTTGTGCTAAGTTTCACAAATTTGTTCAAACCAATCATAACAATGTTCAAGAATATCACTATATTGAGCTAGGCTAAGAGGGCTAAAATAGTTTTGATGCCACCAATAAAGCCATCGTAAAGTCCCCCATCCAAATAAATCCAAAGTATAGTATGGATTTTATCCTCTATGATTTTACTATAACTAAATTCATCTCAATGATTTTAACATAATTAAAAAAAGATCAAATAGAGCAACCTATTACTTTATTTAGTTAGGCACTCAAGGATTATGATATGTGCTACAAATTTATAGAGAAACACACCCTTGAATTAATAAAAGCACTCAATAATTTTAGGGATATGATCTCTAACAAAATGATCAAACTCATGGTCTTGCACTCAATTATAAATGAGTTCTTACTTAACAATGACATCAGTGAGAAGAGAGCTAGTTAGATAGCAAAGGTTATAGAATATGACATAGACATCTAAATCACCAAGCTGGTACGAGGCAAGGGACTTTGTAAGTAGCTAGTAGAAGATGTGAATATAGAAGAAAAAGTAGTATTTTCACTATGTGAAGGCCAACCAATGGGATATGATGTTGTAATGGATTAGACTCAAAACATGAGGACTTTCCTACAGACTTGCATGTATTTACATAGCTTGAATACAGCTAAGCATATACATTTAAAATTACAAGGCATTCCTTATGTGCTTGTTAAAAATTCACTTTTTAGAAGAGACATCAATGGATCTCTCTTGTAAGTCATAGAATAGGATTAGGTGAATAGAATCCTTGAAGGGTTCCATGATGGACCATCAAGAGGCCATTACTCACCTAAATCCACTACCATCAAAATCATGTGAATTGGTGGTCATTGGCCAACTCTATTTAAGGATGTGCACACATATGTTCAAGGCTATAATAAGTGTTCTTTATTTGTAGGAAAAAATAATTTGGTAGCCCTTCCCTTATGCCCAATACAATTTGACCATCCCTTTTCTCAATGGGGCCTAGATTTCATTGGAATGATAAATCTACCATCAAGTAATAGATATAAATGGATCATCATGACAACCAACTAATTCATGATGTGGATAGAGGCAATAACACTTAAAGAGGATAATGAGGTTTCCATCTTGGACTTCTATGAAATAATCATCACAAGATTTTGTGTTACAACTAATATTATCTTAGATAATGTACTGGCTTTCTTCAGATCCAAGATTAGTGAATGGGTAGTCAGACATAACATCCATCTGATCACCTCCTTAAACTATTACCCCCAAGGTAATGGTTTACCCAAATCAAATAATAAGAACTTGATTTACATCATTAAGTTAACCATGGAATATAGCTAGTGATCATGGCACACCAAGCTTAGGACAACCCTCTGGGTAGATTGAATAACACCATAAAGAGTCTTGGGGAATTCACCCTTCATGTTAGTCTATGGAAAGGAAGTGAGGTTGCCCACATCTCTTGAGTTTCATTATATATATATATATATATATATATATCCCATCAATTGGAATTTATCAAGAGTGATCCCATGATAGTAAGATTATCTAAACTAATGGAGCTCAAAGAACTTAGGGTGTAGGCCATGCACACTATGGAGCTTTAGAAGGCATAGATCTAGAGAAATTTTGACATAAGGGATACTGATCAAATTTTTAAATAAGGAGACTTAGTACTTAAATTGGATGTAGATAGAGTAAAGGCTAGGAAGAATACAAATTTTGATACTATATGAAGTGACACATATACCATACCCATTTGTAAATAATCTAGTACATACCAACTCTCAAGGCTAATTGGAGAAGTGTTACCCATCCCTATTAATATGATTCATCTTAAGCACTATATTTGATGATCATGAAAACTCTTATAAATAAAAGTTTATAGCTTTTAATTTCCCTAAGTTTTGTATGCATGTGTTATTATTTAGAATAGTTTCATTTCCTCCAAGTGCTTATGCATAATTCTATTAGTTTAGATCTATATTTCCTCTAAGCATAATTCAGTGTAGTTATTTTATTTATTTAACATTATGGAAGGTATCACAGTTCCTTCTAGGGTCAAGTGAGCTTATATCACCTAATCATAATTAAGAGAAATAAGATCAATGGATTACAAATGACTCTGTGCCTAATGGATTGTTGTAAGGCTATTAGATTCTTGTTTAGCAATCAAGCAACTAATAGAGGTCACCAAAAGTGTTAACCCTCCAGGTCACCCAAGCCTATATAGAGCTCATAAGGATCCAATGAAAATTTCATGTGCTTTCATGATGTCAAGTCCCTTAGAAATAGGTTTACACATGGATTTTATTTGTAAAAACCCAAGGATATCAATCGATGTAGATCAATACCTAAAGATAGGCATGTGCCTATGAAGAGAGCCATGTTATGTGTCCCTACATAAATATTTTCCACACCCTTATGCTAAATGTGGAATTGAATACACATATAAGTCATGCATGTGGGTTCTCCAAGCTTAAGTTAGTGGTAAACAAGGAAGTGGGAAGAGTGTAGGATCCAATTATGTGCATACACACAAGATTTTTGTTTTGCCTATGTTCTTTTATTGGGGGGACTTCCTAAGTCCAAAGAGATGGTGTCCCATGCTCAAATTCATAAATTTACATCTATGCTTCCATTATTCATATAATTCACTCTATATTATGAATTACTCCTTGTGCAAGTTCATATCTCTCAAACATCTCTATGATACTATACTTCAATGCCTAACCTTCCATAGTAAAGTCTCACATGTATCTCCACATAAAACATCTCAAATGTTAAACATGCACAAGTAAGGTACATAAGGTGAAGATTCAAATTCACAAGTATGCACCCCACGTATACATTTTCTTATGTAATCCACTTTAGGAGGGTTATCATACTAAAATTATGAATTCCCATGCCTAAACATAGATAATTACACCTACAAATTCATTATTAAAAGGTTGAAATCTAAATCACATGTCATCTCTATCACATATTTGTAGCTCTTAAAGGACTCCCATGTACACCTTTGTGTAGTGTGTGTCCAATTTAAAAGTGTGTGCATATGTCCCCTAAAGATGGATGCACTCACTAATCCATACCACATGTATAGAGGCAACATCAAAAGATATAATCAAAACTTGTGTAGCTTCCACACAATTAAGTCCAAGTGGATTGATAGGTGGTAGCCATAAACAAAGGTGGTAGCTAAACTTGATTAGACATTGATGGAACTAAATCCAAGCAGGATTGAATGCAAGGGAAATTATTAGATCATGAACACACATTTCCTCCAACTATAAAATTATATCTTCCATCCTTAATACACATGCTAGAAAATAAAAGATCCAAGATTGACCTTCCAAATACTTCCATGATCAGTTTACTAGACCTGAATTGAATAAGCATGGCTTATAACAGTTATTTTGAAGACTTTGGTTCTCTTAATCAACCTTGGGATTTGGGAACCATTTTTGAATTCAAGTTCCTATCTACCACCTCCAATAGTGAATTGATTATGTAAATCCTTTCCTAGTGCTATATAATCATTAATTTTTATTGTAAAATGGTTAAAATTTATAGGTATCATAACACTACCAAAATTTTAACTCCAATATCCCTATCCTAGTATAAAAATTCTCTACCCAATCAAGTTTGAAATATTGCCTTAGACCTTGAGGTTAATAAGAACTAATTTAATTTTCTTCCTTTATGTTTTTTTTGTGCATTAATGGTTGTTTATCTTTGTCTATGGATCTTTGTCCCTCTCATTATTGTCCTCACTTCTCAGCTTTGTACAAAACTAGAAATATATGTAGGTCACATTTCATGTATACATAGGTCTGTGTAGGAATTATTTATGGATAGTTTATCACCCCTCCTAATTCTGAATTGTGTTCCCTTACCTCCATGGGAAACACTTATGTAGTTTACCTAGTTTGAAGATTTTATATCTAATTCATTAGTTATATTATGTCATTAAGTGGGTGAGTTTCTCACTCTATTCTTGGTGCATCACCTTTTACATTCTAGCAACCTTCTTACCTTTTCTCCCCCTTTTTCCCTTTATTAAGTTTGGGTTTAACACTAGCAGTAGATTTCATTCTAATCTTTATAGGTTTATGATTTGGTATTAAACTAGGTTCATTTAGAATATAAAAAGGTCAGTCTAATATGGAGGTTTTTCCTAATGAGTTCAAGAGTCCCACACCTTGGGGGATGATCCCATTATTAAAAAAAGACATTGAATCACTCTTTAGTGCACAAGTCTAAGGCACTAGGCATGAAATTACCATGTGCTAGTGTGTATGAGAGCCTTTCATATACATGTGCATGTTTTGAATGATAATAGTTACATCATATAATCTTCAATACAATTTTTTCCCAAGGATTATTTAATGGTATGTGTGTTGGATGAATGATTTACATTGATTATGGGATAAGTTGGGTGGAAGTGTGTTATCATGGAGATATGCATAAATATCATAATATCAAAGAGAAGTGGGGCTAACACCTCACATATCATTTCATAATCAAGTGTGTCATATGTTGGTATCATCAAGTAATCTACAATTAATTTGTTTTTTTTTAAGATCAAATAATGAACTAATGGTTTCCATTACATCTGCTACTCTATTATTGACCCATGGTACTTGTTCAAATTAGATAAATGGAAAATACAACTTTAGATTATCCACCATCCTCTTGTATGGGATTAACTTAACATCATGAGTTTGGAATTCATTAGTTACTTGGTTAATTATTATTTTGTAATCACTAAAGATAATGAGATGTTGGATTCCCCATTGTATGGCAATTTTGAGACCAGTTATGAGAGCTTCATACTCCAATTTTTTATTGGTAGAAGGAAACTTGATTCCGAATGCTTTTGGAATACAATATCCATTTGGTGTGACTAGTATAATACCTACCCATGAGCCATGATTTTTGAATTAACCTTAAAAAAATAATTTCCAAACTAAAGTTACATCAATAAGAGGTGTTTTATTTTTTAGAGGTACCTCTACTAGTGTATCTACTAAGACTCATCCCTTAATTACCTTCTTATTAACATACTAAAGATCAAAATCTCTTAGAAGCATAACCCACTTATCCATCCTTCATGTTTAATCTGTTTTGGATCAAAATATACTTAGAGGCTCAATTTTTACAATGATTTTGGTTTGATTATTGAGCATGTAATGATAGATTTTTTATGAAGTAAAAAAAACTAACAGACATGCCTTTTCGATTATAAAATAATTAATATCATAATATACAAAGGTTATATTGAGATAATACACCACCATTTATAACCCACTATCATCATGTTATTCCAAAATGCTCCCAATGCTTACTAAGTAGCTGATATGTACAAAAAGAAACACCTATTACCATAGGTGGCATTAAAACTGGTGGATTGGAAAGATAATGTTTAAGGTGTTCAAATTATTATCAAAATTCTCATTATAAGTGAAAAGAGTGTATTTATTGAACATAATTTTAAATTGATGACAAATATATATATATATATGTGTGTGTGTGTGTGTGTGTGTGTGTGTGTTGGGATATGAATCATTTGATTGCTTGGTTGTTTCCTTTCAACCTTCAAAGTTATTTGATATTTTTTGGTGGTGGAATATCCATGCTAGTTGAAACTTTAGAAGGATCAAATTATACACCATGGCATGAAACAATTAAGTCATAAAAATTTACTAATGTCACCGCAAACACACATTTATTTGGGTTTAAATAAAGCTTATATTATCTCATTCTTGTAAAGATGCGACAAAGTACTTTTGGATTCTCTTATCTAGATTTTGATTTGGAAAGTATGTCATCTACATAATCATCCATGATTTCATGAATCATATCATGAAAAATGGCATTCATTTCTCTTTGTTATGTGGATCTGAAATTATTTAGATCAAAGGGCATCAATTGATAGCAAAAGGTAACCCATGGTTTTGTAAATGCTAATTTATGTTGGTCTTTAGGAGCTATTCTAATTTGGTTGAAACCTAAAAAACCATCCATTTAGACAACATTTTTTGACCTATGGTAGAGTCTATAATCATGACAATATTAGGTAATGGTAAGTCATCCTTGGGACATGCTTTTTTTATATCACATAAGTTTTTATAAACCCTGATTCCTTCTCACTTCTTTAACACTAGTAAAATGTTGGATATCTAATCTAAATAGTTGATGGGGTGAATGAAACCAAATTATAATTACTTCTTCAACTCTTCCTTCACTAATAGTGTTTATCTTGGGATGTTTTTTTTTAATCTTTTATTTGATGGGTTTTACATCTAGATATATAAAAATATGATGCACTAATAGTGATGGATCAAGCCCCAACATATCTATATAAGACCATGTAAATACATTAGAAAATTATCAAATGAAAAGAGTGAGTATTTATCTTTCTTCTTAAGTTAGGGAAGAAAAAAACTTGACTATTTTGGGGTCTTATTATGTTATAATTTTTATGGAAATAATGATCTCAACTAGGAGAGTTTACTCTTATTTATAGTTTGGGGGTGGTGGAGGAATATTGAATTATTCCACTAGGTCTTCTTTATTTGATGCTGATGCTGAATTGATTTGGTGATATGATTATTATTCACCAAAAAATATATAATTATCTAACCAAAAAGAAAATCCCTTCTTATGATCCCTTTCCAGAATATGGTCTTGTGTAATCAAGAATTTTGAATTTACCTCATCATTTTAAAAATGATCAAGTGAAGGTGTTGCACATTGGTCCCATTAGATTAAAGATAGATATGTGAGTCCAAGTGTTAAAACAACATTTCATGGAAAAGGTTGGTTAGGTAAATCTCTTCAAAGTGGCTAATAATGAATATGATTCACTATATGGATAATTTTCTTCCAACTCACTAAAAGTGTCACTTTGGAAAAGGGTATTATTTACATTGAGTGGATTAAACCATATGTCATGACTGGCTTCACTAACTTTTAATGTGGTTGGTTCAATAACCCTTGTTCATGAAGAACAAGTCCCTTACATTTGTAGTTCATTATTTTACACATAATGGATTTTATGATAGGTATTTTTTATCAGTGAATAAAGTAGTTAGTTCATCAATGTAAAACCAGGAAGGTTTTGAAACTTTGATGTGTTTGTCAAAAATAAGACCACCTTCTACAAATTTGGTTTTTCCAAATTTTCTAACTAATTGAGTATCTCTTTGATGGTGAGGCCTACCATAATTATGTAGGGTCATATGAATCATGATTTTTTAATTAAAATTTTGGATTATGTATTCATTAATACCTTTACCAATTGTTTTGAAATGGGATGAAGGGGATGGAGTTACTTTATAAGTGGATGCTTGATTTCAAGATTGACTAGTGGAAGGTGTTTCTATGGAAGTGAAAGTAGATGGTGTGTTTAACCAACTACCAATGGCAGGTGCTTAAAATAATGTATCATGATGGACATAGTTTTCAGTAATAGGTGATTCTTCATTAGGAGTAAATTTTTCATCAATAACTAGGAGATAGTTATATTTTTATTTCAAACTTCTAATAACTTTCAATATTGGAAGGGTTGAGGATCACCTTGAATGATTACTTTCATGTCATCATGGGATAATTTTAAACATTGATTCAAATTAGAGGGTATAATGTTCATTAAATGTAACCCTAGACATCCAAGAAGCAAGTTATAAGGTAAATCAAGATCAATCACATGGACTATTATTTATTTTATAACAAACCCAACCATCAAAGGAAGGTAAATGGTACCTGTAGATTGCCTCTAATTATTATCATACACATTTATTATGATGATGTTAGATTCTAATGTTGTTTTTGAATATCCTAAGTGTTTAATTAATATTACTGTACATAAATTTAATGTTGAACCATTTTCTATAAATACCCTCTTTTCTTTGTGTCTAGAGATAATATATTTTATATATAATAAAAACTTATGAATAGATCCCAAAGGGGAGACATAGGACTGGTCAAATATAACCTGATTGTTAGTGGATAAATTTCCAACTAACACTTGAAAGCTTGAGGGGCTAATGTCTTGTAGGATACTAGACTTTTGAAAGACTTTATATAGAATGTTTTTATATAGAGGTGATTTTTTGAGAAGTTCTGATATGGAAATGTTGGTGGGTGTCTTCTCAGTATGATCAATAATGTTGTATTAGTGTTCAACATTAGATGATGATGTATTATAAATGGTAATTTTTTTGTGCTTGTGATAATGACACAATCTTGGGATTGTAAATTAATAACATTAACATTATTATTCACATAACAAAAATAATTGACTATGGATTCAAAAGGGTGATTGGTTTGGTTTACATTAATTTCTTGGGGTGCTTCTTGATTTTGTTTACCATTTCCTTGCTCATGTTTAGGTAATGGGTCTGTATATGTCCATAATTTTTGGTTGTTGCATGTCATGGATGGTTGGTTTTAAATGGATATATCCCCTCAATTGATAAATTCTTGTAAATAGTGTTTGAGTCACATACACCTATTGGTAGAATTTCCCTTTATCTTATGTTACTCATAGTATTCATCCTCTTTGTACCAATCAGGTTTAGGAATGTTGTCTTCAAAAGGTTTGGTGTTAGGCTGAATTATCTTGTTATATTGGGCCAGCTTTGAAAAAATAGATCCATAAATATCACCCAATTGAGGAACTTATGTTTATTTATTTTTTTAGGTTTGACCACCAAGAATCATAATGTTATTAATAGGTTTTTATGGAATTGGTTGTTTATAGATAATGTGTAGAATTTTTATTTTCTAGGTTGATTTTGGATTTGTTTAACATTAGTCACACCATCACCTACAACATTATTGTTCTTATTAAAGAACTTAAGGTTTTCAGGTTCTTTTTAAGAATTTTTCTTGGGTTTAAATATCTTAATAACACCTTGATTTATTAAATTTATTTCAATGTGAACCCACTTTTCAAAAATTTCATTAAAGTAGCTTAGGCAAGAGTTACAAATGGTGTCCCAAATCTGAGTAAATATTGTTCATAAATATAGTTACAAGTTTGGATTTAAGAATGAACCATGAAAAATGGCTTTCTAATGCCTAGAATATTTGTAAGAAGGAGGTAAAAATTTCACCATGGTCAAGTCTTTTTCAATATTGTATGAAAAGTGACAAACAAATTTCTTAGAAAGGTACTCAAAACTAAAGATAGATCCTTTTGGAAGGTGTGAAAACTATTCAAGGGCTTTATCAATGAGACTTTTTGAAAATAATCATAACATGTACTCATTTCTATAAGCAACATTCACATATGCATTAAAGATCCTAAGGTGCTCCTTAGGATCTCCTTTGCCTTTGTATTTGTCAAATTTGGGAAGTTCAAAGTGTTTAGGAAAAGGTGTTATCATTGTACTTAAATCATATGGGTAAGAACAAATTTCTTCAAATTTATATTAATTTTTCCACAAAAAAGTATCTTTCAAACCTTGAACTCTATCTTTCATGTTTAGAAATTATTGAATATTGTATGGTGATAGTTGGTTAATTTGGTTTGAAGAGGTGAATAGGTTGGAGGTTTTTTCTATGAATGGGGGGTTAGTGTAAGTTTCTAAAAATTGGTTAATGGGTGTGTTGTTAAGTTTTTGGTTAGGTGGTTGGTTAAAGATGTTAGCATGTTGTGGATGCGTAAAATTGTTTGTATTAGTTGGGTTAGTGTAAATGTAAAATAATGTTGGGTTTGGTTTTGTATTCATTGGATTGGGATTGATAGTGTAGTTAAAATTTATATTAGATTGATTTGGTTTGGTTTTAAAGTTAAGGTTAAAGTTAAATTTTGTTGGGTTTGGATTTGAGTTGGTGTTAATGTTAAGGTTTGTTGATTTTGGGTTTGATTTGGTGTCAAAGTTAAGTTTTTTTGGATTTGGGTTAAAGTTAAGGTCAAATTGGTTAAATAAATTAGGGTTGATTGAATTAGGTAGATTTTGGCTAGCTTGGTGTAAGTTTTGGTTTGAGAATGGATGTGAACTGATCATTAGATTAGATTCGGTGTTAGTATTAAATTTGGGGTTGGGGTTTTGATTAGTTTTGAATGGATTTAAGATATAAAAAAATGAACAATTATATTTTTAGTACTAATCCTTCTCTAGTGTAGAAAACTTAATTTTTATCCAAACAAGTTTTTTAGTTGCAATGTAATTTAGTAAATAAGTGTTATTTTTTATTTTAATAAGGCCAATGAAAATAATATGAACTTTGGGTTAAATAGATAATAATTTTTAAATTTTGCTAAATATGAGATTTAAACTATTTTATAAATGGATTCAAATTATCATCACTTATTAAATAAATTATTATCTATAACTACAACTAAAATGGGTCAAATTTGATTTTTTTTTCAAAAGTAGCTTATTAGTAATTTTCTAGCTCATAATAATCAATTTGGAATTGATGTAAAATAAATTTCCAAAAATGAAATTTATCAAAGATGAGAATAAAAAAATGGATTGAAATTACCATTTTAATAGTAAAATAATTTTATTATTGGTTTTATGCCTAAAATTTTATAGAATCTAAAACCAATTTCACAAGTAGTTTTTTAGTGAAATTTCTAATTGTAAAAGTCATTTAGTAATGTTAGGTGTTTTTATAGAATAATTAAACATAAAAATTATATGATGATACATTTGTAAAAACAATAATTGATATGGTTGATAATTTTTTTAATGGATCCCATAACTAGTACAAAGTTGAAAGATATACAACAAAGATCTAACAAAATAAACAAGTGAAAACAACCCCTGTGGCTACAACATCAACAAGGCAAACTTATACCAAAAATTCACCAAAACTACATTAATAATATACTAGACTTAAATATAAAACCTAAATTCTATAACACCAAAAAAATGAACCAAGAACAAGCCATAAAAGATTAGGGGTAAGACTCAGAGTGTGATTAGTCAACCAGGGAAACAACCTTGGTGTTATATTTCTTATTATTATTTTATATATTTTAAGGTAACCCCTTATTCACTTGTTAATCATTCAGTTGAATATTCCACCTCACATTTCTTGGAATGAGTGACTTTACTCTAATTTTTGGTTGAAACTTCCACTTATTTCTTCTTGGCTAGAGTATTTGGCTCTTTTGCAATCTTTTCCCACTCCATCTTCTTGGTAGGAGTTTCCTTTGATTTCTTCTCATTCATGGTGTCTTTGGATTTATTTTTGATCCCTTTATTTTTATTTTCTTTACAAATAATTCCCCTTTAATATCCCAAACTTTCCCCACCCCTTTGCCTTGCATACTAGCTCTATCAATTTGGATGAACACCAATTGATTCCACATTTCCTTCATTTCCACCATCTCATCACACATTTTTTATTGCATGTAAATTTTGGATTCTATCTTTTCAATTTTCTCATCTAATTATAATTATTGTATACTCTCTACCATTGAAACTTCAAAGCTACATTTTTAATTTCATTTTATTATAAAATATGATAAAACCTATAAGAAGGGTTCTTTCATTCATCTTTGTCAAGGTTTGGTCCCAAAGTGTGAATCCAAATTATGAAATATATAAATATGTAAGAAATATTAAATAATTTATAATAACATCATTCATTTCTTATAAATCATTTTATATGAGTTGAGTTTACCATCTTTCCTTTTAATTTGATAATGTCCATTGAGAACTTTATTATAAAATGTAAAGATGGGGATGTTAATGTATCGATGCAACAAGTTTTTATATTTCTTTTGGTTCATCATGGGTCCCCTATTTTTCACCTCCTATTATCTAAAATATAGAGAATGTTAAAATTGAAACTAAGGATAACCTTATTAAAGGGAAAAAGGAAGATGGTAGTGAGACTTTGGGCCAATGGGCCCTTAGGTCTAAAAATAATTTGGTGAAGGTTTACTCCTCTAAAGTGAAGGAAAAAATGACTGAAGATGTTGGCTCCTTGGACAATGAAGAAAACCCAATATTTATACTAAATCTAAAATAGAGTATGCATGTGTCTAGCGACTAGAAGAATTGATATCACATATGGATTTATTCTAGAACAAGATTGGATAAATTTTAAAATGACATTAACATTTAACCTGACTTCACCAAAGAGATAATTGAGGATTTTAATAAGAATAGGAAATTTATGTTGAGAAATAAAATCCAGAGTAAAAAATTTATAAATTTATCATAAGAATTAAAAACAATATTTCATGGACTTAGACCAAGACACTAATGAGCTCAAAACTGACATGTCCAGGTTAGGATTCAAAATGGAGAGATTGAGGCAATAAATTAAAGAAATATAGAGAAAAATTAATAATACAAACTTGAAGAGTAATAAAAAGGTCACTATAATGGACAATGAGTATTATAGAAATAAAAATGTTGAGGGAATTATAGAAGTCCCAAGTAATCAGATAAGGGGCCAAAAAAAGAAAAAGATTAAAGTGGGTAAGCAAGATAAATCAACCTCAAGAAAAATCAACCTCAGGAGGAGCTTGAAGAAATAAAATTTATTGAAAGCTTTTATGATATTTGAAGGGTTAGTTTTATGTTTATTTTTTTGTTATGTGTTTATCTTATGATAATAGTTGGGTATCTTTATTGGTGAATTGGTCTACCTTTCTATAAGGCATTTTTTATTATTGCCTTATTAGTTTGTGTTTATTGTGCATTTCCATATATTTTTACTTTGTACTTGGTTATGGGATCTTGATAAAACCATATTTTTATCCTAATAAAAAAATTATTGTTTTCTCAAAAAAAATTAATAGTGATTTTGTACATACTTTGTTCTTCTAAGTTGTGTGAAAAATGTTTATCTTGAATCTATTTTTTACCTCTGCAATTATCTAGTATTTCATTTATAGATTAAATATGTAGATGACTTATTTATGTTTTATATACTAAAATAAGTGGATAAAAATTTATAATAAATTTATTAATCATTTATACTATATTGTTTAGACATCATTTCATTTGCATGTTACTATCATATAATTGATGTATAAAAGACTGTTTATAACTATCATTAAATTTTATGACATTTTTAATTAATAATTCCATAAATGAAATTGTTTGATGTTTTTATTTGTTTTATTAGACTAAGAAAATAATTTAAAACATTAGTCTAATTTATTGACTTTAAACATTTTTGTAATTAGTGTTTTAGTTACCTTAAGTAAGAATAGGTAAAATAGTGTTAGTTATAGAGCTAAGAGAGTGTTATATAAATAAAACATATATTATCATTATCAGATATGGAAATTATAAATGATAAATAATTCCATGTGTAAGGTTGTCTCTTATTAACCCTTGGTAAGTTTTAATTATGCAAGGGATAATTAGTATCTGCAATGTTACTACAAGGATAATTATGAAAGAGAATTTTATGAGGTTATGTGGTGAAGTTTGGTTTCCTTCATAGTAAGGATTAACAATAATTTTTACAATGATTTAATTTCATACAACATTTATTTTGGTTATAAAAGTGTTCATAATAACATATCTAGGAAGCTTAGTAAATAAGTACAGGTACAAGTAACTAACTTTTAAGGTGTTTTCCCTTGTGCACTAAGAAAAATTCCCTACCTATTTAACCTAATAATACATATATATAATAAGTATGTGAAATCTAATAATATAAATGGATGATTATTTTATCTATTAATATGTTGATTGAAGTTTGTAAACATGTATATACTAGATTAATCTTTGTCTTTGATGAAAACTTTATTCGAGGTAAAGTGACTCATAGTTATTGAGAGATTACTTTTGCTAAAGAAAAATGAAATATAAATTATAATTACCTTGTATATATCTAACACTAAAACCTATGTATGGATTAAATTTTATGGTTAAATGAAAGTGAATGGGTAAGGTTTTAGTTTTACATGTTGAGATATTACAAAATATTTTTAGTCACATAGTAATTTTATCCATTGTATTGGATTATATCACCACAATATTTAGAGGTGACATAATTTGGATATTATAATTCATTTAAAATTTTTGAGAGCTACGTTTGACCCTAATTATAAGGAGTAGATATGTAGGTTTTTTTATTTGAGTGGGGCATAGGGTCCTATGTCTTAGCCTGGGTTAGGGTTGTTTTATCACCAATCCCTAAGTTAAGATAATACTATTTTTTAAGGATCAATAGTATAATAATTAAATAAAAAATATACAAGTCAAAACCATTGACTATACTAATTTTCATATTATGAGATGATGTTTGCTAGCCTATGTTTTGGTTTTAGTAGAGTAATCCGTCTCTTTCTCTCTTTTTGGTGTGTTTCCTTCCAAATATGTTTGACTGATCATTTTAATTAATACCTACTATAATTGCCTTGGTGTGACATTCCTCTCAAATATAACTTATAATCTAGATTTATTAATAATTAACTTCTATGTTAAATGAAACTATTGATTGAATGACCTTAGGAAAATGATAGCTTATTTTCACAAGCTTAAAGTAATAAAAATGAGATATAGATTAAAGTGGCCCTTTTACTATGGAATCATTTATTATAATTTTTGTAATGTTTTCCTAAATAAAATAATTATGGGTGATCGTTAAAATAAGTCCATTCCTCTGTAGTGAATTTTGAGAGCCCTCTATGAGCATAACATCAAGATGTGTGGATGTCATTGCTATGAAAAAAATTGGTTTTGAATGATCTACTTAAATAATAAACAAATAGTTATTGTTTAACTTGGTAAGGAAATTATATTGATCAAAATCATATGTAATCCATGAAATGAATAAATGTTTTGTTGCATAGAAAGTTAATTAACCAATTCATGTACATGATGGAATCAAATACATTATTATAATGTAGTAAGATACATTATTACTTGAGTTTCACATCACACTTCCTTTATGACATATTTTGGGATAGTGACCAAATTAAATAGACAATAAAATAAAATTGTACCTTTTTTTACTTGGTTTTATTTCAAGAAAATATGGGCGTGATGATTCAAAATAAGTTGATCACATTGCCTCTTATGTGTCATGTTAAGATATCTAAATATTATTGTTATTATGATATAATGTATGGAAATCATATGGATATTGTTTGGGATTTGAGAAAAAAATACAAATTATAATTGAGAGTGGTGGTCCTACATTAGATACTTAAATTAATGCATCACCATATTCAAATACACCTTCTATAAATGAGCAACCTACTCAAACTATGGTTGCATCTTATAAATAATAATTGAAAAGGAAACAATTAAAAAATAAAAGAGCACAAAAGGAACAATTGTAAAAGGAAACTATAAAAAAAGAACAATTAGAAAAGGTAAAAAAAGAACAATAGGAAAAGGAAACATGTTTTATAAAAGGAACAATTGGAGAAGGAATAGTTATAATTGGAAAAGGAAAGGTTTCATAAATAATAGTTATATAAAAAGAGGTAAGAAAAGATAATTTACTAAAATACAAGATGTAAAAAGAAGCATAAAATAAACAAGTATTTGTGAAATAAGAAACTAAGAAATCATATTTTCCTAAGAAAGAGATACCTAAGAATATCAATGGTACAGGCATGATTTCCACTGCAAAAATAAAAAAGTATTCATCATATTTATATTTTTTTAATGTTTCTCTTATATAGGGAAAGCAGTGTACAAATTTGTTATTGATAACACCATTGAAATTAATGTTTTTAGTATGAAACTCCTTAAATATATTGGATATGAAAAGTAACACTTGAATAAAACTACTTCATATAGATTATTTATTGTATCCATTTAACTACACATAAAAATTGGTCTAGAATATGTTATGTTGTCTTTAATAATATACTTGACTTGGTCCAATAGACTCAGGCCTCCTAATGTGCTTGGGACTGGATCCCACACTAGTCAAAGGTGGGACTATCTTAATATGAAAAATTAATTAATAATATCATAGATAATATAAATGTAAGAAACATTTGGTAATAATCATGATTATGTTATATTTTATCATAAAGTCAAGTCTTTTTCCATTTGAAGAAAGGAAACATTTTTAGATCAAGAATATAAAGTATAAATCATTTCTCAAACTAATACTTGGGTAAATACATCTAACATAATAACATAATAGGATCCTAATACTCATAACATAGATCATATTCAGAAATAAAAGAGTAATAAATCAATTCCATAATATGGAGCAGTTGGTTGTGTATATTATATTACATATATAGAAGATGATTGGGAAAACATGTCTAAAATATATGATCAATATGGAAACATACTAGATGATTATGGCATGTATGATTCAAAAAAATCATATAATCATCCCATTTATGGGATCTTTGACAGCTAGGAAATTAATCTACTGTACATAGCTTCTTAATGTTTTCTATCTTACTTTTTCCCTATACTATTCAATCTTGACACACGTGTACATATGATTTTGAATTGATCATTATTCTATCCATTTTATTTTTTTCACTTAGCCATTTAATTTTAATTTTTTATCTTGATCTATTCATCTAGGAAATTTATCCTATGATGATACAAATTTTACAATAGCTTCATCCTATTTCACATTCAATGCAGAATGTTACTTTTCCACTCCCACATTTTGACTACCTATATATGTTATGGAATAAATTGGGCTTACTCAATGGAATAAATTTATATATGAATATTAAATTAACATAGATTTAATCTTTCCCACTATGGGCATGCTTATTATTATCTCCACTTAACTTATTGCACTACATTGCCTCAATTCATATATCTAGTGGGGGCACATTTCTTGCCTTCACTTCCTCCACATTGTCATGCTATTAAATTTGATGCACATAATACTTTACATATCTTATATATTGTTTTTATCCACTCATTATTATATTTTTAAATCCTTTATACTTGGATTTTCTTGATTATATTTATGTACATTAAAATTTCAAAATATTCCACACAAAAAAAATCGGGACCTGAGCATGATATGTTTTGATAGTTCACATGATTCATTTGTGTTATTTATTAATTTTTTGGTAGATTACATATATTTTTGAATAAACACATGAATTTTATGGTATATATGAGTGAGGTACATGACATACAAATTACACATGATAAAAGGATGCATATATACAAGACATTCATATACCCATGGGTCATGTCAATGTTGGGGGAATCTTATTACATACGTAACATTGATATAGGTTGTATATTTTTATGACCTATTTATTTACCATGTTGAGCTACATTAATTATTTACACATTGATTTCTCTTGATTATATTGATTACATTGCCACATTTCATAGATATTCTACTTTTATATGGTTTGACATTAACATAGATCGATAATATACTCATTACTTTTATATTTTATTTATCCTTTGGAATGGTGTGTTACATTTTATTTTACATTATATGTGGCCCCATTTTACATATTTATTATGTTTGACAAAGATGATTACGAAACCATGACTTAAATGTTCTAATTATTGAATTATGTTGTTAAGTCATGTCCAACTAAGATGTGTAAATATTTGCGAAGGATTTTAATGTGTTGGGAACCATGAGAAAAACCTATTATCAATCATGTTTTAATTGCTTAATTATGAAAGTATGATGCTTACATTTCATTAATGTAATGTTTCCTTATGAAATTTGATTATGTTTATGAGATATATTGACTTAAATCATATTTAAATTATTGTTCCTAAGATTTTTAATGGATAATTATTTATGTATTGGATCATATGAATTATATACTTAGATGTTGATATTACTTGAATAATTGGCTATGGTTAACTGATTGAGTACCTTGTTTGATTAAATATCATAGAGGAATTTGATGTGTGCATCAAGTGTGTAGGAATAGGAAAAGAGCTAATGAAGGAAAAAGACTATTCCAAGCATGGTTATATCACTGATCAAGTTTAAACCTTATTAAAACATGTTTTAATTAATCAATTCCCTAGTCCACCACCTAATAGACATAGTATTTTATAAAGCAGACAACCCTCAATCCTGGTTGGTGAAATTTGTTGTTACTTGGCCTAAAGATATTATAGCCAATGTCTAGAATGTCTAGTGGTTGACTCTCAGATATTACTTTGATTTCCTTAGTACTAAGATCAAGTGGGAAAAAGGTAAAGAAGTATTGGAAGTAACCATAGGATCATGAAAAGTTTCTCCATGCCTTAATTACACATGGAAAAGAACATCCCTTAATGAGGCATGGGTGGGCAAGTGGATAATGGTTGGTTAATTCTCTAATGTATATAAGTATGAGTTAAAATCCCTTAGTTTATAAATTTTTCCAATTTAGAAATAAAGAGACTTAACATAAGAGAAGGAGAAGCAATAGATAGTAAAAACTAGTTAGGAGATCTAAGTCTAAACAAACTAGAGGATATTGCCTAGGTGATTTGAAGGTCAATAAGTGGGCTTCTTTTTAACTTATGTTTTCTACAATTCATTTATAATTAAATTATTATATTATATATTTGATCTTATTTATTTCATGGGAATAACACCACCTAGTTTAATCTTCCATTTTATTATTTGCCCATGGTTGTGCATTGGCCACCATGTAGTGCTTTCCCATTTTAGGGCCTTGGAGAGATTCTTCCTCTTTAATTTGAATGAAATGATTATGATTCTTTGTTTGTTCTCTTGATTAAAAGAGAATAAGACCACTTGGTTTGTTCTACCTGTCTTATGATCTTGATATGGTTGTGCATTGAGTGTCATGTAGTTCTTTTCCCAATGAGAGCCTTGGAAAGGTATGTTCCTCTTTGTTTGACTTTGATGTTTTAGCTTCTTATTTGAAGTGTATTAATGTCAATGTGACATAATTCAATGTTTTTATATGAAAAACATCTTCATGGTGGAAGAATGTCAATTCCTCATGAGATGGGCATGGTTTTAGAATGCTTGACCATCTTATGAATGTCATAGTGGAATTTGTTAAGCCCTATCATGATGAGACACAATAGTATAATGTTTAACCCTCTCATGACTATTATTTGGAATATATAGAGTAAGCTATCCTTTTACTATTCTAAAAAATGATGGGTCTTGTTATTCTACAAAATATTTCCTACTAATTTATATTTATGAATGTTTATCTTCACTTGAATGATCATTTGAATGTTTGTTTTCTTTGTATTTGGGACCAAGAGTCACTTGCGTATTAAACCAAGAATAGGAATGTAAGTGTTGTATGGTATTTTCCACTAAAATGGTCTTGTGCATTATTCCTTTAGGTACCTATGGTGTTGTCTTGGGTATGGATTGTCTTGTGGATCATAAAGCTAGGTTAGATTATCATGACAAGGTTATAGATGGTGAATATGACCTTGGGACACTATGGTAATTTATAGAGTCAAGAGACATATTTACCTTTTTATGATCATTATGATGAAACTCAAGAAGAGTATAAAGAATGGTTTTCAATTATTTTCTATCATGGTAAGTGATAGGTTGGATGAGTCATAGAAGCATTATATGAATGACCATCATGTTTTATGGGAATTTCATGATGTGTTGTCAGGTATGCCTCCTTTGAGGGATATTGATTTTTGGATTGACTTAGTACATGGGGATGAGCTCATATCAAAATCACCATATATAATGACTACCCCAAAGTTATGTGAACTTAATTTTTATCTTGATAAAATATTTATAAAGGATTGATTCATCTTAGTGTGTCCCCATGTGGAGCACATGTCATCTTTGTGAAGAAAAAGGATGGATCTCCTTGATTGTGCATAGATTATCTCTAGTTTAATAAGCTAATGATTAAGAATCATTATCCCTTGCCTAGAATTGATGATTTATTTGATCAAATGTAGGGAGATAAGGTGTTATCCAATATTTATTTGAAGTATGGATACCTTAATTTATGTATTACAAATCCTGATATTCACAAAACTATGTTTTAGACATAGTATGGGCATTATGAAATTTCAATTATACCATTTGGATTGACCAATGCTCTAATATTATTTATAAGTCTGATAAATGCAGTGTTTTTCTCATTTTTGGATAGACTCATGTTGGTGTTTCTTGATGACATTCTAATCTATTTATAGAATGAAGAGGAGTATGAGGATGATTTTAGGTAGGTCCTATAGGTTTTAGTAGAAAATTGTTTGTTTGGAAACTTGAAGAAGAGCACATTTACATAGTCTAAGGTGTAATATCTTGCACACATAATTTTAATATAGGGAATATCTATGGTTCCTACCAAGATTTGGGCCATTATGGAATTACCAACACTATCTAACATTGCATAAGTTCATAATTTCATAGGATTGGTAGGATATTATAGATGTTTTGTTGAGAATATCTCTTGCATTGTGAATCCCATCACTTCACTTCAAAAAAAAGGGAATAAGTTTGTTTAGATATCAAGGTGTGAGGAATATTTTCATCTTCTCTAAGACTGACTCACTAGTGCACCAATTTTTGTTGTGCCTAATCCTATGGGAGAATTCCTTGTTTGCATTGATGCATCAAAGGAAGGATTAGGATTTGTAATCATACAAGAAGGCAAAGCTATTGCATATGAATCTCAAAAACTAAAGGATTATGAGATGAGATACCCCATGCATGATATAGAATTTATATCCACCATCCATGCTTTCTTAAGATGGTGACACTTCTTGTTTGGTCATCATTTAATTTTAAAGACAAATCATTTGAGTTTACAACATATATTTAATAATCCTAACCTCAATGTGCATCAAAGGCATTAAATGGAATTATTATGTGAATATGACTATGAAATTTTGTATATGAAAGGAAAATAAAATGTAGTTATTGATGCCTTAATTAGGAGGTTTCATGAGTTGGTAGCAATGAGTTTTTGAACTAATTTGAGAACTGAAATTTAAAAGTAACTTCTAAAGGACAACCCCTATAAATAATTACGACAACATTTGGATTCTGGTATGAATCTAAAAAGTAAATTTGAAGGCTATTATATTGATCTTATGGTTTATTTCACCATAAAAGGTGTATCTATGTTCCCTTAGTTGGCGGTTTTCATGAGATAATTTTGTCTAAGTCTCATAGAGCTCCTTACCAAACACGTCATAGAATTAAGAAAATGCATACTGAGTTAAGAGAGTTATATCATTGGTATGGTTTCAGGTGTGATATTTATAATTTTTTAGCTCATTATCTAGAGTGATAGAGGGTAAAGGTCAAGCATCAGCAACAAGATTTATAAATCCTTATAAGATTCTATAACAGAAGTGGGACACTATTTCCATGGAGGTTTGCCTACCTCAAATTAACATCATGATGTATGCATGGTCATAGTGGATATGTTAACCAAAATATCTCACTTTTATACCATAAATACCACTTACAATGTCAATTTAGTGGCAAACATCTTTCTAGATGGCATTTTTAGATTTCTCAAGATTCCTCATAAGATTATTTCAAATTGAGACCCAATATATACTTTTCACTTATGGACTTTTTTGTAGAAGGCATTGGGAACTCAACTTAATTTTATTACTTCTTACCATTCAAAGACTGATGGAGTCAATCAAGTCTTAAAATACATATTGTGCATGTGTTTATGGACCAGTAATCCCATTGAGAAGACTATTTGTATCTTATTGAATTTGCTTAAAATAATAGATATCATAGTTCAATTAATATGGCACCTTTCCAAGATTTTTATGGATGAGCCTATAGAACCATACTAAGTTAGGACTGATTTAAGGATAGATTCATGATTAGCCTTTCCATATTATAAGACATAGAGCAGCAAGTGATTAAGATATGACATTACTGAGAGACTATCAAGGATCAATATAATAATTACACTTATGTAAAAAGAATTGATTAGCATTTTAATGTTGGTGATAAGGTTTTTTTTTAGGGTGAGACCCCAAAAAATCACCATCTATTATGTAAAAGGTTCAAAGTTCCCACCTTGATTTTTTGGACCATTTGAGGCCTTAGAGACCATATGCCTAGTAGCTTATTGATTACCCTTGTCAATAAACCTAGATCATGTTCATGGTGTTTTTCATGTTTCTATTTTAAGATAGTATATTGTTGATATTGCTCATGATTTAGATTGGACCACCTTATAGGTCGATACTAACTAGGCTATGACTTTGGAGCCCATCAATATTTTAGTGTGCATAATGTTATCACTTCAAGGTAGAGACCTGGATCAAGTTAAGGTCTAATGAGAAAAATATGATGAATCAATAAAAACTTGGGAATATGTTACACCTTTAAGGGTTTGGTATCCTCACCTCTTTTAGTGACTTCTAAGTAGAAGTCTGCACAAGGGGAGGAGGATGTAAGGCCTTGTTTAGCATAGTGCTTATCTTTGATAAAGATGACTATGAAACCATGACTTATATTTTGTATTTATTAAGCTATGTTGTTAAGCTAGATCCAACTGAGACGTGCAAGGATTTATGAAGGTTTTTCATGTGTTTGAGACCATGATAAATACCTATTTAATCATGTTTTGATTATTTACTTATGAAATTATGATGATTATATTTCAATTACATAATGTTACCTTATAAAATTTGATTATATTAATGAGATATATTGGCCTAAATCATGTTTGAATAATTATTCCTAAGATTATTAATGGATAATTATTTATGTATTAGATCATATGAATTATCTATATAGATGTTAATATCCCTTGAATAATTAGATATGGTTAACTGATTGAGTGCCTTATTTGATTAAATTTCATAGCCTCAGTTATTAGGTTGGAGGAATTTGATGTGTGCATAGAGTGTATAGGAATAGGAAAAGGGCCATTGAAAAAATAGACTACACCAAGCATGGTTATATAACTAATCAATTTTAAACCTTTTTAAAACATGTGATAAGTAATAAATTTCCTAGTCTATGACCTAGTAGACATAGCATTTGATTAGGAATCTAACCTTCAAGCCTAGTTGGTAAAACTCGTTATGGCTTGACTGAAATATCTTGTAGCCAACATCTAGAATGTCTAGTGGCTAACTAGTAGATCTTCCTTTGACTCCCTTAATACTAAGATCAAGTGTGAAAAATGTAAGGGAATCTTGGAGGCAACCACAAGAGAATGCAAAGCCATCTTGCACATTAATTACACATGGAAAATAACATCCCTTAAAGAGGCATGGGTGGTCAAGTGACTAATGGTTGGCTAATTCTCATATTTCTATAAGTAGGAGTCAAACTCCCTTAGTTTATATTTTTTTCCAATTCATAAAGAAGAGAGATTTAGCATAAGAAAAGGAGAAGTAATATATAGAAACAACTAGTTAGGAGAGTTGAGTCCAAATAAACTAAAGGATAGTGCCCATGTAGTCTAAAGGCCGATAGGGGTGCTTCATTTTATTTTATGTTTTTTTTTGTTCATTAATAAGGAAAGGATTATATTATCATTTTGATCTTGTTTCTTTAAATGGAATAATACTAATTGGTTTATTATATAGTTTTATTATTTTCCCATGGTTGTGCATTGGTTGTCATGTAGTGCTTACCTGTTTGAAGGCCTTGGAGAGATTGTTCCTCCTTAGTTTGAATGAAATTATTCTAGTTATTTATTTGTTCTCTTGATTAAAGGAGAATAATACCACTTGGTTTATTCTTCCTATATTATTGTCTTATTATGGTTGTGCATTGGTCACCATGCAGTTCTTTGCCTAGTTAAGGGCCTTGGAGAGATTGTGTTCCTCCTTGCTTGACTTGTATGTTTTTATCTTCTTGTCTTGAGTGAATTAATATTATTATGACATAATGGAGTGGTTATCTATGACAAGCATATTTAGTGTAAGAATTTCAAGTCATCATGTGATTGGCATGGTGGTAGAATACTTGACCCTCATATGAATGTCATGATGAAATTTGTTAATCCCTTTCACGATGAGAAATGATAGTAGATTGCTTAACCCTCCCATGATAATTATATATAAAAAAACATAGTGAGCTATCCTCTTGATATTCTAGCAAATGGTGGGCCTTATTATGCTGTGAAAGCTTGCCTACTAGTTTATATTTCTAAAAGTTTAATATCACTTGAGTGATCATTTGAATGTTTGTTTTCTTTGTAATTGGGACTAGGAGTCTTTTGGGTAAGAACTGGGAATAGGACTTGTTGAGATCAACATACCCCCATTTCTAAAAATATGGACCCTTGTGCATAATTTTAACCTTAACACTGAAACCTTGATATGTTCTGCACATTACTAGAATTTAAAGATCATCCATGCCTGATAAAATTAGCCCATTTGTTCATGTGTTTTGCTTTAACCTTGCCTAATGTTGCTAATAGTTAGCCCTCATGTCTTAAGTTATAAGTTTCATGGAGATTTTATTAATATATCATGTTGGGATGTTCATAGTTTTATCCTCATTTAGGCTTTTATTAGCCTTTGGTATGTGAGAAATCATAGTTGGATTCATGTTTAGAAACCCTGCTTCAGAAAAACTTAGCTTAGACCCTTAGTTTGAATTTAGATTTAGTAGGAGAAAATTTGGTAAGAAAATTTTTAAACTTACTTTAGACTTAAGCTTAATTTTTATACTAAGGCTTGGTCATGTTTCTTAACACAACCAAACCTTAGTCTAAAAAATTATGTTTGGTCCTTTATATTTCCCACCTTTTATTCTCTTTATTTTAACAAGGTCTAATTTTTATGTTTGAATGGTCCCTTATGTTCCTAACTTGGTCCCATTTTTATGTCATGTGGTCCTCTTTGTTACATACTTAGCCTAAAGCCTTAGTCCTAAGGCCATGTTCATGTTTATTAACATGAATGAGACCTTAGTCTTAAAACTTTAGCCTAATTTCCTATATCGACTCGAACCCTAACTTAAGCATCTTGCCTCTTTTTAGAATTGATGACACTCACTTCCACATGGAGGATGATCAAACAGCGTGAAGGAGACCTAATGAATCTAAAGAATTTATACACCAGACCAAGATCATGATCAATAATTCATTCTTAAGTGGGACCTAAGATCGAATGACACATGATCATCTTCAAGATTAAATGGGTCCCCTTTTATTAAATATGGACTTAGCTTAAGTTTTAACCTAAGGTATCATTATATTTTTTAATAAAACAAAACCTTAGAATAAAACTTATGAAAATAGACAATCATGTGCAAGTATTCAGATCATGATTAATGATTCATAGCTACTTGACCAAAAAAGATCTAATTGAGTGAATGTGGTGTTAAAATGTTAAAGGCCTAAGAAATCCCCATGAAGATGACAAGTGTCACCATTTTATGAATCCATATCTTGATCAATGCTCTATGGACCCTCCCCAGGGTCAAACAGATTCAAAAGATTAGGAGTCCTAAAAAGTCACCATGTGGCACTCTCGCATTTAAAGCTTAGTGTTAAAAGGGCCCCATACATTAAAATGTATATTTAATCTAAGTTTTTTCTCTAAGGTTCATTTTATTTTTTTAATACAATAAAACCTTAGGGTAAGACCTTAGGTTATGACTATAATATTCATAAGGTCCTATTTTATTATGCTTTGAAGACTTAGGCCTTTAACTTAGATAATTTTCATATACAATGCCAAGCTAACTCGGTCCTCTTCATACTTGTAGGAACCAATGGTGTGCATATGCTTTGATCTTGATCAACGGTCTACACGTGGTCAGGACTAGATGATGTATTGGAGCATGCTAAATATAGGATCTATGGACCTAATGAACTTTAAGAACTTAAATTTGATGTTATTGTGAACATCATCTAATGCCCATAAGGTTGTCATTGATGTTTATGAGGCCATAAAATTTAAGCTCATCAATCATCTTATTTAGACATAAGAATATGATTTAAAACATTGATAAAAGCTTATTACTTTCATTGCAAACTAATGTGACCCCCTTTAGAAAATATAAAAAATGCTTAGGGTATCTAAACTTTAATGATAAAATGATCTTGTGGTCTAATTTTTTAAGGCATAGACTTAATCTAAGTCTCTATCCTAAAGTTCCAATTGAATTTATTTAAGTACAATAAAACTTAGGCTAAAGACTTATATTATGTTTTATTTTAACAAGAAGTCCCTATGCCATAAAACTTAGCATAAAATTATTAACCTAAAATTTTATCATGTTTATTAACATGATAAAAACCAAGGTGAAAACCTTACATTAAGTCCACTTATTATTTAGGCCCCCTTTATACATGTTCTAAAACTTATCTTAAATATTTTAACCTAAATTCTATGTCATGTTTATTAACACAAAAACAAATTAGCCTAAAATATTTAGCCTAAGTCCCTTTATATCATGATGCAAATTAAAGTTCATGTATCTTGTATGATAACTCATGGTTAATTGAAGCAAGATGATCGGATGGAGCATAATAGACAAATAATATTCAATGAGACCTCTAAAAGCCCATAAGATTGACACATGGTGAGCACATGTTCACTGATGGATCACATAACCCAAAAGGCCTGTAAAGGTGCCAAGTGGCACAATCACAAAGCCCAATACAAAGACAACCAATAACTTTTAAGCCCTAGGATCATTATCAATGGTCTGCATTGATCCATGAGAAAATATCTAATGGAGTGAAGCAAAATAATTATTTTAAAGGATAGTAGCTAGTTCTTTTAAATAAATTATGAAAAATGCCACAAAAACTACTTGATGGATGCCACATAGGTGTCACAACCATAAAGTGATAAAATTGAAGATTTTATGAGCACAAAAAGGAAAAGGTATAAAGGTAGGGGTATAAATCAAATACAAGGCATGAGATTACCTAAGTATAAACAACCATCACCATTAAAGCTATAAAAATCCCTAGTCTCCATAAAAATCCCTAAGTTGAGCTATGATCAATCACAAATGAGCTAGAAAGAGTTCAATTATTATCTGAGTGAGAAAAAATTGACCTAGAGGCTACTTGAAGACCATTAGTGAACAATTTACAAGTCTCAAAATCATGAAAACTCAAAGGAAGAAATTAAGGGATGACACAAAATTGTACTTAACTTCAGACAATGAGGGAAGAGTCTTCAAAGATACTAACTTTGATGATGTGACATTAAACATTGGAAATAGAAACTAGTCTGAGATTTTATAGACCATTGAAGAGATGCAAGCCATCATGAGGGAAGAGAAAAATAATGACAAAATCCTCCATAAATATAATGACCTAGTCTCCATCCAAATGACTAGTCTCTACCATGTTGCTACAAAACCTAAGGTATTGCACTATATCGATGTCATTGCTCCTATTTTCAAGGATTACAAAATTGATTAGGATTAGATAGTTCATAAACATACTTTTAAAAAGGTTGAATATATTTCCCCTCTTGCATTTTAAATTTACTACAAGCTATGTAAGCCCCATGTAGACTTGCCTATAATTAGAACATGGACTGGTAAAAATGACTTGAACATTATCCTTACCCCATGGCTGCTTACCGAAATCCAAGTGATCAAAATAATCATGACCTTTCTAAATATATTATCTAGAGCCCCTTCCACCACACATGTTAATAAAATTTGGGTACCTTATATATACTTCATGGTAGAAAAGGGACTCATTTCCCCAATAGGTGAGATGATTAACATTTGTTTGAAACAACAATTCTCAATCATGAAGAAAAAAATTGACGACCACTTCTTGATGATGTCCTATCTTCTATATTCCCTATTGGACACCACCAAAATCCCTAACATAAATAATTAGTCACCTTAAGGGAGACACACTATTTCCCATCACTAATTTAAATTACACATAGTCAAGTATAGACACAATGTAAAATTCATTATATCTAGCTTTAGTAGAAGCTATTACAAGGATCCCAATGGGTAGGGTCAGCCTTCTAGTCAAGAAGTATGTGGAGTTAATTGGAGATAGTTGTATCCACAATGCACAGTGATTAGAATAGAAGGGACCTTAACTCAGCCCCTTAAACTACCGGTCCATGTGCCTACAAAATTGGTAGAATAAGAAATTACATATCAACTATTCCATGGTATAGATAGTATATTCAAGATCAAAATGAAGGGTCACTTCACCCCTTTCCCTTAGCCATCATCAAGACTATTTTATAGAATTGGGAGAATGTAGATGTCATCTCTAAAAATAAAGACTCCTTCAACTTGCATTTAGATGATTTGAGGTAGTGGGACCCTTATGATAGGGTCACCAAACATATGAAATCAAAAATAATAAACTAAGCCTTTGAACATAGGCTTGATATTCATGATATGATGCATATTAGGGCCTCAAATTTCACAAAAGTTTTGGCCATGTTGAAGAAGCATAATATCAGGCTTGAGGCCAAGCTAGCTAGAGATGAGAAACCACTTGATGAGACATGGTAAATGGGGGACCCTAAAATACCACTTGTTACTTGGACCCTCTTATAGATGCCTCTAGATCAACCACTAAAACAAGCTCAAGCAAAAGTTACATAAGAACCTAAGAAGGAGAAATTAGAAGAAAGACCTGCTGAGGGGGCATCATCTTCTACCCAACCTAAAAGGCTAGAGTCCCTAATTAAGTTCCCTGACATGATTATACTAAGTCCTATGGAGATAGTGGAGGATGAACTTAAAGTACTTGATAAGGCATATGGATCAGATGAAGAAGAAGAATAAGCTAAGAAACCTCAGGCCCAAGCCAAGGAGGTAGAATAGGAAAAGGGGAAGGAGATTTATTTAGACTTGGTTCTATTTTCACCCCTATAGAAGAGGAAGGCTAAGTTGCCATTGGTCCCAACTGGAAAGAAGAAGCCAAAGTTAACCTTAACTCATCCTTTAAGTAAAGTTAACCTATTTGGTGATGAGAATCCTATTCATGTGCCAATTATCCCTGAATGGTTCATTTATGGAAAAATATAAAAGATTCCAACATTACACCATTCATGGGCCATGTTTACATCACTACCCATGATGATTTAAAGCCATAGATAGTGGCTTTGATAAAATAAGTAGAGAAAAGAAAGATGACTACCCTTAAGAGGTTAATTGGAATTTAAGTAGACACTCTTAGAACCTCAAGCAACACATAGATTGATATCTTAAAACCTCCAAATATCATAGAGTCATCAGTTAGTGTGCAATTCAATCAAGAGACAATAGGCCTAAAGAGAGTAACAACAAAGAAGACCGTGGTCGAGAATGAGGAGTTCACTTTTTATAAAGTTGAACCTTTTGTGGGCTTAACTCTAGTAGGAGGCCAGGGACCTATTGAAAGCCCAGTCCATGAGGAGGAAGGACATAGTGGGATTAGTTGATACTAATTTAACTCAGCTAACATCAAGCATCAGAGGCTTATATCAAAAAATAAAAAACTAGCAAAAACAAGAGGAAAATCTTGAGACACAAGATGTCATGTCAGTCCCTAAAGAAATGATAAAGATGTTTGAGGTACCTTTTTATGACATGTTTAAATCCTTGAAGGAAATGAAGAAAATACAAATTCCATTAGCTTAGCAAGATGTAGTATCTAAGGTTTTGATATCCCACTATTAGAATTCAAAAGACAAAATGAAGGAGCTAATCAACATACTGGTTGAGGATAGGATTCTTGGCTTCAAAACCATTAGCCTATCCCATTTGAATATAATTATGGGAATAATTTTTGACAAGATCCAAGGTTTGAGTACATGGTTAAGGAACCTGGAGAGGGTCCTAAGAAATGACAAGGAGATGAATAAAATTAAGCAACTTCTTGGAACCATGCTGACCAAGCCTACCACACTTAGCTCCCTGGGCATCATCACAGATGATGAGTACAAGCATAGGGTCACCTTGGTTATGTAATAAGTATGAAGCAAGAGTCAAGGCTAGTCTCATGGTGATAATAGTAGGGTCATGGGAATGATCCTAACTACTAAGGAAAATATTTATAAAGTAAGGAGTATCAAGGAAGAAATGGAAATAAATGACAAATATTTTGATGACTTGGTGGACCAAGAAGATGAGTAACTCTTAGATATAGCTGTCAACGTAAGACTGGTCAATGAACATCATCAAAAATCCATGAATATTATTTAGGAGCAATAGGGGAGTTCTTCAGTACAGGGCCCACTAACTAGATAATAATATTCTACTTTGTTAAAAAACTTTAAAATATTCAAAAATAGAATATTCTTTTGAAAAGGTATGTGCTAGTTTGTTAATGTTCCTATAGGTTAGTCCACTTTGGAAAAGGTAATGTATTCTAAAAATTTGTAAAAAGGATAATTTTCCTTACTCTTGTACATTTTTAATCTCATGACTGATCATTGTACTGCCTTAGTCTCCTATAAAAGGTAGTATTACCATTTTGTAAGGGGAGGGAGTTTTTAGAGATAAAACTATTTTGTATACTCTAAGAAATTAATGCAAGCAAGGAATACTGAGAAGTTTGTCCAAATTTGTTTGTGTCAATTGTTACATGGCTTCTTTCTCAACTATTTATTTGGATGTCTACATTTGGATGGTTTTACTTGATTCTTGATGTGCATAAATGAATGCAGAGTTGTTAACTTGTGTTTATGATAGGTTAATTGAAATATATTAGGTTTATTTCATTTCTCTTTTTTCTCTTGTAGATGTGCTAATGTAATTTTCTTGTGAAGTAAATTTTTAAATTGAATATGCTTTTTTATTTGCATTGTTCCATCCTTTCCTTAGACATTTTCTTGGTACATGATAGGATCTATACTATAGTTATTTCATGTCATGTATTGGTTTGAATGTATGTCTTGATGAAATCTGAACTTTGCCATTATATCTAGACTAAAAACTAGAATGCCTTCTTTTTGCTTCTTTTTTAATCAAATCACTTTAGTTTAAGTTTCATTGTAAATATTCATTTATATTAATATTTAGTTTATAACTTGATCAAAAAGTCAATGATAATAGTATAGATATATTATATTTCACTTATATTGGCCATGGTGGCTCTCAATCACCAATTAATATAAATATTGTGGAACAAGTTATTACTCTATGTTATTTCACCATAGGTAACTAGATTAGCAAAATCTGATACTCATGCTTTAAATTCCCTAAATTTTAAAATGAGAAGTGTTATTTAAACACTAAGAGCACCTATGATACATCTAGAGGCATCAACAAGAATAGCTTTGTTGGTGCTATAAGGAGGACTCTTTGTGGATTTATAGGATCTTTACTAATTTTGGTGTGTTTTGATCAAAGATTGGTGTTATCTTTACATGTTTATGTAGTTATTTGCTCAAAAATGTAAAGATCATCAATCTTTGTGGTCTTTGACCCATCTTTGTACTTTAGATAAAGACCAGAAGCCTTTGAGGATAGATGTGTAATTATGGTAAAGATAGCTTGAGATCTAAGAATATAATGTATTTGAGGTTAGAATAGCTTATTTTGATCAAATATTGGTAGATATTTTAGAAATATAAATTTATTTGAGCTTAAAATTGTAAAGATTGATCATAGTCACATAATTAGACACATCTTTGAGATAACTTAGTTAATGGTTGACATCCTTTATGGTTCTTTACATGAATATTTATAATATTTTCTTAATGTGCAAGTCTGATCTCTATTCTTTGTAAAGGTTGATTTGACACATCATATTTCAAACAAGATCCAAGTCCTCAAGCTAGAATTGCCAAGAATCTAGATAAGATCACATTCAGAAACAAGAGAACCTTTACTAGAACTAGACATCCATGTGAGGGCCAGATGAGATAATGGTAGACATAGACATTCGAAGTATTTACTATCTTCACCACTCTAAGGAACTCTTGCATTTGGCCTTCATCAAGGTATAGCTTCATTATGAAGCTTTCCTATTAATGTTCAAGGTGTGGTTCATGACCTTCCTCACAATCTAGAGAAATATTTGCCAAATTTTAGTCTTAGTGGTATTGTAACAATAGAGGAACATGTTAAATCCTTCAAAGATGCATTAAGATTTTTGAATGTCACTCATGAAGATTTAGCATGTAGGTTGTTTCCTTTCACACTTAAGGATTTTGCATATGAATGGTTCGTTAACTTGACTAATAATTGCATTACCACTTGAGATGAATTCAATAACATTTTCATTGACCAGTTTGGCAAAATCATCAGCCCTTGTGTCTTGTACCAATAGTTAACACCCTAAAAATGGATGCAAATGAACCTATAAGATCTTTTAATACTAGGTTATAAAAGATGTATAACATGACCAAAGCTATAAAGATGCTTTCGATACCATGACTTCAATATTCATAAAGAGGGTTTTAGGTCCTATGAACATACTAGCTTTAGATTATGCTAAGGTTGTAATAATTAATGACCAAATTCAACCTCAAGGTTAAATGGCTTACTCAATCCCTAATGCCAATCCTTATTTTTTGACATTGAATGTCTTCCCTAATAATAACCAGAACATGCCTGTTTTAAACCAACTCCCAAATCTAAACCAACTACCTCTAAGGCATGCTGCTCTTAACCAAAATTTGGGGTTCTTGAATCACCTTGCTATCAATGGACTTAATACAAATGATCAAAGGACCTTAGTACCAACCACTAGTACTAACAACTAGGTTCATAATTTAGAAACCCCTAAGAATGAGAATAAGTTCACTCTAAAAATGGTCCAAAAATTGAGCACTGACTTACTTTAGCTATAAAAACAAGTTGGTAACACTGGAGAGAATTATAGTAGAAATTTCTCATTCCAAAGGTTGAATAGGCCCAATAATAGGTTTTAGAATGATAGTTTCCAAAATAATAAGAATAGTGATCCATCTTCTGAAAAGAAAACTATGGATATTAATCTTATTGATATTGCTTTGCCTAATTATTTTAGAGTCCATTGTTCTACTAATCATGGTGAGATTTATTGTATTGAATTTTTTAAAGATTTTGAAGCATTTCAAGAAGAGTTGGACACTTTTGAGGTCATACCTAATGAAGACAATGGTATAGGTACTTCAAGATCTTCCAAATCATCTGACTAGGTCATTATGGTGGAAACCTTTGATTTTTGCTTCCAATAAGACAATAAGCCTAATGATGTTCCTAAAGAAATCTAGGCTTTCCTAAAGTTCTTGAAAAAGACATATCCCCTAAGGAATAGGGAGCAAAGTAGCCCTTAACTACTTAAACTCCTCCAAACAACTTTGGTACTTCTTTGGTTACCACTTTAGGAAATAATCTAGAGCCTCCAAGGGGAAGTCCTTCTAGGCCTAATACTAATACTTCCAACTCTTCCAATAAGACTAGTTATAATATTGTAGAGGATATGAAGAAAATTAAATCTAATATTACTTTGCATGAACTGACAAAGATCATAAAACAAGGGGACCTATTACTGGAGTCCTTATATAGGAAACCTAGAAAGCCATCCAAAGATGATAATGCCAATGTAGTCATACACAAAGCTAAGGTAGAATCCCCACCTTTCTTACGTATAGTCAAAATGTTTGGTAAAAACTTGCATAATTGTCTATGCATCTACAAATATCATGTCTACAGGTATTTTTAAGAAACTTGGTTTAACCCCCATTAAATTTAATAGGTTTGTCACCCAATTATATAATTATAGGTTTAAGGTGATTGGGGAATTGTTAAAGGTCCACATGCAACTAGCTTCTAAGGTAAGGGTCCAATAATTCATAGACATCTAATTGGTGGACATCCCTAATGCATATGGACCACTTTTAAGCAGAGAATGGACAAAGGCTCTAAATGGATATATGACCATAGAATGTTCACACCTATGGCTATCTTGGAAGGGAGTTCCTAACTAGATTAGAGTTGAAAGGGATCCAAGAATGAAACACATGATCACTGATATAATGTGGTGAATCAAAGGGTAAAAACAATTGATTCTGATTTAAGATTTTTCACCCTAGAAACTACCAAGGTATGTGATACCAAAACTTCTCATGTTGTGCCTAGGTTATAGAAGTTGTATTTTGATGGTGTTAGATGTAAATCTAGGTCTGGGGTAGGTATTATTCTATCTGACCCTATTGGTAATAAATATCATGCCTCTTATAGACTCTGGTTTCCATGTACTAATAACCTTGTAGAATATGAGGCTCTCATCTTAGGTTTATAATTTTTCCTCAAAAAGAGATTCAAGGAATTACTAGTTTATAGTGATTAATAACTGGTAGTCAATTAGGTAAGAATAAAATGTCAGTGAAAATTATCCTAAGTTTGAGACCTTATAGAATCTTTTGATGCCTTCAATATTGTTTCTATCCCTAGGGAGGAAAATAAAGTTATTGATGATCTATCCTCTATTACATCTAATCTCATGCCTGACCAAAATTCACCAAACTTTAACATTGAACTGTTACATTTCCCTTTTGTCCCAGATAATGTAAACTACCTATAGGTCCTTAGTGATGGCCAATAGATCCTAGACTTCATGACTAGTTTAAGAGTATTTAAGGCTTAGGTTATTGATGAGGCTAATGAAAATGCATTTGGAGAAGGTAAATTTGATAGGAAAGTCATTCAGTTGAATGATAACAAAATTCCCAAGGTCATGATTGCCTTGGAAAGATTATTTGATCAAGATAATTTAGCTAAGACCTCTAAGGTTCCCAAAGTGAGTAGGAAAGATTATAATCCAATTGACCTTGGACCTCAAGATCAACCTCAGCTAGTCAATATTGGAAAAGCTTGTACAAGTGCTAAAAATAAGAGAGCCAATGAACTATTGATAAATTATAAGGATGCCATATCCTGGTCTTATGATGACTTGAAGATTTTTGACCCAAGAGTCATCACCCATATTATACCTCTCAAGGAGAATTATAAACCTTTCAGGTAGAAACAAAGGCTTGTGAATCTAGTCTTAGAACCTATGATCTTCAAAGAAGTCAATAAGTTGTTAGATGCTAGAACTGTATTTCCCATTAGGCAGTCTAATTGGATTGCCAATTTGGTGTCAGTTAGGAAGAAGAATGGTTAAATTAGACTATGTATTAATTTTACAAATATGAATAAAGCATTTTTAAAGGATAATTGTCCTCTTCCCTCTCTTTACCAAGTAATACAAATTGTTTCTAGTTCATCCATGATGTCTTTTATTGATGGGTTTTTAGGGTACAATCAGGTGTTGGTAGATAAAGAAAACAAAATGAAGATGACATTCAAAACTAAGTGGGGCACATTTACCTACAAAAGAATACATTTTGGACTGATAAACATAAGAGCCACTTTTCAAAGGGCCATGGACCATTCCTTCCAAGGTATGATTGGTAAGTACATTATAATTTACATGGATGATCTAGTTGTTTTCTCTAAGAACAAGGAGGACCATTTCATGAATTTACAATAGGTATTTGAAAGGTGTAGAAGGTAATAGAATTTACCTCAACCTTAGGAAAAGATTTTTTTAATTATTGAGGGTAAATTATTAGGCCATGTTATTACCAAAGATGGAATCTCCATTGATCCTAAAAGAGTGGAATCTATATCAAAGATAGAGCCTCCCAATAGTAGAAAAGAATTGAAATCATTTTTTGGTAAAATAAACTTTGTGATAAAATTCATTTCTATATTTACATAAATTATCAAACCATTGAATGATATGTTGAATAAGGATGGTAAAGTCTCATGGAATGAGGAATCCAAAAAGGGCTTTGGAGATATCAAAGAGGTAATCAACCAAGCTCTAGTCTCGATAAGTATAGACTTTTTAAAGGATTTTTTAATCTCTACTCTTTTTCCTTTGACCACACTATTTTTGTTATTTTATGAGCACTAATTTGAAATTTTTTGAGTTAAATTATCCTTTGATTGATAAGCAAGCCTTTGCATTAGTTAAAGTGGTCAAGAAATTTGGCACTACATTTTTAAGAACAAAGTGCATACCATTCTACTAGACCCAACCACTAAGATAATTTTGAACCAATGTGAACTTGAACAGTGAAGAGGTAAGTGTATATCTTTTCTTCAAGAATATGACATAGAGATGAAAACTACAAAACTAGTAAGATGCCAAGTTTTGATTTAAATGATTGCTAATACCATACCCAAGCAAGTTGATCAACATAATTTTCAACCTAATGATTGGTATGACTCCATTTTCTACTTATTAATTAATCATACTTGTCCTATAGGATTGACCAAGGAGCAAAAAAGAGCTCTAAGGCTCAAGGGACCCCATTACCTAATCAAAAATGGAATGTTGTATTGAAAGAACTTTGAAGGTGTGTACCTAAGATGTGTTTCAAAGGAAGAAGCTACTGAGGTAATGTACATTTTCCATGAGAATTTGGAAAGTGTGCATCTATCAAGAAGATCAATAGCTCACAAGATTCTCAGGGCTAGTTATTATTGGCCCACCATCTTCAAATATGCTCATAGACATGTGAGGGAATGCCATTCATGCTAGATCTTCAGCATAAAGGATCTAAAAGAAATAATACCCTTATAACCTATCATGATTGACAAACCCTTTGCCCAGTGGGGACTAGAATTTTTAGGGGTAATCAACCCCAAATCATCAAAAGGTCACAAGTATGTCCTGACAGCTACCGACTATTGCACTAGGTGAATTGAAGTAGTAGCCACTAAACAATGCATAATAGAAGAAGTGATCAAGTTTTTAGAAGAAAACATGTGCACCATATTTAAGACTCTAGTCTCTTTGGTATGTGACAATGGATTAACATTCACATGCATAGAGATGATAGAATGGGCATATGATAATAAAATTATTCTCAAGTTTTCATCTAGCCATTATCCTCAAGGTAATGGAGTATTTGAGTCAATGAATAAAACTTGATGAAATCCATTAAGAAGTCTACTACATACAAACCTAGAACATGGAATAAGCTTCTCAAGTATTCTCTTTAGGAAGATAGAACAAGAGTCAAGAAGGCTTTTAAATAATCTCCCTTCTTACTGGTATATGGCCAAGCAACCATATTCCCCATCACACTTAAACTGCCAACTTTAAAGTTTATACAAGAATATATGGAAGAAGACCAATAATTTGCAAACTAAAGTCTATTGGACATTATTCAAATAGAAGATACATGAGAATAAGCTTTTACAAACTTTAGTTGGCACTAGACTATAGTAAAGAGGTGGTTTGACAAGTAATCAAAGATCAAGGTATTCAGACAAAGAGACTTGGTTGTTCACACCTCTATGGATTGGCCCCTATCAGATTGAAGATACACTTGGAGATAACACCTTCAAGCTAAAGAACCTATAAAAATCATAATTCACATTGTCCACCAATGGGCAATATCTCAAGCATTACTTCTCTGCTACTGCTCTTGGGATCTTCATGGAGTAAATCTATAAGATGGTTAGAGTTAGTATAGGTAGGCTAGTTATTTTTCTTTAGTTATTTATTTCCTATCCCTAGTTTATACATGAGTTTGTATATATTTATTTACTTCCCTTTTACTCCCTACTTTATTATTTTCTATTGTGTGTTTGTTTTTTACTATATTCCTTGCTTCTAATAAGTCATTTTGGATAACCCTTAGCTTAAAGTTCATTTAGTTTGCTTAAAAAATCCATAAGTTTAGGAATGAAGGTATGAAGGTTATGCATATGTTGACCATAAATTTGAGATGTGAGCTTGATGTTATAGTTTAAATAAACTAGTAAGGATTGATAGATAAGTTAACTATCCCATGAGACCTTAAACTTTATCTTGACCAAAATTTGGTTTTAAGAAGAACTATGCATGTAGAATGAAAGTTTAACCTATTAAGGCACAATCATGATTTTACTTAGCAAACATCCTAACCTATAATAAAGGCTAAAAACATAGCTAATTATCTAAGGATTAGACACTTGAACAAATCCTTAAACTTGGCTACATTAGTTCCCAACCTTTGTTGAAAGCTTAAAAGACCCAAAAATACAAAAAAATAAGAACTTATTGCAAAATCAAAATATTTTCAATCAAAAGTGATTCTATTAATCTCCACTAGGGCTATGGATGCATGGCTAGTAGTGGAGCAAGGCCATGAGTAGATCTAAAGGCATCTCTATCAAGGCTATGGATGCTTGGCTAGTAGTAAAGTAATACCCAAGCCTTCCCTAAACTAGAAGCATGGTTCTTGATGAATATCTAAACATGATCTAAGTTAATGTCAATGATTAAAGGCATGAAACCTAGAATTTGTCCCCTAAATCCCATGATAAACAGTAAGTGTAATCAAAGCACACACATAACATGGCTATGTATTGATGTTTGCTCCTAATTCTACACGTGTAATGTTTGTTTCAACTATGAACTAATCTTGATAATGACATTGATCAAGTGGAATAAGTAACCTAGTTATTTGTCTGAATCAGAGTCTCTAAGTTATATATTGTTATGTTTCCCCTAGAAGTCACCATTTATTGAGGTAAACATACCCTCATTTCTAAAAATAGGTACCCTTATGTATACTTTGAACCTTAACACTAAAACCTTGATATGTTTTGCACATTATTAGAATTTTAAAATCACCCACACCTAATAAAAATACCCCATTTATTCATGGGTTTTTATTTAACATTGCCTAATGTTGCTAATAGTTGGCTCTCATGTCTTAAGTTGTAGTTTTCATGGAGCTCTTATTAATAGATCATGTTGGGATGCTCATAGTTTTATCCTCATTCATGCTTTTACTAGCCTTTAGTTTATGAGAACTAATAGTTGGATTCATGTTCCAAAACCCTCCTTCAGAAAACATTAGATTAGACCCTTGGTTCAAATTCAAATTTGGTGAGAGAAAATTTGGTGGGTACATTTTTAAACTTACTTTAGACTTAAGCCTAATTTTTGTACTAAGTCTTGGTCATGTTTCTTGACACGACCAAACCTTAGTCTAAAAAATTATTCTTGGTCCCTTTATATTTCCCCCTTTTGTTCTCTTTATTTTAACAAGGTCTAATGTTTATATTTACAAGGTCCCTTATGTTACTAATTTGGTCTCATTTTTACATCACGTGCTCTTATTTGTTACATACTTAGCATAAAGTCTTAGTCCTAAGCCCCATTCATGTTTATTAACACAAAAGAGACCTTAGTCTTAAAACTTTAGCCTAAGTTCTTATATCAACCCGAGCCTTAACTTAAGCATCTTGCCTCTTTACAGAATCAATGACACTCACTTCATCATGGAGGATGATTAGATAGAGTGAAGGAGACCTGATGAATACAAAGCCTTGATCCATTAGAACAATCCCACGTGATCACCAAGATCATAATCAATGATCCATGCTTAAGTATGATCAAAGATCGAATAGTGCATGATCATCTTCAAGATTAAATGGGTCCCCTTTTATTAAACATGGAATTACCCTAAGTTTTACCCTAAGGTCTCATTTTATTTTTTAATACAACAAAACTTTATGATAAAACTTACAATAAAAGCCAATCATGTGTAAATATTCAGATCATGATCAATGGTTCATGACTGCTAACCCAGAAAAGATCTGATGGAGCAAATGCAGTGTTGAAATGTCTAAGGCCTATGAAAGCCTTGTAAAGATGAAAAGTGTCACCATCTCAAGAACCTAGATCTCAATCGATGCTTTTTAGACCCTCCCTAGGGTCAAATAGAGTCAAAATATAATGAGTCCTATGGAATTGCCACATGACACTCTCACATTTGAAGCTTAGTGTTAAAAGGGCCTTATGTATTAAAATGTAGACTTAATCTAAGTTTCATCTCTAAGGTTCATTGTATTTTTTTAATATAATAAAACCTTAGGGCAAGACCTTAGGTTATGACTATAATATTTGGAGGGTCCTATTTTATTATGCTTTGAGGACTTAGGCCTTTAACTTAGTCTAATTTTCATACATGGCCTTGAGCTAACTCAATCCTCTTCATGATTGCAGGATCCAATGGTGTGCATAAAAATTATATCTTGATCAATGGTCCACACATGATTAGGACCAGATCATCTAATGGAGTGTGTTAAAACCAAAATATATGGACATAATGAACTTTATTAACTTAAATTTGACATTCTTGCAAATGTCATTTAACACCCATAAAGTTGTCATTAACATCCGTCAAGCCATCAAATTTAAGATCATCGATCATATTACTTAGACATAAGAATATGCTTTAAAACATTGCTAAAATATTATTAATTGAATTACAAAGTAATGTGACCCCCTTTGGAAACTATAAAAAACACTTAAGGTCGTTGAACTTTAATGATAAAATGATCTTGTGGTCTAATTTTTTCAGGCATAGACTTAATCTAAGTCTCTATCCTAAGTTTCAGTTGCATTTATTTAAGTACAATAAACCTTAGGATAAAGAATTATATTATTTTTTATTTTAACAAGAAGTCTCTATGCCATAAAACTTAGCTTAAAAGTTTTAACCTAAAATTTTATCATGTTTATTAACACAAAAAAATCCAAGGTTAAAATCTTACATTAAGTCCACTTATTATTTGGGCCCACTTTATACATGTTCTAAAACTTATCTTAAATATTTTAACCTAAATTCTATGTCGTGTTTATTAACACAAAATAAAATTTAGCCTAAAATATTTATCCTAAGTCCCTTTTATATCCTGATGCTAATTAAAGTTCATGCATCTTTCAGGATGGATGATTCATAGTTAATCAGAGCAATTTGATTGAACAAAGCTTAATCAATAGAGACTATTCAATGAGACCTTTGAAGGCCCATGGATTAACATGTGGTGATTAAACATTCAATGATAGAGCATAGAACCTAGAAGGCCCCAAAGGTTCTAAGTGGCATACCACAAAGCTCGATACAAAGACAACCGATAATTTGTAAGCCTTAGGATCATGATCACTGGTCCATGTTGATCCATGAGCAGAGATCTAATGATGTGAAGAAAATGAAGGATTTTAAATGACAATGACTAGTTCCTTGAAATCATTTATGAAAAACACCAAATAGATGCCACATAGGCACCACACATGCACAAAGTGACATAATTGAATATTTTGTGAGTATGAAAAAGCAAAGGTATAAAGTTAGGGGTCTAAATAAAATCCAAGGCATGAGCTTGCATAAGTCCAAATAACCATCACCATTACAGCTAAAAAAATTCCTAGTCTCCATAAAAAGCCCTAAGTTGAACTCTAATCAATCATAGATGAGCTAGAAAGAGTTTAATTGTTATCTGAGCAAGAACAAGGTTACCCAGAGGCTACTTGTAGACCATTAGTGAATAATTTACAAGTCTCACAATCATGGCAACTCGAAGGTAGCAACAAAGGGATGACACATAATTACACTTAACTTTAGATAATGAGGGAAGAGTCTTTAAGGATACTAACTTTGATGTTACAGAATCAAACACCAAAAATAGAAACTAGTCTGAGCTTTTCTAGACCTTTGAAGAGATGCAGGCCATCATGAGAGAAGAGAATAATAATGCCACAATCCTCTAGAGATATAATGACCTAGTCTCCATCTAAATGACAAATCTCCACCATGTTATTTCAAAATATGAGGTATTGTACTGTATTGATGTCATTGAGCCTAATTTTAAGGATTGCAAAATTGATCAGGATTGGATAGTTCATGAACATACTTTTAAAAATATTGAATATATTTCCCCTCTTGAATTTAAAAGTTACTACAAGCTATGCAATCCCTAGGTAGACTTTCCTACAATTAGAATATGGACTGGTAAAAATGACTTGAACACCATCCTTACCCCATGGCTGCTTACCAGAACCCAAGTGATCCAAGACTCAACTAGAAAGATCCCAATTGTCCAATTTAAGGAAGGAATCAGAATAATCATGACCTTGCTAAATACATTATCTAGAGCCCCTGCCACCACATGTGTTAATAAAATTTAGGTACCTTATGTATACTTCATGGTATAAAAGGGACTCACTCTCCCAATAAGTGAGATGATTAACATTTGTTTGAAACAACAATTCTTAGCCATGAAGAAGAAACCAATAGCCACTTCTTTATGATGTCCTATCTTCTAGATGCCCTATTGGCCATTACCAAAAACCCTAACATAAATATTTGGTCACCTGAAGGGAGACACATTATTTTTCTTCACTATTCTAAATTTCACATATTCAAGAATAAACACAATGTGAAATTCATTTGTAATTGTGTATATATAGCTTTAGTAGAAGTTATTATAGGGATCCCCATGGGTAGGTCATCCCTCTGGTCAAGAAGTATGTGGAGTTAATTAGAGACATCTAGTTTTATCCAAATTAAACAATGATTAGAATAAAAGGGACCTTAACTCGTCCCCTCAAACTACCAATCCATGTGCCTACCAAATTGGCAGAATAGGAAATTGCATATCAACTATTTCATGGTATAGATAGTGTATGAAAAGTCAAAAGGAATGGGCTCCTTCACCCCTTTTCCTTAACCATCAACAAGACTATTTTATAGAATTGGGAGCATGTAGATGTCATCCCCAAACATAAAGACTCCTTAAACTTATATTTAGATGATTTGAGGAAGTGGGACCCTTATGGTAGGGTCACCAAACATTTGAAATTGAAAATTATAAACTAACCCTATAAACATAAGATTGGTGTTCATGACATGATGTATATTAGGGCCTCCAATTTCATAGAAGTTGGCTAGGTTGAAGAAGTATAATATCAAGCTTGAATCCATGATGGCTAGAGATGAGAAAACACCTGGCAAGATATGGAAGATGGGACCCCTACAATACCACTTGTTACTTGGACATTTTTCTAGGGCCCCTTCAGAGAAACCACTACAAAAACATCAAGCACAAGTTGCATAAGGACCCATGAATGAGAAATTATAAAAAAGCCCTGGTGAGGGGGCATCATCTTATACCCAACCTAAAAGGCTATAGTCCCCAATTGAGTTCCTTAACATGATTGCACTAAGTCTTGGGAAGACAATGGAGGATGCACTCAAAGTACTTGTTGAGGCATAAGGATCAGATGAAGAAAAAGAAAAAGCTAAGGAACCTCAATCCCAAGTCAAAGAGGTAGAATTAGAAAAGGGGAAGGAGATTGCTTTGAACTATTTTTAGTTACGCCCCTACAAAAGAGGAAGGTTGAGTTGGCATTAGTCCCCATTGGAAAAAAAGAAGCCAAAGTTAACCTTGACTCATCCTTTAAGTGAAGTTAATTTATTTAATGATGTGAATCTCATTCATGGTCTAAACATCCTTGAATGGTTCATTTATGGAAAAATTCAAAAGATTCCAACCTTACATCATTCATGGGCCATGATCTAGGCAGTTAACATCACTGTCCATGATGAGCTAAAGCCATGGATGGTGGCTTTAATGAAGGAAGATGAGGAAAGAAAGATGACTACCCTTGGGGGGTCAAGTGGCATTCAGGTGGACACTCCTAGAACCTTAGGAAATAAACATATGGAGATCCTAAAACCTATAAATATCGTAGAGTCATTGGTTAGTGTGCAATTCAATCTAGAGACAACATGCCTAGAGACAGTAACAATAAAGAATTCACTTTTCAGAAAGTTGAACCTATTATGGGCTTAACTCCAGTTGGAGGTCAAGGACCTAGTGAAAACCTAACTGATGATGAGGACATAGTGGGATTAGTTTATGCTCATTTATCTCATCTCATATTAAGCATTAGATGTCTATTTAAAAAATAGAAAACTTGTAGAAACAAAAGGAAAATATTGAGACACGAGATGTCTTATCAGTCTCTAAAAAAATGATAAATGTGTTTTAAGAATCTTTCTATGACATTTTTAAATCCTTGAAGGAAATGAAAAAAAGGTAGATTACATTAGCTCATCAAGATGCAGTAGCCAAGAAGCTAATCAACACACTAGTAAAATTAAAAAGTCAAAATGAAGAAGCTAATCAACACACTAGTTGAGGTTAGGATTCTTGGTTTCAAAACCATTAGCCTAGCCCATTTAAATACAATTATGGGAATAATTGTTGATAATATCTAGGGTCTAAGTACATGGTTAAGGAACTTGGAGAGGGTCCTAAAATATGGGGAGGAACTAATGAATAGAATTGAGCAATTTCTTGGACCCATGTTTTCCAAGCCTACCACACTCAACTCCTTAGGCATCATTATAGATGATGAGTACAAGCTAGGGTCATCATGGTTATGCAAGAACTATGAAGCAAGAGTCAAGGCTAGTTTGGGGGTGATAATAGTAGGGTCATGTGCATGATCCTAACTACTTAAGAGAAGATTGTTGAGGTGAGGAGTAATAAGGAAGTAATGGCAAGAAATGACATACATTTTGATGACTTGGTAGACCAGGAAGATGAGTACCTGTTAGAACCAACTTTGAACTTAGCTTGGTCAATGAATAATATCAAAAAGCTATGAGGATTCTTTAGGAGCAATAGAGGAGTTCTTCAGCACAAGGCCCACCAGCTAGTTAATAATATTCTACTTTATTAAAAAATTTTGTAATATTCAAAAATAGAATATTATTTTCTAAAGGCATGCTCTAGTTTATTAGAAAATTTGCCTATAGGTCAATCCACTTTGGAAAAGGGAATGTATTCTAAAACTTTGTAAAAATGACAATTGTCCTTATGATTGTATATTTGTAATATCATGACTGACTAGTGTACTGCCTTAATCTCCTATAAAAGACAATATTACCATTTTGTAATGGGTGGGAGTTTTTAGAGCTAAAACTATATTTTATACTCTAAGCAATTAATGCAAGCAAAGAATACCGAGAAGTTTGTCCAAATTTATTTGTGTCAATTGTTACATGGATTATCTCTCAACTATCTATTTAGATGTCTAGATTTGAATGGTTTTTATTGATTCTTGATGTGCATGTATGAATGCAAGTTGTTAACTTTTGCTTATGCTAGGTTAATTGAAATATCTTAAGTTTATTTCATTTCTCTTGCTTCTCTTGTAGATGTGATAATGCAATTTGTTTGTGAAGTAAATGTTTAAATTGAATCCAGTTTCTTATTTGCATTGTTCTATCCTTTCCTTAGACATTTGCTTGGTACATGTTAGGATCTGTGCTATAGTTATTTCATGTCATGTATTGGTTCAAATGTATGTCTTGATGAAATCTAAGCTTTTCCATAATATCTAGACTAAAAATTAGAATGCCTTCTTTCTACCCTACCCTTCCTTTTACTTCCTTTTACTTCCTTTTACTTCCTTTTTAATCAAATCACTTTAGTTTAAGCTTCATTATAAATATTCATTTATATTAATATTTAGTTTAGAACTTGATCACAAATTCACTATTAATAGTATAGATATCTTATATTTCACTTAGATTGGCCATGGTGGATCCCAACCACCAATCAATATAAATATTATGGAATAGTTTATTTCTCTACTGCTATTTCACCACAAGTAACTAGATTACCATAATTTGTTACTCATGCTTTGAATTCCCTCATTTTAAAATGAAAAGTATTCTTTAGACACTAAGAGCACTTGTGATATATATAGAAGCATCAACATGACTGTAGATGTTGCATGGTATTTATCTTGTGTTAAATATACCTTAGCTTAGATATCCATACTTGTTGTTACCAAGTTGGGAGTCTCAATCTTAGGGGTGTCTAGAGTAGAAGCTTGATGATGAAAAAATATTGGGCAGTGATCCTTCCTTCTAATGGCCAACATGTGTGTAGGAGCACATGTTAAACACCATCGAAGATTGCTTGGTTCTTTTGTACTTGATCGAATAGAAATGTATATCTCTCACTTGTGATAAAAGAGATGAATATGGCATAATACTAATGGTATAGTAACCAACCCACTTGTAATAATCTTGTTAAAAATAGAGTTTGTATAGTTTGAGAGGTTACTATTATGAATGCTTGACTTATAGGATCTTGGGAAGAGTCATGTATGTATCAAATCATTAGCCTTGAGGCACTTTCAAATAAATAAATATATTTATCTCCTTACTTATATATTTGTCATGAGTGACTGGTTTGCTAATCATTATGCAATTTTGTTTATCTGAATAAGAAGATTTAAGGGAATTAAACTTATCTAAAAAATAGTGGAACTTAGATAAATAGCCATGAGATTGTTATTGGAAATAAAAATTTATCTTGTTGATTGAATTAAACATTTATGTTTTCTGATATGACTATACCAATTATGGATAAAGACTTATGTCATCTTTATGTTGAACCCTTTTATAAAATGTGTCATTTGTGGTTATGACCATTTATAATCAGACCCTTGAGAAGGAGTCATAATATATAATAAATCTCTTTGAACTTATGGATTTTCTAATAAAATAGTGTGAGTCATTTAATTAAAGCTTCATTCAAAACTATCTTTTTATTATGTGTATCTCCTTTTCAAAACTATCATCATTTAATTTTGGTCTACATTTAGCTTATGTAAGGATGAGTAGAATTTAATTGATAAGCTATGGATTCTTATTTGGAATAATAATATAAATACTTCATTGAACCTTTCATGTTCTTGTGGATTAGATGGATGTCTTATGAAAGAATCCCCTAGGTTCTTGTAGTTGAGTTGTTGCCTATTTTATGCCTTCCCAATAACTAGGTCATTTAATAAAATTAATGAAATTTTATTAAGTTTAGATCTTTAATGTGTATTTTAGTGAGCCATTATCTTGAGTAAACTCACCTTACGTTCATTTGATAAATCGACTAAATCAATGAGTGTATTGGTTTAGAATCATGCTCTATACTCTAAGCAATATTTTGCTTCTTTCTAGACTTGATATGCAACATAGGCATGTATATTTTACCTTAATATGTTTTTAGCTATAGATCCATCTCTGTGTTTTACTTCAGATCGTTCCATAGCCTATTACCGAGCTCTTTATGGATTTTTGCCTTAGTTGTTTTCTTTGTCAACTAATTTGATGTCTTGCCTTAGCCACTTTTTCTTTGAGTTTCTTTCAGCTTTTGCTTTAGCTAAATTTCAAGATTTTTGAAAGTTGTTTGAATGATGCAATGTGGCATTCTCTTGACAGTCTAAGGGATTAACTAGAAGAAAAATCCTCTAATTCCCTAGAGTTACACAAAATAGCCAAGTGGCAATGTCTGGGAGTGTAGAAGCTCAGAGGCACTAAGTCATTAGGATTAATACCCTAATGCCTATGCATTCTACATAATTGAATAGGTCATAATCCTGAAGGATTGTACCATTTAATTTTGGGGCCTTTATTTTTGAGTTTGTCTTAGTTTATTTTTGTAACTTTGATGAGTGGTTTAGAGGAAGCCATGTGTCACCATCTCACTAATCTGAGAGTGACATAAACATCATCAAATTTATGGTTGGTGTTAGGCTAGAGGGAAAGTGAGATATTACCATGTGGCATCATCGTAGTAACCCATAAACCTAGAGAGGATCGTGTAGAGTGCAAACCCTTCAAGATAGCAGGTGAGTGGGATTTAGGCATCATCCCAACAACCAGTGAACTTGGAAATGACCACAACGGGTGATCAGAAGGCCTAGAGCATGGAGGTATTATCCATTTGAGGCTAATACCTTGATACCTCCATGGTTATGATTATGGAATTAACAACCTAGTAACACCCAATGCACTATAAGTTTAGGCTTGATCAAACCTGAATCAGACACATGGATTAGGATTTTATTGTGTTAGTGCTCACATTCGTGAGCATCTATATTAGAGGTAAGTATTTGTATCAAGTGGGTAGAAAATAATATATGTAATTATGAGGATAATAAAACATATATATGTGCATAAAATAGCTCATTAGGAGATAAGGTTGTGATAGTTTTTAGGAGATAAAGATAGAGTGATCTATGGGATTTGGGATGACAGATGACTCCTACTTTTGAGGAGACTATTACACTATAAATGTAATCCCTATCAAATGAATAAAATATGTTTTTGTGATCAATAATTTGATATTAAAGTGGGTTCCCTAGGCCATTTTCAAAAAATTAAGTATTAATCATCATAGGGGTTTTTGTCTGTAGACTAGGTCAAATTCTCCTACCATTTGATAAGCTATTTTTTACCTAAATTTTTACAATACAGACCACTGTAAAAATTTATAGGGGATTTTTTCTATTTTAATTTGAGAGGAGATTTGAACTCTTTACTCTAAGTCATTTCTCAAATTTTGGTGAATACATTTGATCAATGGAGCTTGAGTTTATCTAGCTCACAATTTTAACCTTAACAAGATCTATTTGACCTCTCTATGTCAACTTGGATCGACATCAGATGTTTCTATTGCATTAGAAGGTACTCAACATTTTGAATAGATCCTCATATGACTTTGGCCCATATTACATTAGAACTATTCATTTAATTTGTCATATTTTGCATTTCATTTGGCGTATGACAACCCTACAATATTTTTGGCATCTAGCACAAACCTGAAACAATGATTCCAATTCCTCTATGGTAAGCTCAACATTGAAGAAGATCTACATTATTATGCCCAACCATTCATCCATTCAATGCCAAATTATAGATCTAACTCAGCCTATATATTGGCCACATTGGTTAGCTTTTTCTTGAGCTCCACTCTACTGCATTTGGTTGTATCCTAGATCTTGCACCAATAAATAAATCTACTCAGATCCATAAGAGATCACATTTTGAAAAACTCTCAAGATCAAACATAACATGTTGATGCCCTCTAGATCACCATCCAAATCCACATCAAATTCCTCACTGTAGGGTCAATTATTCCTATTCTACATCACTCTGCTCCAAACCTATATACATCAATGCTCACGACGTCATCCTCCTATTACTCGGCTCTTGATCTTGAATCTTCTCGGTAAAATTGTGTAACCTGGTATCTTTTCTTAGACCTATGCATGCATATTTGGAGCTTTTTATATATTTGGAGTAGAAATGTGGTGGACATATTGATCAAATTTGTGTTTCATCGACCATTTAATTCTCTGACCTGGTCTACTATTAGTTTTCCATCCTCCATCGCCATTGAGAAAATCCAACCCAAAACTACCTTCTATCTTTTATTATAGAAACAATGGCGGCACTATATTTATTTCATGGTATATGTTTAAGGTTTTTTATTTTGTTTCGGTGAAAGTTTTATATTTAGTTTATATTATTTTTAAGGTTCTGTGTTTTTTGTTTTATATCTCTTAAGTGGTTTTCTTTTAGATTTTAGAGTCCATGATTTTTAATTTAATAGTTTTTTATTGATAGAGTTTGGTTTTTATTTCTATTTTAAAATTTTATTTGTTTTTAATTTACTTTTATATTAGTTTTTTTATTATGTAAAATGGCACAATACTAATTTATGGTTTATTAAAAGTTTAGTGGTTTTAAGTTAAAGATTTGTGTTTTTGATTTTATGTAAATACTTATTTAGTTTTTTTAATGTTTTTTATAAAATATTTTTAGTTTATAGTTTTTACGTTTTATTTAAAGTTTTTTTAAAGACGTTTAGGTATTTTATGTTTAATTTTTGTGTCATTTTGTCAAAAAAAAAATATTAGTTATTTTTTATTGTCTTGTTTAGTATTAGTCAAAAATTTCAAAGGCATTTTGTAATAAACTCACTTATGTATATTGTTCTTCTATTTACTATGAACTTTAAATTAAAATGTTCCATTTATATAAATGGATGCATTATCAAGCAAACATGATGTCTGTGAGTCAAGGGGGCGGGGCGGTAATATAGGTGTTTGATTCTTCTCTGCATGTGAGCAGTAAGGGGGGTGAGGGTGGGGTTACTCACATCTGTGAGCATATACGTTAGATGTGAGTATTTATATCATGCGGGTAGAAAATAATATATGTCATTATGAGGACAATAAAATATTTGTACATGCATAAAACAACTCATTAGGAGATAGGGTTGTGTGAGAGTTTTTAAGAGATAAACATAGAGTTAATTGTTGGATTTGGGATGAGAGCTGAATCCTAATTTTTAGGAGAATATTACACTATAAATGTAATCTCTATCAAATGAATAAAATATGTTTTTCTGATTGATAATTTGCTCCTCTATAGTGGAATCCATTTACTTAAGTAACTAACGAGTAGGAAGTTGACATCCATCTTCACGTCATTAATGCAACCCATTTTGGTGAAAGACCATGAAATAATCCTGATTATAGGCCATACAAATCAAGACTATGGGATTCTGAATTATTGGCTTGCATTTGTCAAAGTCTCATGGTAATTGTAAGATATGTTTTGTGTGATTGAATGGATACTAGTATCTATCCATGATTGTAGGTGTTATGTTTGGTATTATGTTTTGTCATGCCTATCTTTTAGAAAAAAAATATGGGCATGACATTTTGGTATCATAGCCCAGGTTACAACATTAATAGCTCCATGTAATTTAATTATTTTCGGCTTTCTAGTTTCTGCATGTTTACTAATGTCTTTTCTATTAGCATGTGGAATGAGAGGAGGACATTAAGCACATCATGGTGACAATTATTTTGGTGAGAATGAGCCTCCCATTCATCAAGGACTAAATGAAATTAGACTACAACTCCTTTTATCCATGTAACAAATGTGAGACATTTTGTAGGAGATATTGCCAATAACATCGCTTAAGGTAGAAAGGCACTCTCCACAATAATCCTAGGATGAACAAAGATTAGTTGAAATAGATATGTCTATTAGTCCTCCCCATCATCATTTCAAGGATAACATAGGTGAATAACATCACCATGGTGAGTGAAGAGAGAGACAAGACTTAGATCATCCTTATAGACCTGTGCCTAGTGACTTAGTAAAGGATTTTATCATGCTACATCCCCCTACTTTCAATGGGATTCAGGAAGGATTTGTAGTAGAAGCCTAGTTGGAAGGCATGAGAGGATATTTCACCTTATATGATTGTGAATCCAATGGGAAGGCTTGTTTGAGCAACCATCTTCTTAGAGAGGTATTGAAGATGTGGTGAGAAGGTGAGAAGTATAGACTCCACTTGACACCAACATCCATCACATGGGAATTATCTAAGGAACATTTTAGATCACACTACCTATCCCTTCATTATGTTTAAAATATGGTAGATGAATTTCATGCCCTTCAGCATGGAAGTCACATTGTGGCACAATATGAGAGCCATTTTTTGGACTTAATCAAATATGTATAGGGTTATATGGATGAGATAATATAAGTGAACATGTTCATTAGAGACCTAAATTTGGAGTTAGATGGTGCAGTGCACATTTTATCTCATACAACCTTAGTAGCAGTAGTTGAAAAGCCCTGCTTGACTAAGGATTCTCATGGAAAGACTTAGGATGCATGAGAGAAGTTTCATTGCAAATTTCAATCTTATAATGATTCAAGGTCACAAGGTGCATATCCTTCACCTAGGGGAGGTTAGAAAGTAACTCAATCTATCTTTAGGCCCCCTTAACAATAGTAAAAGGAGAGTAACCACTTTGGCCATAGTCAAAACATGAAATGGTGGATAAATACTATAAGATTTGAGGTAATGCTAGACTATAGGAGCATCAGTAGACTAGGACTACATGAACCCAATAGTCTAAGTAGGCAAGGACCATTAGGGTTAACTACTTCTTTTAAACCTAGAACAACTAGAGCCCCCCTAAGGCAATACTAGAAGAAAGGTGTTTGTTTCATGTGTATATATCCTAATCATTATACATGAGATTGTCCTCTTGGACCATAAACTACTAGCAATCAGAAGGCCCTATTTTTAGAGTAGACATTAGGTGGTGGATCAAGGACATAAGACTTATGAAACAATGGATGACCATTAAGACTAACACAAAATAATGGTCATTGAGACCATGTGTATGATTGAAGGGATTTTAATTTTAGTTTTTTTATTTAGGAGCTTCAAACTCCTTTATTTTTCCTTCTATAATGGATCATTATGAGATGGTGGCTATTAGGCAATTTGAAATTTGGGCAGTCAATTTGGCCTTTGGGGCTAATTTTTTCATTATCTCATTAGTGAGTAGTTGCCTACTAGAGGCGTCTTTTCTAGTACAATGGAATTGCACATTACTCCTTTAGGCACATATGATGTTATCTTGGGTATGGATTGACTTGTAGCTCATAAAGCCAGGTTAGATTGTCATGACAAGGTTATAAAAGATGAAGATGACCTTGGGATGCCTATGGTAATATCTAGAGTCAAGAGAAATGTTTCCCTTCACATGATAACTATGATGTAACTAAAGAAGAGTGTAAGTAAAGGTTGTCAATTATTTGTTATCATGATAAGTGATAGGGAAAATGAGTCAAGGAAAGCTTCTCTAGATGACCATCCTATTCTATGGGAATTTCCTAATGTGTTAACAGATGCATTGTTGAGTATGTCTCCTCCAAAGGAGATTGATTTTTAGATTGACATATAATGACCGCCCTAGATTTGTGTGAACTCAAGTTGTAGCTTGAGAAACTCTTGAAGAAAGGATTGATTAATATTAGTGTGTCCCCATGGGGAACACATGTCACCTTCATGAATAAAAAGTATGGATCCCTTAGATTATGTATAGATTATCACCAATTGAATAAATTAAAGATTAATAATCATTATCCCTTACCTAGAATTAATGATTTATTTTATTAAATATGTGGAGCTAAGGTATTCTCCAAGATTTATTTTAAATCTAGATAACATTAGTTGTTCATCATAGAGCCTTATATTCATAAGATTGCATTTCAAATATGGTATGGTCTTTATGAATTTTCATTTATACCATTTGGGTTGTCTAATGATCTAAAAATATTCATGAGTTAGATAAATGGATTATTTCACTCCTTTTTTGATTGATTCATGTTGATGTTTCTTGATGACATTCTAATCTATTCATAAAATGAAGAGGAATATGAAGATCATTTCAAATAGGTCATGTAGGTTTTAAGAGAAAATTTATTATTTGGAAACTTAGAGAAGTGTGTATTTTCACAATTAGAGGTGTAATATCTTAGGCACATCATTTCAAGATAAGGAATCTCTATGGATCCTACCAATATTTGGGCCCTCTAAAATTGTATAAGTTCATATTTTCATGGGATTAGCAGGATATTATAGATGTTTTATTGAGAATATTTCTTGCATTTTGAATCCCATCACTTCACTTCAGAAAAAGGGGAAGAAGTTTGTATGAAGAATAAGGGGTGAAGAAGTTTTTTAGCTACTAAAAGAATAACTCACTAGTGCACCAATTTTGGTTATGCCTAATCCTATGGGATAACTATTGAGAGGATCCTCCTACAACAAATTCAAAAAAAAATTTGAAATAATATATTTATAAAATTAGTAGAAGCACTAAAAGATTATATTGATTGCAGGCCACTTCAAGGGGGAAAACTCCTTTGAGAAAGATCAATAAAATAAATTTTTGGATGCCTTCATTGGCCTCAACACTTGTTTATAAAGTCTAATCTAAGAAATTACTACTTTGCCCACTGATGTTGTTTTGAGGTGAAGTAATGAAGGAAAGTTTCCAAGCATTTGTTAACAATTTCAATCTAGCCATCCATTTATGGATGATACCTAGAACTCATCTTTAGTTAGGTATCAGTGCATGAAAATAGTTCTATCCAAAAATTACTAGTGAGGGTTATATCATGATCTGAGATAATAGATGAAGGAATGCCATGAAGATGGAAAATCTAGTCTAGGAAAATTTTTGTGACTATGGAGGTGGTATAGGGATGGCTGAGGGCACAAAAATGACTATATTTGGAGAGGTGATAAACCAAAACTAAGATCATCATTTTCCCTCTAGATTTAGGGATCCCCTTAATGAAATCCATAGAGATATTTGTCTAAATCTTGGAAAGGATGGGAAAGGGTTCTGGCAACCCTAAGATGGGTGTTGTTTCACCCTTGTTGCATTGGTAGGTATCACATTCAGCCACCATCTATTGAATTGCCTTTTATTTCCTTTTAAAAGAAGTTACATCATACCCATTCATAAGTTTTAAGAAACCCTAAGTGCCCTGTAGATAGAGAAGCATGGAGTTCATAGAATATAACTTAATGAAGATCTATGCTCTGGGGAAGCACCAGATGACCCTTGTATCATAGAAAAGTACCATCCTAGGAATAATGCAGTATAGCCAATGGGTTAGTGGCCAACTATTGAATTATTTTAGATAATGAAGATTCATTGACATACCCTTGTTGTACAACATCCAACTAATTCAAAATAGGATGGAAATAGGTGAAAGGGAAAATTGATCCACAAATGTGAGAGATAAAGCATTAGCCACAATATTGTCCTTACCCTTATTATAAGTGATCTCATAGTCATAACCCATGAGTTTGCTAACCCATTTCTATTGTGATGGGGTGGAGACCCATTATTCTAGGAAATATTTTAGACTCTGGTGATCACTTTTGATGTAAAAATAATTTCCCAGTAGGTATGGCCACCACTTCTATATTACATGTAGAATGGCCATCATTTCCTTCTCATAAGTAGAGAGCACTAAATTATTACCATAAAGGGATTTATTGATGAATGAAATAGGGTGTATTTCTTGGAGGAGAACAACACTATGTCCATTACCACAAGCATCACTCTTGATAGTGAAGGTCTTGTCAAAATATAACATAGCTAGAATAGGTGTAGTACATAGCTTATTTCAGTTCTTAAAATGCACACTCAGTAGCTTGTGTCCAAGTAAAAGGATCCTTTTTCAACATAGCTATCAATATAGCTAAAATCTTCCCATAATCCTTGAAAAACTTGTGATAGTATCCAATCAACCCCAAAAAAACATGGAGGCTCTTGAGTGTCTAAGGATGTAACTAATTTGTCATGGTAGCTATTTTTTTAGGATCCACCCAAACCCCTTGGGTTGAAACAATATGCCCAAGATACTCCACTTCATCTTATCTAAAAGTACATTTGGACTATTTTATACAAAGATAATGGTCAGAGAAAAGTTGAAATGTGAGCTCTAGATTTTGGAGATGCTCAAACTATGTTTTACTATAGATGAGGAGGTCATCGAATAAGACTAGAATGAACTTCTATAGGTAGGGCTAAAATATTTTATTCATCAATGAGGCCAAAGTGCATTAGTGAGGCCAAAGGGCATTATAAAAAAACTCATAGTGGCCATTGATGGAAGTAGATACTGAGAGGGGGGTGAATTATTAGTTAATAATGCACATTTAATTACATAAACTCATTCATCATACAAAAACATGAACATGAAAGCTTATACATCCAAAGCATGAACAAGAGAAAACATCATATGAACACATAATTTATGTGGGAAGCCCTTTAGGGGGAGAAAATCCACTATTAAGACTAAAAACCAATGGAATACAATATTATAAAGATAATACAAGCATGAGACTTTAGATCAGCTTCAACTGATCAAGGAACATTCACCCCTTAATTTAGTCCAGCTCCAACTAGACCTTTAGCTAGCTCCAACTAGCAAAGAGGATAAAACCCCCTAGGTGATTAAGCACCCAATAAACCACCTCTAATTTGATGTAAAACACTATTATTATGTCTTATACACATAATGATGATCTTCTCTTGATCTAACACCTACAAAACTGCTTCTCTTCTTAAGGCAGGCACACTTATCTCACTCGCTCACCCAAGTCACCCTTTAGACTGTTAGGTCTAATGAATTTTTACCTCATGAACATAATTATTAAAAAATTATTGATCCTATTCACCCTCTTATTTTACTCAATGAATCATCTCTACTCCTTGACTAAGCTTCTACCTTCGCTTTTGTCTACACACACACTCATCCCCAAATAGACCAAATACACCTAGTATATATACCACTCTTTCATCTAACCCATCTTAGTAAGCCAAGATGGTTCACTTACATGTATCACACTCAAAATATTCTCTTAAAAATTTTACATATGATAACCAAACATTCCATAGCTTTCCCATTTCCCTTAAGACCCAAATCAATTAGGCCTAATAGAGACCTAAAGAAATTAGGCCTATAAACTAACATGATACTCCTTGGATTCTTTGGTCTAACTTTAGACTTCACCAATAAAAATAACATAAAATATGTCATTTATCACTCCCAAATGGGTCTACAACATTTGTAACTCCAAACCACTACTCCATCCAAGCCATTCTCTCTCTCACTCCAAGTCCTGAAAACACTCAAAAAATACTGCCAAGAAGAAATGAGGCATACTATTGATTTTATCAAATAATAATCTGAAAATATCACATGGATATATTCTCCATGACATAAAAAACACCTCCAAATCCATTTGTCACCTTCACATAGCTCACACAGGTCAAAACCAACTCAAACAAACTGATTACTCAAACTGGTCATGCACACCAAAAACTCAATCAAAGATCTTTAACTGCTCCAACCAAAATAAAGAAAAATTATAAATAAAAAATCCATGTAATAAATTTATTAAACTCATATAATATAACCAATCTCTCAATCACCTCAAACTCTACTTAGAATAGCTCAAACTAGCCTCTCCAAATGACTCCAGACTGCCTACAATCTCCAAAAACTAGTCATGATGGACATGACATATAACACTTGTGAAATTTTTTTATTGATCTTAAAATGAATTCATGTGATCATAAAACAACCTTAAAACATTTCCAATCACAAAAATATAGAGGTCTAATGTCATATATAAAACATATAGATCATTCTATGAGACATACTTCTTTATTGTCCTCATGACTTAAACAAGTCATCTTGAAGGCCCCTTCTTGCCTATGCCTATGTATGGTCATCAACATCACATAAAAATTAAGATAAAATAAGGAAAATGTCTTAAAAAAAGACTCAAAACCATTTGGTTCATCCCTACTCACCTACACTCCATCCCTAAATGGATTCTCACTCATATTAGCTTTTTGTCACTATTTTCACTCTCTGATAGATTAGAGATACAACAAATTTATTGACTTAGATAATTGACACATAGAACATAAATTATAAAATTGACTACATAGACCTCAATAACAAGTCTTGACCTTCAAGCTCTAATGACTCTCATGCGTTGACTCAGTCAATGCTACCTATAGTACTAATTTTTTTTATAAACAAACATATTTATGTACCTTATGATCACTTCCCTAACACACCACTACCACCTAGAGATGAATAGAGGAGTACTCTATACCTTTAAATGGTCAAAATTTGTCAATCAATCCATTTTAGACTCTTTCTAGCAAGTTATTTCCAATCACTCCATTATGAGGGTTTATAGAGGGTTTTGACCAGTTTACATTCTCAATGAATGTTCATAAAGATCTATCCCTTAATCCAATGAAAAATACTTGAAAAACCTTCTTAGGTCCATGTGTCACCTCTTACAAAAGGATTAGGTCACTATACAAACTCTACATGTGCCAATGAGCATCACAAACTTCTTCTCAAGTTAGGAAACCTCCATTTTGCATGCATAGATTACTTCCCAACGTATTATATTACTTTCTATTCCTCCTTAGGACCTAAAAATTGGTCAACACCTTTGACCAATAATTTCATATCAAAATACATACTTACATGAGCTCTACCAACTGGGATCTCTTCATGATTGCTCACAAGGACCTCATTAGACCATGTTGCCTATTAGGCCTAGAACCACTAGGCCAACTTGCCTCTTGAAGGTGCTTAGAAACTTATACACTAAGATTATATCACCTTAGATATATTAAATTCACTCAATACAAGCACTATAATCACCTAATGAGAACATACAAGTCATACAACACTTACCTCCATATGCAACCAAGAAAGGTCAAACATACAAGGCCTAGGATGATTGAAACTCTACATGAAGACCATATGAGAAGACTTCTCATACTAGTATCATACCAAGAACATGTCAAATTCTCTCTCTACAAGATCCATGCTATCCACTCATGCCCCCATATAACCAATAACTATAACTTATCACACTAGCATCCAACCTTACAAGATCAATGAAGACTGGACCAAGAGTATTCTCTCTCACCACTTTGTCATCATTCATGATATTGAAATCAATGACAACACACTACCAAAAATTTCCAAACAACCATCATGAATGTGAAAAGTTGTCTTATGGATATCATCCTCATGAAGTCAGATCTGGTGATATCCAGAGTGGAGATCTAACTTGGAGAAAAAATTGAGTGTCATGAAGCTCATCAAGAAGCTCATGAATAACAGGGATTGGGAACTTATCCTTGATTATGAGGTGATTAAGTGCATGAAAATAAATTCATAGGTTCCATAACTCATCTTTTTTTAAGACAAGGAGAATTAGGGAAGAATATAGGCTAGTACTAGGGTGAATAATGCCTTGCTTTAGTAAGTTTCGAATGAGCATATCAATCTTTATATTTTGTTAAAATGGGTAGTGATAAGGCCTAATGCTAGGAGGAACACTTATAATAAGGAGCTAAATACGATGGTCCTCTGGCCATGAAGGTGGCAATCTCACAGGTTTGGCAAAGACACGTGCATACCTCTGTAGAATGGTTTATAGATTAGGAGTAGTGGAGACTATTTATGGTTTCATTTGAATAGAATGGAGATGAGTAATGACACCATGTGAATTATTCTTAAGAATTTTTTACATATGATGTGAAATTATGATGTTGAGAGATCTTGGTTGTTATCTTTTCAATGTATGTTTTTACCCATTGTCTAAAAACTACATCCAAAGTTCAACAAAATCCCATAAGATGGGTTCCCAAAACAACATCACATCCACCTAAGGGCAATGCAAACATGTTGGAGTGTAAGTTATAGTATCCAATAGAGACACACACATTGTGACACTTCTATTTTCAAGGTAATGTGCCCCCATTGGCAATTATGAATTCAAAGTTGGAGCAAGGATGGATAAAATAATCAACCTATTTGGTGATATGAGGGTTAATGAAGTTATGAGTGCTACCCAAATCAATGAGTATTATGAGAGGGAGATTCTTGAAGTAACCCCTAACTTTCATGGTTTGTGGGTTAGTGACTCTTACTAAGGCATGGAGAGAGATCTCTAGTTTGTCTTCTTGAGAAGCAAGTTCCATAATTAGTTGAGCTTCTTCTGGATCATATGTTGTATCTAGAACATCTTCCCAATATTAAAATTTGGGTAGAGAGTCCACATCTAATAGGTTGAGATTTTTATTGACACATCGATGTCCTTGAGAGAATTTATCATCATAGTTATAACATAGTCCTATTTCTCTATGGGTTTACATATTTACTTCAATCAAATGCTTGATAGGAGTGGTTTTGGGGTTGGGCATTGTTTGAGATCATTATGGAGCTATATTTTTTAGTGGAGAAAAATTATATTTGAATCATTATTGAGCTATGATCTTCTCCTCTACCAACTTAACCAACCCTAAGGATTCTATCATCATTTTGGGCTCAAACATCAAATTTGACCTTAGATTAAATTGCATCCTTTAATCCACTGATAAAACAACTCCTAAAGAATTCATCAGACAACCCCTCTATGTGATTAGCTAATTTTTCAAATTCTATTTGATATTCTCTCATGGTTCTTGTTTGGTTAAGTTTAGTGAGTGCTCCAATGAAGTCATCAAAAGTAGTAGGGTCAAACCATTACAAAATAAGGGTGCAAAAATCGATCCATATGGGTTCATCATGAACCTTGGTATACCAATGATACCATTGAAGGGCTTCAAGTTCTAAGTGAAAGGTGCAAGTGGAACCTTGTTGGCATCAAAATTATTATGTAGACTAAAATATCATTCTACTTGATAGATCCATCTAGTTAGATCTGCACCATTAAATCAAGGAAAATTAAGCTTCAACCCATGATAATTGCTAGAAGAAGAAAACCCAGTGTGTAAAGAAGACTCTAGATGTCATTTGTTGTTCATGGTGGTATGTTGAAGACTGAGGCTGAGAATGGTTTTATCAAGATCTTTGATGTGGGTCTTGAGGACAGTAATTTCATCCTCCATGTTTTTTACTCCTATTCAGGTTACTACCATGACCTGAATAATAGATTTTTTTTTGTTTTCTATTTTTGTATGGTTGTAAATCCTCTAAGGGTCTATTGATACTCTGTGGATGTTTTGCAGATTCTAGTTTTTGTCAAATATCTTGCAAGTCCTCTGATAGTCTATGGATACTCTACTGATTGATTTTTTCAGTCTACTAAAAATATTGATATAAATGGGCCCCAAGTTTCAATGGCTACCCAAGGGTTTTGAAAATATCATTTTGGCCACCATGTCATCTAAGTGAATATCGCTCTCTAGAATTTTTTTGGCCATGACTTTATCTCTCAGTGATATCTCTTGGTTTTCCTCTTGGATGGGAACTACTCAATTGGGAAGGGGCTCTTAATGGGCCATCTACTTTGGGGTTCCTATGGTACTCCTCATAATGAATTAGTTTTAGGGCTTTCACCCAAGCACTTCCCATAGTTATGCAGTCAAGTTTTAGTCTGATTTAAAATAGATTATTGTGATACAAAAAATTATTTAAATGAATTATGCCACAAAATAGAGTTAATATTTAAAAAAAAATTATTAAAGGAATTAAATCTTAAAAATTTATTAAAAGGAGGTAAGACTTTATAAAAAACATTGGCCTTAGAAATTAAATCTTAAAAAAATTATGCATAAGAATGGAGGTAAGACTTTATAAAAAACATTGGCCTTAGAAAGTGCTTTGATACTGATGAGAGGGTCTTCCTAACAACAAACTAATAAAAATGCCAAAATAACAGATTTATAAAATTAGTAGAAGCACTGAAATGATTATATTGATTACAGGCCACTTCGAGGGTGAAACCCAATTTGAGAAATTTCAATACAATAAATTTGTGGATGCCTTCATTGGCCTCAACACTTATATAAAAATTATAATTTAAGAAAGTACTACTTCCCATGAATGTGGGATAAAATAAAATGCTCATGAGACAACTTACAAAGCATATGCATCCATAGCAACTACTAAACTAACAAAGTAAAGAGAAGAGATATCATAGGTTCATAATAATTACTTGTTTACATTGATGCATTGAAGGAAGGATTAGGAGTTTTAATCATGTAGGAAAGGAAAGTTATTGTGTATGAATCTTGAAAGTTCAATGATTATGAGATGAGATACCCCATGCATGATATGGAATTTGTGACCATCATTCATTCTTGCTTAATATGGAAACACTTATTTCTTGGTCATCATTTTGTTTTAAAGACAAATAATTTTAGTTTTCAATGTATATTTAATCATCCTAACCTCAACATGCATCAAAGGCATTGATTGGAATTATTGTGCGAATATAACTATGAAAATTTTTATATCAAAGGAAAGAAAAATGTACTTATTAATGCCTTAAGCAATAGGTGCCATGAATTGGCATTAATGAGTTTGTGAAATGACTTGAGAAGTCATATTTTGAAGCAACTTATAAAGGAAAACCTCTATAAATAATTAAGATAGCTATTAGATTATGGTATGAATTTGAAATGTAAATTTTAAGGCTATTCTCTTGAGCTTGATGGTTGATTATACCATAAATGGTGTATCCATGTTCCCTTAGTTGGTGACTTGTGTGAGAGAATTTTATTTGAGTCTCATAGATCTCTTTACCAAGCACATCCTAGAGTTAAGAAAATGCATGCTCAATTAAGGAAATTATATCATTAGGCCAGTTTGAGTCATGTTATTATTGATTTTATAGCTCATTGTCTAGAGTGCTAGAGGGAAAAGGCTAAGTATCAGCATCCACCAAGGATTTTATATCCTCATGAGATTCTAGAATGTAAGTGGGACACTATTTCCATGTATTTTATTTTAGGATTACCTATCTCAACTTATCATCATGATGTGATCATGGTCATAGTCGATAAGCTAACCAAAGTAGCTCACTTTTCTCCCACAAAGACCACTTACAATGCCAATTTATTGGCAAAGGTATTTATAAATGACATTGTTAGATTACATGGGATTCCTATTAAGCTTATTTTATATTGAGATCTAGTATATAATTCTCACTTTTTAACTTCCTTATAGAAGGCATTGGGCAACCAACTCAATTTTAGTACTTCCTACTATCTGAAGATTGATGTATAGAAGGCATTGGGCATTGGAATACATGTATGTTATGGACCAACAATCCAACTGGGAAGACTATTTGTATCTTATTTAGTTTTATTAAAATAATATCTATCATAGTTCAATTAAAATGGCACCTTTCTAGGATTTGTATGGTTGAGCCTTTATAACCCCACTGAGTTAGGACTGACTTAAGGATAAAGTTGTAATTGGCCCTACCATGTTAGAAGACATGAAGTGGCAAGTGATTATGATATGACCTAACCTAAAGACACATGATAATGTGAAAAGAATTGATATACATTTTAATGTTGGTGATAAGGGTTTATTAAGGGTGAGACCCAATAAGATCCCCATCCATTATGGAAAATGGTCAAAGTTGGCACCTAGCTTTGTTGGACCATTTGAGGTCTTGTAGACTATTGGCCTAGTAGCTTATCAACTAGCCTTATCACCCAGCCTAGTTGATGTTCATGATGTTTTTCATGTTTCTATTTTAAGATAGTATATTATTAATAATTTTCAAGTTTTCAGTTGGATTGCCTTATAGGTTGAGACAAATGGGGCTCTTACTTTGGAGCCCATCAATATTTTAGAACACAAAATGCTATCACTTCAAGGCAGAGACTTGGTTAGGTCAAGGTCTAATGGGAGAAATATGATGAATCAGAGGCAACTTGGGAAGATGTTGCACTTTTAAGGGTTCAATATCAACCTATTTCATTGACTTATAGGCTAAAGTATGCGTAAGGGAAAGGGGATGTAAGGCCACATTTTTCATATTTCTTATCTTTAACAAAGATGACTATGAAACCATGAATTATATGCTATAATTATTGAATTATGTTGTTAAATCGCATACAAATGATATGTGTAAGGATTTATGAAGGAATTTCATGAATTGGTAACCATGAGAAAGATCTATTCTCAATCATGTTTTGGTTGCTTACTTATGAAAGTATGTTTCTTACATTTCAATTATGTAATATTTCCTTATGAAATTTGATTATGTTTATGAGATATATTGACTTAAATCATATTTGAATTATTATTCCTAAGATTGTTAATGGGAAATTATTTTTGTATTAAATCATATGAATTATCAATGTAGATGTTGATATTCTTTGAATAATTGCCTATGGTTAACTGATTGAGTTCCTTGTTTGATTAAATTCTATTGCCTTAGGTTAGAGTAATTTGATGTGTGAATCAAGTGTGTAGGAATAGGAAAAGGGATAATGAAGGAAAGAGACCACACTAAGCATGTTTATATCACTAATTAGTGTTAAACCCTTTTAAAACTTATTTTAAGTAATCAATTTCCAAGTCTTCCACCTAGTAGACGTAGCATTTGATTAGGATACCAACCTTCAAGCTTGGTTAGTGAAACTTGTTGATTCCTAACCTGAATATCTTCCAACCAATTTTTAAAATGTCTGATGGTAGACTATCAATTATTAATTTAATTTCCTTAGTACTAAGATCAAGTGGTAAAAATGTAAGGGAGTCTTAGAATCAACCATAAAAGATTTTGAAGCCACCCTACACCTTAATTACATAGGGAAAAGAATGTCCCTTAATGAGGCATGGGTGGGTAAGAGAATAATGGTTGGTTTATTCTTAGATTATAAGTAGGATTCAAAATCCCTTAATTTATAACTTTTTGAAATTTGGAAAGAAGAGAGACTTAGCGTAGAAGAAGGAGAAACAATAGATAAGAACAAATTTTTAGGAGAGTCGAGTCTACAAAAACTGGAAGATAGTGCCCAGGAAGTCTCAAGGTTGATAGGTGGCTTCCTTTTAACATATGTTTTATGTAGTTAATTTAGAATGAAATGATTATATTATCTATTTTATTTTATTTATTTCATGGGAATAAGATGACTCAATTTATTCTACCATTTTATTATTTGTCCATGGTTGTGCATTGGTTTCCATGTAGAGTTTGCCTATTTAAGGGCCTTAGATTATTACTCTGTATTTTGAATGAAATTATTATAGTTATTTCTTTGGTATCTTGATTAAATATAATAAGACCACTTTGTTTATTCTACCTATCTTATTATCTTTTTATGGTTATGCATTGGCTACCATGAAGTTCTTTGCCCAGTTGAGGGCCTTGGAGAGGTTGTGTTACTCCTTGCCTAAATTGGATGTTTTTAAATTCTTAATTGAAGTGTATTAATGTTTTTATGACATAAAATAGTGTTTCTCTATGTGCAACATCTTCACAATGGAATAATGTCAAGTCCTCATGTGTTGGGCATGGTGGTATAATGTTTGACCCTCCTTTGAATGTCACAGTGGCCCTCTCATGATGAGACATGATAGTAGACTATTGAACCCTCCCATGACTATTTTATGGAATTAATAGAGTGATATACCCTATTTATATTCCAAAAAATGGTAGGCCTTGTTATGCTATGAAATATTTCCTGCTATTTTATATTTTTAAATGATTAGCTTCACTTGAAAGATTAATTGAATGCTTTTTTGCTTTGTATTTGGGATTAGGAGTCTCTTTGGTAAGAACTAGGAATAAGACTATATGTGTACATGTTATTTCCCTTGCATTAAGATACCCAATCTTAGATATCCATATTTTCCTTTACCAAGTGATGTAAACATGTTTAAAGCTAGGAGTCTTGAGCTTGAGGGTGTCTATAAAAGAAACTTGATGACAACAAAAGGTTGGATGATGAGCCTTGTTTATAATGGTCAATAGATTCTTGAGAGGGGACACAGAAAATTATCTAAGATTGCTTGGTTCTTCTATAATTGATTAGATATAAATATGTATCTCTCACTTATGATAAAATATGAATGAATATGATATAGTACTAATGTTGTAATGGCCAACCTACTGATAATATTCTTGTTAAAAATAGAGTTTGGATAATACTCCCACTATGATTTAAAATATCTATTTTATATTATTTAAACCTCATTATTAATATAAGAGTTTAATATTATGAATGCTTGATTTATAGGATCTTAGAAAGAGTCATGTATGTATCAAGTCTTTAGCCTTGAGGCACTTTCAAATAAATGAATAGATTAATTTCCTTGCTTATATATTTTTCATGAGTGACTAGTCTATTAAACATTATGTAATTTTATTTATCTAAATGAGAAGAGTTAAGGTAATTAAACTTATCTAAAAATGTGTCAAACTTAGATAAATAACTAGGAGATTGTTATTGGGAATAACAATTTAGCTTGTTGATATGAATTAAACATTAATGTTTTCTGGTATGACTATACCAACATGAGTAAAGACTTATGTCATATTTGTGTTGAAACCTTTTATAATATGAGTCATGTGTGGTTATGACCATTTTTATTCATACCCTTGGGAAGGATTCATTATGTATAAGAAATCTCTTTGGCCTAATGGATTTTATAATAAAAGATTATGAGTCATTTGATTAAATCTTCACTGAGAATAGTCTATTTAGGAGCCTTTTCAAAACTATGATGATTTAATTTTTGTTAGCATATAACTTGTGTATGGATGAGTAGAATGCAATTGATAAGATATGGATTGTTTTTTGGAAAAATAATATAAATAGTTCTATGAACCTTTGATTCTACTATGGATCAAATGGATGTCTTGTGAAAGAATCCCTTAGGCTCTTGTAGTTGAGTTGTATGTTTTATGCCTTCCCAAAAACTAGGTCATTTAATAAAATTGATGAAATTTTATTAATTTTAGTTATACAGTGTGGATTATAGTGAGCCATTCCTTTAGAGACATTTTCTTGCAAACTCAGCTTGAGTTAATTTGATAAATTAAATAAACCAATGATTTCATTGGTTTAGAATCATGCTCTTTACTCTAAGAAAGATTTTGCTTCTTTCTTTACTTGATAGCAATAATTTATACATGTATATGTTACCTTATTGTTTTTTCTAATTATAGATCCATCTCTATGTTCGATCATGCCTTAGTTAATTACCAAGATCTTGATTACTTTTTGCATTAGTCATTTTCCTTATTGACTAATTTGATGTCTTGCCTTAGCCAATTTTGCTTTGAGATTCTTTTGGATATTTCCTTAGTTGAATTTTAGTCTTTTTAAAAGTTGGCCAGATGATGCCATATGCATCCTCTTAACAACACAAGGTATTATCCAAAAGGAAAAGCCTCTAATGCCCTAGAGTTACATGAAAAAACATGTGGAAACATTTAAGATCATAGAATCTTAGAGGGACTAAGTCATTGGGGTTAATACAACAATGCTTCCACATTCTACATAACTCAATAGGTCATCATACTGAATGATTCTACCATTTAGGTTTGGGGACTTTATTTTCAATTTTTCCTTAGTCAATTTTTGAGATTTTAATGAGTACTTTAGAATAAGCCATGTGCCACCTTCCCACTAACATAAGAGTGATGTGAACATGGTTATATATATGATTAGTTTTGCACTAGCATGCAAGTGGGATGTTTCCACATGTTATCATCCTAGAAACCCATGAACTTGGAGAGGACTATGTAGAGTGAGAATCCTCTAAGCTAGAAGATAAGTGGGATGTAGCCACATGGCATCATCCCAAGAATTCATAAACCTGGAGATAATTACATAGGTTGATCATAATTATTGAATTATGAAATGATTAGCCATTAGGGGCTAATACCATGATACCTCCATGGTTATGATGACACAAGGAATTTCCAAGTGGTAGTGCCCAATGCATTGGAAGTTTAGGCTTGAGCAGACCTAAGGTGAACATGTGGAATCTGCTAACTTAAGTAATTTATAAGTAGGATGATTATATTCATCTTCATGTCATTAATGTAGCCCCTTTTTGGTACAATCTCATGAAAGAATCCTTATTTTATTCCAAATGAATTAGGACTATGGTATTCTAAATTATTGGCTTACATATGTCAAAATCTCATTGTAGTTATATGATATGTTTTAAATGATTAAATTAATACTAGTATCTATCCATGATCACAGGTGTTATGTTTGGTATTATGCTATGTCATGCCTTTCTTTTAGAAAAAAATGGGCATGACAGTTGGCCTTGTGTGTGGAATTTAATTATCCATTATGTTTGACCCTTAGCATTTTGTGAAAATTTTGAATTTACATTGTATGTGACCCTTGAATTTGTGTGAGAGAGTATATATTCCATTATATGTTTATCTAGCCTTATTTATGACATTTCAATGTCCATTAAGTGAAATCCTTGGCATTTTGTGACATTGGGTTATATTATGTTGTTTCTATTGTGTGCATCATGGCCATGAAATTATGTGCTTATGGGTGGATAAATCTAGGATTATCTACTAAGTTTGTTTATTTTGTAGTGTCATGATCCATTTCACAAAATTTTCCTTTTTTTTGGGTTCCATGATTCACATCACGCCCCTTCAATACACAGTCTTATTCAATGCTTATATCAATGATGGTTACTACTATGTGCCTAATTACTATATCTATCTTGACATGGCACTTTTATGTCTACATTACATATTTCACACACACACACACACACACACACACACACACACACACACACACACACACACACACACACACACACACACACACACACACACACACACACACACACACACACACACACACACACACACACACACACACACACACATATGATGACATACTATCCACATGTTAACACATGATTCTACATGATTACATGTTTTTACATAGCATGATCTAGTTAACTCTTTTCTTTTGAGATGAGTAATTTCTAAACTACTTCCCTCACCTCAAAAATGGAATATTATTGGGAATGTCATATATATTCAAGACTCCATGAATATAAAATTCATATTTTGTCATAATTGATAGGATTATAAGAGTTTATAATGGTTCATAAGAGAAATGTGGTTCATATATGGGGAAAATATTTATAGATTATGGTATATTTTGAGGCATATGCCATGTATATGTACATAGTTTCAAGAATAAAAAGTTACATATTTTTATATATTTATATGTTCATGCATATTTTGGGGGTATATGGACACATATTATAGGAACATAAATTATAGGTTTCTATGTTTGGGACATGATATCATATACATGCATATCATTATATGTCATATTGGCATTAATTGAATCAGATCATGGAGCATGCACATACAAACTACTACATTTTATCATGTTGTAATAGATTATGGGGCATGAACAATGTTTTTGTATATACACATTATTACAATTTTCTATCATGGCATCTATGGTACCTAGAAATGAGCACCTTTTAGTGTATAAGTTCATTTGTAGTGGTTAATTTAATTAAATCAAGTATTTTGGTTGATGTTTATAAATGCTCAACATCGAAGGCATTACTTAAGAAATCTGGAATTGTGGCTCCTACCTTTCATCTTTGGATTAAATATTATTTATGTGAGTAGTGTAGTTGAGGTTTAACAATGCTCAACATCCTAATCATTACCCCCTTATTCAATGAGGGTTGTGTAATTATATTCCCAACCCATGGCTTTGTCTTAGTACATAACTTTTTTACATGATCACCCCAAAATTATCCAAGTGCTTATAAAAATAAGAAAATATATATAATATTTCAACAATGAAGAATAATATCCAACACCATGACACAAATTAACATGGTTTACCCACTTATAAGTGTATTCATTCCTTTCTCTTTAAGTTTCAAAAAAAAATCTAATATTAGATTTTATATTTAATATAAGGACATTAATTGTTTAATATTCATTTCAGATTGTATGGAGTAAGATTCACATTCAGATCTATTTCTCAAATAGAAATTGTGATGTACACACTCAATTATATCTCTTCATCATTTTAATTTAGTATTAAATTTCATTTTAATAATATAATAAAATGGGTGAATTTATAAAACACTAAACTCTTGTATTATATATTTTGAAATGTCAATTATTATCTACCTTCACTTTACATTATTTTTGCATATAAATATGGCTCTTATTCACCCTTATTTCAAATCCACATGATTTACATGGGTCCAAATTTCCCCATTTTCTTTATATCACCTAGAATAATTTCATAATTTATGTCTAAGTTGTTCAAAATCATATTCAAAATATCTTTAGATTAACATATCAGTGTCCCTACCTTCTATAAAAAAATATTTAAACTTGGATTGTTTCATAATTATGTACTCCGTTTTACCTGACAGACTCAACTTAGACCAAGACATAATAAATTTTAAAATTTAAATCATTTTTATCGATAGGTAGGTGTTTCATATGTCAGTGGTATGAGAAAGTACCCAACTATTCCTATATAAATACAAAATAGGTCAAAGAATATTCTAATAAATTATTTATCAATTAAGCACACTATACACATCTACACATTCTAAGGGACTACCCTATTCCTTTGAATTTACCATAAATCATAAGGAGCATGTCCTAGACAAGTCTAAAACACCTTAAATCCAAGAAAATTTTGTAATTTTTTAATTATCAAAAGCTATATCATAGGTTTCATTTGTTAAATTATAACTATTGCATATATACACCTAACTAGGATAAATACATGTTCTTTGAGTTCCTTATTTGGAGTATCAGATATGTAGGTAGGGCTCAACCATTAATCAGGAAGTGGTTGGATATTCCCCATTTTTAGAACAAAAACTAATATCAAAAGTGGAATCAAGGTTTCAAATATAAGGATACAAGTTTTTATAATTACATGTACATAAATATATTTAATATCACACACACACACACACACACACACACACACACACACACAAGTAGGTGCAATGGACTATGCAGAAACAAAGAAAAAAGCTCTCCCAGATGAAACCTTTAGGATGTATAACATAGCATTAGATGATATATTATAGAGTTAGATACTTTTTTCCATGTGCATCTAAAGACTTAAATCATTATCCGTATGACTCTATAATTTACATTTAGTTTTGAACCTTCATAGTTGTATGTGTTAAACTCTAAAGATTATAAAAGAAATAAATGATAACTAAGATAGTTACTACTCTAAATCAAACCACAACCTCAAATTAAGTGAATAAAAGAGAAAACTAATTATCTTAACCTACCAAGTGAATATATCCTTATTTGATGTGGATGTTATCATATGATTAATGGATTGTGGTTACTCAAGTATTGATGCATTATTTATACAACATGTACATGTATTTGATTGTAGGATGACATGAATTTTCTAATTTAGATTAAATTTAATGAGAATTCGTCGACTTTCATATGGGAGGATGAATAGTTGATATCATTTGATCATATTGGAAACTCCAAATTTTGATAAGATTTAGTCAATTAGTTAGTTAATTTATTTCCACTTGTTTGGCATAATTAATTGATTTGTTTGCATTTTTTTAACATAGGTAATTGGTTTGTTTCCATTTTATGAAGGAATGATGGAGTTAACTGATTTTTTTACTTTTTAATGAGTTAAACATTTTATCAACACTGACTTGGATGGATTTCCTTTTTTATCAAGGAATTTATTGAATGATGACTTGGAGTGGATCGTGGTGAAGATGATTTGAACTTTTTATTTATTTTATTAATTAATTATATGTGCATGGATTTAATTAAGACTTAATTAATTAATTAAAAATAATATTTTATTAAATTTATCATGTTAGTGCCATTAAATGGGGTCATGGTGAAATTAATTGATTAGTGCAGTTTTAGTGTAAGTTAGCTAGGAATGCATTAACAATAGGATTAGTGCAGTTTTAGTGTTGATGATGAAATTTGGGTGGAATAATTAGGAAGTCCAAATTTATCCCTCTTTGAATGGGTGTTGTGACTTAATAATAAGTGACAAAATTTAAAATAATGGATGAAAAGAAGAAGAAAGAAGGGTGTATGAAGATTCCCCTAGTGGCATGATTAGTAAATATGATGCCCCATTAGGAGGGTATGTGAGAATGAATAATATAGATGGGATCTTAAAATGAGAATAGGGATTGAAATAGATGAATTAAGGGGTTTGGGGTTAATAAATAGGTGGTGGGTGTATAATTGAGTTCAATTTCACCTTAACAAGTTATTAAATTAAGATTTGACTTACAAGAGACCTTGAGTGAGAATGGTCTGTATCCTATCACATGAGCATCAAAGTGAGTGAGGGAGTACAGATGCCCATAAGAAGGCATTGGAATGAAAATTTATGTTTTTAAATTATGTGGGACATAAATTGTAAGGAGTCAAATTTTCCATGTCATTTTCATCTTTGCAAACAACATTTGTGTCTTAGATGATAGCATTCTTTTGAGTTTTGATAGATTAGGGTTTTTGAAAAATTGGTAGTGTTTGAGTCAAAAGAGTATTATTTTTAAAAAATAATTTTGTTAGTGTTAAAATATGTTTTAGTGGCTATTTTACAATTTTAAAAAGAATGACTAAATGTGTTATGATTAGTGTGATTATAAGACTATCTACTAGTGATTTTGGCATGAGAGAGGTGATTAATGGTATTGATACTATTGAGATATCTCAATGTGTAGGAGTATGGGATTTTAACGGTAGTGGGTTGTATTACATAGTTAGGATGCAAGAGATTCATATGGATAGATCCCTATTGACAGTAGAGTGGTGGCATTTTAGAGATGAGTACATTTTATCTACCATTTAGGGAGATGGTAGTGAATTTAGAGGACATTTGGAAGATCATATAGATCCCATATGTTTTATTAGATGAATACATCACCATGAGTGGTAAGAGGGTGTCTAATAATAATGACATTCCATTATGAGGGTTAGTTATAAACATGGATGCTTGTTTAGATAGAGGATTAGTAGAGTGATTACCCCTAGCATGGATGGTACTTATCAACAACATATTACTATTTGAAAAGACATGGAGGTAATTTATGATGGGTTTCAAAGATTTTGTTAGAGGTATAATCACTGAGAAGGGGGGTGAATTAGTGATCCTAGAAAATTCAACTTCAATTTAAATCCTTTAAAATTATTAATCAATTACCACAAGCATTCATGAAGCATACACATCATTCATAGCAATGAGTAAGAGAGACAAAGTAATAGCAAGCACATAATACATGACATATGTGGTAAACCCTTCTGAGGGAGAAAACCCACTATAACCTATAATTAGACTACTATCCTATAATAATAAGAACCAATTTAGACTAGTATTAACTGATCAAGGAACTACCATCCCTTATTTAGTGAAACTACAATCCCATAAGGTGCTACCACACCTGTCTAGCTAAGATACAACAACAACTAAACCTTTGGAAAATTTCACCTTGAAATGAGGTTATAACCCCCTATATGTTGATCTACCATAATAACACCTATGAACACATCCACCTTTAAACTAATGTCTTCAATACCTGAGATGAACCTTTGATTATCACACTTTACCTTTGCTGCCACTCAATCTATAAGAGAAATATTCTGCCAATAGATTATGAACTACAGGTCATACAAACAATCCTCAATCTATTTTTATCTTAAACTTATCCATTGGGCACCCACCCTTTCCTTTTCTTCACAAAACTATACTCTCAAATGCAAATTCCACACACAAGTCTCTCTCAAGTCTAGAAACCATCATATTTTGGTTTCACTATATATAGATAATTTATTAATATCAACAAATTGGTCTTCTATTAGGCATTCCTTAACCCTTATGACATATATCATATGAATACATAGCTCAATATAATCTTCATTGGTTGGCCATAGCACCCATGGGTCACCCTTAAGCAATAACCCCTTTCAATTAGGCCAAACTAGCCCTTATAGGTCTCATGAAGACCTATTCACTCCATTATCATATTAATGATAAAAATAGAAACATAATATCACTTATAAATTCATATTTCCACTAGAATACTTACAGTCGCCAAAACACTCTTCTACTAAAGCACAATTTGCTGAAACAACATTTTGTGGACACGACTCTGTGAATGAATAAATAGTCAACTTCTAAACCTTTGTTCATGTTGTATATGATTTATCAAACCTTAATAATTCACATATATTTTTCTTATGTATTATAAAACATTCTCTAATATCTAATTCATCATGAGATATTGAAAAAACATCAACATAGGCTCAAACATCCTTCTTAGGTCACTTGCAGAACACCGTTGAATATACAATCAACTTTAGACCATTAATATCTTTGATTATAAAATTTTTAAAATATTCAAATTCATATTTATATATGTACCTTTGGGTCCTCTAAAAATTATCCTTTTACACCATGATCAAATTCTACATAGATCAAAATTTATAGCCCAAAAACTAGACATTGGTCATTCTTTTGTTAAATTCTAATATTTGACTTCAAATGGTCATAGTTAAACCTCAAACACCATGTCCTCATATCATGTATTTGATACTTAGATAAATCACACACCATTGATATTTTTATAAATTTAACACATGCCACTTCCTAAATTTTAAACTTTGAACACTTGGCCTCATCTCGTGAAATCTTGATCACACACGCTCCATCGATCTCTTCAAGATTGTCCTTACTTTAAAAATGATAGACAACTATCACTTTGAAGTCTTGAATTTAATGCACACCATTGATCTCAATCATTATGAACACCTTCTCATATTTTATCCTTGGAAAAAGCTCAGTCTGTATCTCTACTTGATGTTAAACTTTGAACACTTGTCCTCATCTCACTGCTTCCAAACATCTTGGAATGAACATGCTCCATTTATCTTTTTGTAAGGAGATTGATTTATAGTCAGTTTAAGAATTGAAAATTTTAATCCATTTTACTTACTATGAACCATGGATATATATGTATGAACTACCATAAACGATTAGATCTCCATCCGGTCTTGATCTTTAACATCATGTAAAATAGACTAAGTATGGGGACCATTGAAATAACCTTAGAAGGCCAATTTTCCACAGTCATATCTTTTGCCTTGATCACTCTCATGTCCCATAATTTTCACCATATGTTCTTTAATAAAATGGTAAACCATCCATATATCGATCAACTCTTAAAACCTTTGCACATGCAAGATATTCCATTACAAAACTGCTCACATAGTTTTTCTCCCACAAAGCCAACTATGTCAAGAACTATATGAAAAGGCCAACTTTTGACATGCATAGCTTTTGATGTGTTTCATTTATTGACCTAAAAGTTAGTGAAAATCAACTAGGCACAAAACTAAACAAACCCATTTGATCAAATTTTATTTATACCTTCACACCTACAAAATATAACACCATCAATATACTTACTCAATTATTTATTGCCACATAGCAAATTTGGCTATGGGAAAACACTGTCAAACTCCGTGGGATATCAACTTTGCACCCACATATATTTGGCTACACTTCATCACATGAATTGAAATTTTGTGCATAGAAACTAGGGACTAATTTTATCAAAATCATATGACCAACTCCCCCTGACTCATCCACACATGGTAATTATGACATCAAAAAACTACCTACTCATATTTTTTGCCACTAGACCTAAAATTTCTAGATGAGTAAAATGATGAACCATATCAAATCCACTCATACACATAAGCACTCAAATCATTCTTAAATTATTATAAGACCCATTTCACATGATTAAACCATGATACTCATCCCTAAACATATCTAACCATGTCAAAACTGAAGATCAACTAAGCCTTCTTCAAGCATACTAAGACAAGCACATTGCACAATTTGTCATTGTCACTTAGAATATCAAAGAACTTCATCCAATCACTTTGAAACCTTCATGACATCACCATAACATCATTTAAAACTCTCCAAAAATATTCCCCTTTGTCATTTATGTTAACAAACATTAATATATCTCACCTTTTTTCTCTCTCTTCAAGCAATCTCAAAATAAGAACTTTCTCCCCTTTGACACAATAACAAAGTGGGAACCAACTCATCTTGGGGACCTAAAAATACTACCAATAAGATAGGACCACCTTAAAAATATGATACAAACTCCCCCTTACCTTGAGCTACCATCTTCTTACCTTGACATCTTCCTCTTACTACATGCCAATATTCTTTTTCAACCAAGAACTATAACTAATGAAGAAAGAACACACAAAACCACTAAAATATGATGGAAAACATCAAGAAACATCTAAGATGGACTCATCCTAATATATTTGAGAAATTTTACCTCCTAAGCATCTTCAAATCTCCATACACCATGAAGAACCACCATACATGTTCACTAGCCTTCTCTTTCAAACCACCAACATAACTTCATGCCACTCACCAAATAGAAAACATGATATAAACTAATCCTAAGAACTTACCTTAAAAAAACTCATTTCTTATTCTTTTCTATAAACTAAACAAAGGGCACTCTTCTTCACACTAGGCCTGTCTAGTCTCCTTGTAGCCCCCTAGAACTTGTAGATCCCAAAACTTTCTGTAGACACAACTTCAAGAATTGAAACATCATATATTTATGAATCTAATATTCCCCCTCAAGCACACAAAATTTCAACAACTAGATCATCTTTTGAAATATACTTCCTCCACAAACCTACTAGCCAATTAAGCTTCCATCTTGACAAAAACAAGAATAACTTGAATACCACAAACCTTCAAATATCTATTTATTTTACAACCCATTTGTCCCATTAAACATATTAATAATCCTTAGACCTCAACTCATAAGGCAAACCAATTTTATAGCATATCCCAAAACCCTAGAATCTTAAAAAATAAATAGGGTCAACAAACCTCCTTCTGGTCAATGCACACCTCTAAAATTTCTTGAACACCTAGAGACACCCATCACATACTACTGGACCAAAATTTTAGCCTCCATACCTTTGAGAACATTAACTTCCTATAGCACATTTTTAGGCCAGCTTAGCCTTAAGAAAAAATTGGGAAACTTAAGAGCAAACAAAAATTATCCAATTGCATACAAAAAATATTCAAATCTTGAAAACACATGGAACACATCAAAAATAAGTGCACAAACATTTTTGAGCATCAAAATCTTCTTAACATTGCATTAATCTCATTAGGCCACCTAGAAACACCCATTCTGACACTGTATTATAGCTCCTTCACAAATTTATGGAACAAATTGATGAACTTATTGCTCCCCCTTAACCAATGTCCTTCTTTGATTGGCATTATGATTTTGAGCACAAAAAATTGATTCTCTACAATAAATATGTATCCTAAGAAGCATATGTAGAGACACCCTACTTCATAATGTCCTAGAATAGAATAAAACTAGGAGTTTCCCATAACTCCTCATATTCCTTCTCCTCATTGGTCATTTAATGCTTATAGTTATTCTTCTTCTTCTTAGGCTTAAGAAAAGAAACATACTTAGACAATAAAACATTATCCTTCTCTTCTATGATTGGATTGACAATACATGGAGACAATATAGATTCATGACATACCTTTTTATCTAAAAAGTTCACCTTGTAATTAGGAAGCTCATCACTAGGCACTGATAATTGATGTTCTTTGCATGACACATAATAAAAAATGGTAATATGTTCACGTAGATCCATACACATCTCAAAACTATCCTCAACCAGTACCTTGGTATTCTTCTTAAACTTGGCACTCTTCAACTTTTGGATCATTCCACACCATAGCAAATAGATTACTTGGACTAGTAGACCTATCATGACTCATACTTACCACCCTTGGTTTCCATGAGTTAACTTAACTTCTTCCTTACACTTTAGGAGCCTGATTAAACTCATTTTGACTTGATGACCTTTGCTTGTAGAACCTAGCAATGTGGTCAATCTTTTCATAGCTATAGAAAATAATATTCCTTGATGGAAACATAGTTTGTTTTACCATGTTTGGATATAAACTTGCAATGTGTCCTTTGTCATGATAAACAAAACAACCTCCTCTTTTTGAAGAGGACTCATCTTGTCTAATCTTATGTGGATAATGGTTTGCAAAGTGTTTCATAGCAAGATAATTAAATAACTTAATTTTTTTCACACCTTTTGACTAATGACCCCCATCATAATTCCATGAAAACTCATTTCTAAAAGGTCTCTTGCATTCTCTAGATCTATACCCAAATTGATTACATTTATAATAGTAACCATTAAAACTTGCATACCTCATGGAATTTGGCTATCTTATGTGATCTATATTTATTTTTATAGCACCTTCATTCTTTGTCTAGTGATTTATTTTTAAAGTATGATTTTTCTTGTCAAAATTAGTTTTTATCTTGTCTTGAGTCACATTCTCAATTATATGACTAGCATGCTTTTTACCACTCAAAATATTGTCTAGATCACTTGAGATCTTTTAAAATCTCATAAATGACTTCACCTTACTAGATATCTTCTCTAACTCAAATTTTAATGATTCATTTTCAATTACATACCTTGAACATTCATCTTCTTTAGCTTTTAGGCTTGTATACAAGATTTCCAATTGAAAACTAAGATGCTTAACTATATCTTCATGATCCTTGGTGTATTCATTCATCATTACCTCATACACATTGAATTTCTCCTCATATTCTTTGATTTTATATTTCATATTCTTATTAATATTCTTCTCAATCTTCATTTCTTCAAGAAAATTTGTCAATGCAATCTCATAGTCCACTTCATCTTTATCATCATCTGAATCACTCCCAGTAGACTCTTTTTGATGTGATCAAATTCATTCCTTAGCTATGAATATGACTTCATCTTCAATAAGACCATCATATTCTTGATCACACTCTGAGTCAGTGTGTTCACTCTCATTTGATGAGATGTATTCTTTATTTGTGTAGATATTCTTCTTGTTCTTGAAGGACTTCTTGTTGTCATACTTTCTAAAATCTTTCTTCTTGTATGTCTTCTTGTCTTCATCTTAGCCTTCACCATGCTCTTCATCATCATTATTCTCATTCTTATGAGGGTACTTACAATAAAACTTGCCTGAACCATTTTAAGGGTAGTTTACTCTTATACTTGCCTAAACTTGTTTTCAATTTCTTTGTAAGTAAAGCAATCAGTTCATCCTCATCAATATCAGAAATGCCATCCTCTTTGGGTTTATTACCTTGGAACTTCTTCTTAGTATTCATCTTTGTCTTGAATTATGATTCCTTATTTGGTGATATATCATTATTCTTCCTCATCTCATAAGTAGTAAGGATGCCTTGCAATTCATCTAACTTTAGTTGAGTAAGATCATGACTTTCTTCTACAACAGATACTTTAGGATCAAGCTTGAGAGAAAGGGACCTTAATACCTTTTTAACTACAATATATTATTCAAGGTTCTCTCTAATATCTCTGATGATGTTCACAATTTCATCAACTCTCTATATAAAAAATTCCACATAATCTTCTTCCTTCATCTTAATACTTTCAAATTATCTTTGATGAGTCTGCAACTTTGCCAACTTAACTTTTGAGTATTCAATTTTTCCCATGTCTATTTAGCATATTTAAAATGTATTAACTTATTATATTTATTCTCTTATAGACCATAAGTGATAGCATTCATTACCTTATAATTATTCTCAAACAACTTCTAGTCTACATCACTATATGGAGGAGTAGTAGGAACAACATAACCATCCAAAATAGATTGTCATATATCAAAAACTAGGGACATAATGTATGTCTTCATCCTTGCACTCTAAAATTAATAATTTGATCCATCAAACATTGGTGCTTTCTTATTAAAGAAACCTCCTTGATGACTACCCATATTGTACCTTATATCACCTTCAAGTTTTCAAGCCTTTACCAAAGACCTACTCTAATACATATTATTATAGGTATAATTACTGAGACGGGTAGGGGTGAATTAGTGAGCCTAAAAAATCCATATTTAATTTCAATACTTTTAAATTTTTAATTAATTACCACAATCATTCATGAAGCATACACATCATTCATAGCAATCACCAAGAGAGACAAAGCAAGATCAAGCACATAACACATGTATATGGGAAACCCTCTTGGGGAGAAAACCTACTAGAACCTTCAATTGGAATACTATCCTATAATAACAAGAAATAATTTATACTAACTAAAATTGATCAAGGAACTACCATCCCTTATATAGTGATACTACAATTCCACAAAGTGCTAGCACACCTATTTAGCTGAGTTGAAACAAGTAGACATTTAGAAATTTTTAAATTGCAAGGAGGATATAAAACCCTAAATGTTGAGCTAACATAGAAACATATATAAACACATCCACCTTTAAACTGATGTCTTCAATGCTTGATGATAGACCTCTGATTATCACACTTTACCTTTGCTCACACTTAATCTATAAGAGCACTATTCTACCAATAGAATTATGACCTACAGGTCATACAAATATTAATAAATCTATTATTCTATTAAACTTACCCATTGGTCACCCACCCTTTCTTTTTCTTCACAAAACTATACTCTCAAATGCAAATTCCACACTCAAGTCTCTCTTAATTCTAGAAACCATCATATTTTAGTTTTACTATATATAGAGCTTTCATGAATATCAATAACTTGGTCAACAATTAATAATGACTTAAAACTTAAGGAATATATCATAAAAATACACATCTCAATATAATATTCATTTCTTGGCCATAGCACCCATGGGTCACCTTTAAGCAACAAGCCCTTTCAATCAGGCCAAACTAGCCCTTATAGGTCTCATGAAGACCTATTAACTCCATTAGCACAAAACCAAGAAAAATAGAAACATAAGACCACTACCAAATTCATAGGTCCATTGTACATGACCCCTTAGTCATCCTCAAAATCTTACAGTCTCCAAAACACTCTTTTTCTAAAGCACAATTTGCTCAAATAAACTTCTGTGCACACAGTCACCATGAATGAATACATAGTTGACTTATAAACCTTTTTTAATTTTGTATAAAATTGGTAAAACCTTTCTAATGAAAATATATGGTCTTTATGGAGTATAAAACACTCCCTAATATCTAATTTATCATGATATATTGAAACAACATCAACACAAGCTCAATCATCCTTCTCAGGTCACTTTCAAAACATAGTTGAATACATAATTAACTTTGGACCTTCAATATATTTGAATATACAAATTTTTATATATTCAAATTCATATTTACAAATGATAATTTAATTATTATACAAATTCTCTTTTTACACCATGAGAAAATTTTGCATAGATCAAAATTTATGTCCCAAAACTAGACAATGGTCATTCCTTTGTTAAATTCAAATATTTGAATTTAAACAATCACAGTTAAACTTTGAACACCATGTCTTCATCTCATGTCCTAAATACTTAGATAAATCACTCACTGTTGATATTTTTCAAACTTTAAATCATAGTGTACCACTTTCCAAACACTAAACTTTGAACACTTGGCCTCATCTCTTGAAATATTGCAATCTTGATCACACACACTTCGTCGGTCTCTTCGAGATTGTCCTTGCTTTAGCAATGCTAGACAATTGTCACTTTGACCTCTTGAATTTAATACACACCATTAATATTTATCATTATAAACACCCACTCATCATTTATCCTTGGAAGAATCTTAGTCTTTATCTCTGGTTGATGTTAAACTTTGAACACTTGTCCTCATCTCGCTGCTTCTAGACATCTTGGAATGAACATGCTTTGTTGATCTTTTTGTAAGGAACTCAATTTTTACTCAGTTTAAGCATCAAACACTTTTACCCATTTGACTTAATTCACATTTTATATCTATATGTATGAACTCAAATGAATTTTTAAATCTCCATATGGTCTTGATCTTTAACATCATGCAAAATAAAAAAGCCAACTTTGCACAATCATATATTTTGCCTTGATCACTCTCTTGTCCTAAAAGTTTCACCATATGTTCTTTGATCAAATAGGAAACCATCCATTTGTACCATTACAAAATTTCTCACATAGTTTTTTCTCCCATAGTTTCAACTATGTTAAGAACTATCTGGAAAGGCCAACTTTGCACATGCATAGCTTTTGATATGCTTCATCACTTGACCTAAAATTTATCAAAAATCAAATAGACACATAAATAAACAAACCCATATGATAAAATTTTATTGACAGCTTTACACGTGTGAAATATAACACGATAAATATGCTTACTTGACTATTTCTTGCCACATTGCAAATTTGGATAAGTATGGGAAAACATTGTTAAACTACCTGGAAGCCCAACTTTTCACCCACATATCTTTGACTAAGCTTCATTTCATGACTTGAAACTTTTTTCATAGAAACTAAGGACTAATTTCATCACAACCATATAACCAACTCCCCCTAAGTCATCCATGTGTGGCAATTATGATGTTAGTAAACTACCTATTTAGATTTTCTACCACTAGACCTAAAATGTTTAGATGAGTACAATGATGAGCCAGATGAAATACACTCATGCATATAAGCACTCAAATAATTATTGAATTATCATAGGACCCCTTGTACATGATCAAATCACCATAATTATCCCTCAACATCTCTAACCATGCCAAAATTGAAGATCAATCCAACCTTCTTCAAACATACTAGGACAAACACATTGCACACATTATCATTATCACTTAGACTATCAAGGCACACTGAGAGAGATAATAGTGACATGATTTTATTTATCATAGAGTGGAAGTTTATAGTTAGACTTTAATCTAGTGTATACATTGGGATGTACATAAGAATCTCATAGATGTAGGAGTAGTAGTTGGGTATGATTTATGTGGGAGTAGACTCAAATGATGATCTTGACTATCCTAGAGTATAAGTGAGGGAAATGTGATATGAGATATGGTGTTATGGAATTTAGAGGAAATGAACAAGGATATGGGGATGGAGTGGGCCCTTTAGGGCTGATTAACATAGGAGGAGATGAAGTTAGGATTTTAGGGTCAACAGACACATGAGGATATGGAGTTAGACCTTCAAGGCTGATGGACACATCGGGAGATGGGATAATGTAGAATATTTAGATGGATAGTAATACAAGGGAGGAAGATTTATCAGGGATAAGGAGAGATTCCACCCATTAGTCTCAATTAGTAGATAGAGATACATAGATTACTTGACTAAAAACCAAGTTAGAGAAGATGAGGATGGAGATAGGGAGGATGTAAGCAGATGTGTATAGGTTATAGAATGATATGGATCTGTATTGATTTCTTTTTACAGTTGGCATTTAAAAAATTTATGAGAGTGATGGGGAGGTTAAATAATATAGTTGTATCATTAAGTTGTGCTTGTAGAGTAGAGATCATCATCCTTTACAAACTAGATGAGTGGGTAAACAAGGGTGTCATCAACAAGGTTAGCTCATTTAGAGAGAACATCTCCTAGGATATATCTCTATGATATCCTCCACAAGGGAGTCCAGACACCAAGATCCATGGTAAGATTTGAGGGAAATGATGTATTTATCATGATTTTATAGGATGGGTGTACATGCATACATGTATATATATAGTGATTCTTTGAACTCTTATCATGAATATAATGTGATTATTATATGATTATGTTGTTTATGATATGGATGTTATGGTTGTTATTTATTTTTATAGTCATGTTATTTGATGATGTGATAGATGGATTTGCATTCCTATTGTAGTGTTTATGGTAATTATGTATAGTTAGTTAGAATGAAGGTTTAGGAATGTTGATGATGAATGTTGTTAATCATGCACTAAATTAGAAATATTTAATAAAATAGATACTTTATATGGCATATGATAGGATGCATCATGGTATGTAAAACCATGATTAAATTCTCTTAATATGTTGTAGGACTGATATAGAGACAATAAAAAATAAAACACATAAACAATGAATGATAAATAATAAGTAATTAATAACACACATGAAAAAAAAGGTTATGTTTTATCCCTTATCAAGTTAAACCCGAATGTTTGGTGATTAATGATGTTGATATATTTTATTTTCCCTAAGAAATTATGTATGTAATGGGGTTGGATTTGGAATGATATATATTTATAAAGTTTAAATTACTTTTTAAAAATTGAATATGGATTTTAATAGGACTAAGGACAAGAAAAGTTTTTTGTAAGGATTTTTGACTTTTCTATTTTTTTTGGCCTTTTTTAATTTTTAACTAATAAAGAGGATACCAATAGAGTTAAAACCATTTATATCATTAGGTGTGGATGTGGTATTGGATGATTGTTTGAGGTATTAAGGATGAATCTCTGAGGACTATGTCACATAGGATACATATGCCCAATCCTCCATATGCCATTATTATATTGCACTACACTATTATATGAACAAGATATGATATACCAAGATATTTACAAAGCAAGTTTCAAGATTTATTATGTGTCCTTGTCAAGGGAAAAAAATAGGTATATGGATGGGAATGATGGTAAGTATGGTTTAGGATAATTATAGTTGAATGGAGTGTACTTTATTTGAGGTGCAGGGTACTTGTATATAATAGATTTATGCATGATGAAAAAAATTAGTTTTCATCGTGGTATTTTTCCAAGCCTCCATAGGAATGGTTTTCCCATTTGGAAAAAAAAATTGTCTTTTTTTATTTTATATTTTGTCTTTAATTTATTTTTTATTTTTGTCTTTATTTTAATTTTTTATAATAACATTAGATCCTTCAATTAATAGTCTAATAGTATCCTATTATTAGTAGTTTCTTTTCTAGTATCATGCCACCACTAGTGTGTGCTCCAGATATTCCATCATGAACTTCTTTACTCACTAAGTTTTCTTCTTCCAAATTTAAACATCTTAATAGGGTACTATCATATCCCTTATGACAGTAGGTGCTTCCAGTGAGGGTGAAATGGGAATCTTGTTTGATGAAGTATTTTATTTGATTACATGAAATATTGAGAGGGAAGATTTGATGGAAGTAAGTTAAAATGTCATGATACCAACGGGAATTAGGACTAACAATCTCACATGCAATTTTATATTATGGGGCATCATATGTAGGGATCGTTAGTTGTTCAAAAATATATTGACATTATTAGGTATCCTTTATCATCTCAAGGAGAGAACCAATAGTATCCATGGCATATAAAGATTTATTTCCTACATAAGTAATGTGTTCAAATTTAATGTGCAAAAATTATTATTTTAAGTTGTCAACCATTATTTTATAAGAGACAAGTTTTTTTAATTTGACCTGGTACTCATTGTTAACTTGTTTTATGATGAGTTGATAGTCAAAATAGACTAAAAAGTCTTGAATGTTCCACATTTTTTAAATAATTTTAGGCCTAATATAAGTGTTTCATACTCATTAATATTATTAGTTAAATAATACAATAATCCTATGGTGTAAGGAATAAGATGCCTACCCTGATCCATGATTGGTGAATGAACCATTAAAAAAATCCATTCAAGTGACCCATAAAGAGATAAAATTGACTCATCTAAAAATTTAATGGTCAAAGCCTACTTGTTTGATAATTGTTCTTTTAACAATTGATATACAATGACCTATCCCTTTATATACTTTTGGTTTACATACTCAATATCAAACTCACTAAGCAATATGACCCATTTTTCCTTTCTATCAATGAGATCTAATTTTGGATAGAATATAATTTAGAGTATAAAATTTGGAAACAAGTTTATTTTCTTGTTGAACATATAGTGTCATATTTTTGGGAATAAAAAATAATAACTATAAATTCATGTTTGATTTAGGTGTAACTAAGCTCATATAATATAGAATTTATGATTAGTTAATAAGTAAATCTTTTTTTCCTTGACCATCATGTTGAACTAAGAGGGATCCCAAGGTAAATTATGTCACTGAGATGTAAACAACTAGAGGTTACCTTGGAGTAGGTGGCATTAGCAATAATGAATTTGAAATATAATGTTTATGTTGTTTAATGTCATGTTGAAATCCTTAATTCTAATGAAATACAATGTCAATTTTCATTAGATGTGTGAATGGTTTGAATTTATCTACAGACTATGGGATGAATCTCTTGATGACTTCAATTTTCCCTATAAAGTGTGTAGCTACTTGAGTTTTTGAGGAGAAAAAAATTTAAGTGATGGTTTTGAAATATTTTAGATTGAATTATATACCTCTTCTAGATATAATGAATCCCAACAATTCACCTGATGTGACACCAAAAACACACTTTTAAGGATTCAAATGAACCTTGTATTGTCTTAGTCTTTCAAAAATATATCTCAAAATGCCAAGATGTTATACTCTAGTTTTTAATATACCTAATATGTCATCCATGTAATCCTTAATTATATCATGAAGCATGTCATGAAAGATAATAGTCATGGCTATTTGTTAGGTTGTACATACTTTTTTGAATCCAAAAGGCATGACTTGATAATGAAAGGTTCCCTGTGGTGTATTGAATGATATTTTGTGTTGGTATTAAAGTGAAATTTTGATTTGGTTATATCCTAAAATGCCATCAATGAGATATAACATTTCATATCCCAATGTGTAGTCAATGATTATTTCAATATTAGGTAAAGTTAAATCATCTTTTAGACATGATTTATTGAGGCAATGAAATATTTTGTACATTCAAATACCTATTGGTTTCTTATTGACAAGAATGATGTTAAATATCCATTTAGAATAGTCAATTGGTGATATAAATCCAACATCCAATATCTTTTATAGTTCTTCCTTGATGATAAATTCTACTTTAGGATGCATTTTTATTATTTTTTGTTTAACCATTTTAGCATCTACATGTATGATATGTGTTACACCATAATATATGTATCTAATCTAAGAATATTAGCATATGACCAAGTAAAAAAACTCTATAAATTATTATATGATGGTAGCCATAATTTCTTATTCCTTGGGACTAAGAGAACCCTCAATTTTTAGTATTATCCTTTCTTCCAATGTTAGCATCAATAATTTATTCAATATGTGATGTCAAGCCATATTGAAATTGTGTTGGTGTAGGGTCAAGGTTGATTTCCTCATATATCAATGCCTTAGAGAGGTTTTCACCAATAAACTCATTTTTATTTTCTTTATTTTGATTGTTTTGTCTGATAGTTCCTCAAGGAGGTTTTCACTAAGGAACTTAAATTTTATAGTTTTTAGTTTCTTTTTTTAAATTTATTTTGACTAAGGAACTCTTCCTCATCCCCAAAATATGTTGACGTGTCTATGTTTATTTTAAAACCATTTTTGTGATCCATTGGTGGGATACCATCTTGAATCCCCATGAATTTTGAGATAACTTAATGATTTTGGAAAAGATCAATCAACATGTGATCTTGTCCGTACCAAAAGATAAGTTTAGGGTATTAAAGGTCAATATTTATGCTTAGGATAATAATGTCATTGAAATATTAGTGATGGTGATGTATTCATAAATTATATGACATTAACCTATTTTAATATCAGAATAATTTTCCTTAGAGATCATCGAAGTATCACTAACATCCTCATATTGATCACTAGGAATTTGCATCCAATGTCTTGATATTATATATTTGTGAACTTTTGTATATGTTTTCATATTCCATGTTCATAAAATCATAGTTGATTTCCTTTGTATTTAAATATTTGGCATATTGTTTCTATAAGATACTAATTGCTTTGTAAACTAGCTACTATACCATTATCATATAGAAAAGATTCATTAGATATTTTAATCTTCTCATCTATAAGAAAGTTTGATTTGATGAAAGAGGTTGGGCCAAACTAAAAAGATGCATATTACTTATTCTTGTTCATGGAAAGCCTTCCATAACTTTTAAGGAGAAATTGGAAGCTTACCCACATGGAAAACATCTCATATTTCGTATTAACTATAACTTTTGTCAGGGATATTGAAATAGGATTTAGAAGGTGGGGTTTGGATGTAGACGGGGAGGTCATAAGCATGTATATATGATTAAGGATTGTTTGGTATTATGGATCCATCTATCTCAAAGGCACTTTAGTGATAGGAAAATAATTAATTTTATTATAGTAGCTTCCTTATAATAGTTTTCAATATTGAGAAGGTTAAGGGTCACTAGGGGCAATCACTTCCATGTCTGAATGCAAAAATTTAATGCATTAATGGAAGGTGTATGGAACATCTTACATGGCATGAATACATGGTTTTTTGAGAAGTATTTTATAAGGGAGGTAAATATCAATGAAATATATTAAATTTTATTTAGTGATAGCCCAACCAAGATAGGAATATGTATAGTGCATGTTTATTCCCTTTTGACATTATCATATGCTTTGATGGTTGTATTACTAGGACCTAATGCTAATCTATAATAACCAATATGTTTGGTCAATGTCAAAGTGTAGATGTTCAATCCTGATTTAGTTTTTACAATTACCCTTTCCTCTCTATATTTTCTGATAAATTCCTCAATATATAAGGGGATATTATGGGATGAGCATGCCATGTTGGTCAAATATATGTTGATGATTTGAAGACATGTTTCCAAAAAGTGATTTGATTTGGATATATAAGTGTAGTTAGGGACACTTTATTATTGAAGGGTTTTATATAAGATGTATTTATGAATAGTGGATTTTTTCAAGAAGATCTAGGATAGAAATCTAGGTACAATTTTTTTTAAGTTGTTTGATAAGGTTGTATTTTTCTTTAGGGGTAGGTAGAGGATGCATTTATATAGTGATTTTATTATTCCTAGTTTTGGTAACACAATATAGGGATTTGAATTTTATGGTTTCAACATAGCTATCTATGTTTTTGATATGACCAACAACTAAATCATAGGAATGGGAGGCTTTTTTATGGTTAACATTATTGGTTTGGGTGTTTTTACCTTGAATTTATTGTGATCATGTTTTGTAAATGGGTCTTGGTATATCCCTAATTTTTAATTCTTTGATGTCTATGCACTTACTTCAAGTTCAATATCTCCATTATTAATCATAACTTGGACATAATTATTTAGCTTCATGCATTGATTGGTTGAATTTCCTTAGATTTTTTGAAACTCATATTATCCATTATATTTATAACATGTGGATTTTGGATTTATTTCATCAAATGATTTAGTTTGTGGGAAAACAATAGTGTTTATAGAAACCATATTACAAATTATAACTTCTATAATTCCCCTAGAAGAGAATGATGTCTATTTTTGATTTCTTATTTAGGATGACCCATAAGAATGGTAATGTTATAAGTTCTTTGAATGGATTGTATATGTTTTGAGCCAGTCATTCCATCATCAACAACATTAATTTTTTTATAAAGAACTTAGGTTTCTTTGATTTTGATGATCATTATGGAAAATCTTCACCAATGCTTTATATACAAGGGCTTTCTCAACTTGAACTCATTTTCATATGATTTAATAAAAGGTAGTAGTATCATAATTTAATTGTATATGAAAATACATTGATTTATTTAGGTTGGTGACAAATATACTTACAAAGATGAAAACCAAGAAAACACATTGTCTAAGCTTCTCCATATTTATAGGAATGAAGAGAAGCTTTTGTCATTCCTTTGTTTGTAATTACATAAGCCCATCATTTTGATATCATGTTTGAAATTTTAGAATAAGTGTTTTAAAAATATTTTAGATAGATATACAAAGGTTGTGATGGATCCCTTAGGAAGATGAAAAAACCATTCCAAATCATGACCTATTAAACTTTGAGGGAATAATATGATCAAATAATTGTCATTGCATGCAACCTCTTCACAGGACATGAATAACTCTTTGACATGTTCCATATGATCACCATTACATTGTATTTTTTAAACTCTGGTGGTTTGAATTGAGGTGGAAAAATTATTCATAGCATTTATTTTTCAAATAGATAGGGACACAACTCCTAATTTTTTTAATTTTTTTGTTATAATTATGTCTTGTATCTTATAGTCCTTGGAAAGAATCCTTCATAGCTTTCAATTTTGAGGAAAATAACATACCTTTGAGTGGTGATGATAGAGGTATGATAAATTTAGATTTTGGAAACCCAAGGGTTTTAATTGTGTTTGATTGTGAATGGTTATATTTTTGATGGTGTTGTGAAGGTATAAATATTGAAGGACTTACATAGGATGCTAATTTTTCCAATTGTTTACTTTGTTGAAGTTGATCAAATAGAACTTGATTTGGATCTTAATAATTTGGTAAAATTTTGTTCAAATTAAATAAAAAGTTACTTATAAATATTCATATACTATTGAATACACAATAAAAAAAAATTATCTTCTTTATTGTGATATTCAACTCATTTAGGACTCAATTTAAATAGGATATAAACATAAGATAGAGTATAGTTTTTTTTTTTTAATTATTAATATCCTAATATAAAGGAGTCAATTATTATCCCCTAAATATATCCACATGTCTATAATCCCTCATATCTCTCATTAAACTCCTAATAAATCTCTATGACACCTTTATTTTCTCCTAGGATATGTACGTGAGTTTATATAAAACTCACACGCATTAATATTAATTAACAAACATATAATGTGGTCACTAAAAATAATTTTCCTAACATTACCCCCTTAGTGATAACATGTGGAAAACATCAATATCTGAATTATAGTGTGACAATTTAATTCTCTCATGATTTAGATTATTTTTCAGGACAACCAACAACCTCAAGGATGTTTTTTTAAAGACAACCAACAACTTAAACATGATGGTTTTATAAGTGGATAAACAACAACAAAACATGATGATTTTAAAAGTGGATAACCACCAACCAAATAGGATGGTTTTAAAAGTGGCTAACCAATAACCATAATATGATTGTATTACCAAAATTAACCAAAAATCTCAATATCTTGATGTTATAATACTTTTATCATATGTCATCACTATATTTTATTAGGGGAAAATACATAAAAAATTATGCTCACTTAATGAAAAAATTTAATATGAATACTTCATGTGTCCTTATTTTATACCACACCAAAATTAAAATAAAATACACAACTTAAAAACATGCCACAACATCATTACATTGGCCCATCACTTGTGATTGATGTTGAAAATCCTCCAACCTTTGTTGCCTCTATCCTCTTATTTTAAGTCAATCACTTAGATAAATAGAACTTGAATCTTATTTTTATTTTGTTTTTATGAAAATACCCACCCACAATATTGACACAATCATTATAAATTGGATGTTTGGGTCACTTGCAATTACATCCATTACAAGGAGAATTTTTTGACATTATATTTTAACAAATGACACACAAATATTCCACCTATTAATTTTCACCACTATGATGATATAAAAAACCACTATAATAATGATTCCTCAATTGTAATTTATAGTCTCTTTATAAAGTGTATCAAATTTAGGATTGACCATAACATAAATCACTATAACACCACTTTATAAGATAATACCAACCACTTAACAAGATAAATAAAACTAACCTTTATGTTGAAAATACCATGGGCTTCATTTATCTTGAATTTAGAAGTGGTGTCAGTGGTTGATGAGTGTTAAGATGGTTCAAGTGGTAGGAGACAAAGTTAAAATGATGAATTTGAGGTGATTCAAAGTTGGGAGGCTCAATGCAAGTTGAAAATAAGTATTCTAATGTAGTCTAGAACTTGAATAGAGATAATTGATGCCATTAAAGGAAATTTAATAATGAAATTTTCAAATAATGGATCTTTGATGTTGATTCAGAGGTAAATAAGATGTATTATAGAGACCAAAGAGGTAGATAATGTAAATGACATATATAATAGTGAAGAATCAAAATCACATGGAATAAAATTCATATTTGGTAGGGACAAGTCTATGGTATAAGGATATGAAAAGGTTTTAGTAAAGGCATCAAATCATTAATTTGATCCAAGATAGATTATCAAATGTGTATGATGATTTACACAAAAATATAAATAAATAATACTAAAAATTACCATGACAGAACCATGATGGAAGAGACTATGAATAAGCAAAAATCAATATGCAAAGAAGACTAAAATAAAACCATCACACTCCTCAAAATGCATGCCAATATGTGAAATTCACTTTGAATAATGTTCTAACTATAGGTTTTTTAGAATGTGCATGAACTGATCATGCATCTCTCTCCTAATATCTTCACTTTCTTATCTATTCCACATTTCATAGAAAACTCACTCTAAATTCTATAGAATATTAAAATCACAAAAAATAAATAAATTTGTTTTTAATGAAGATCTACATTCACAAGAAAAAATATGGGTTCTCATCAATAGGGGCATATATGGATTTTGTAAATCCCCTAAAAATATTAAATCCATCATATTACACTTTAAAATAGCTTACTCTAATACCATATGATAATTTGGTTAGAGTTTGTTTAAATCACAAGTTACTTTGACATATGCACAAAATATTAAATACATAATAATAAAATTTATCTTCTTCATTGTGATATTCAAGTCATTCAAGACTCAATTAAAATGAGACATAAACATAAGAGAGATTATAATGTTTTGTATAGTATTGATCTTCTAATATCAAAGATTCAATTATTATACCCTAAATCCTTCTACCTATCTCTAATCCCTCATATCTCTCACTCAATTCCTAATAACTCTCTAAGATACCTTTAATTTATACTTAGATATGTACATGATTTAATACAAAACTCACTTCCATAAATATTAATATTAACTAAAAAACATATAATTTGATCACTAATAGGAATTTTCCTAACATTATCTAGAGGGTTTAGTTGTTTTATAACTGATTTCCCTTTGCTAAGGTTGTCATGAGAGACATTTAGATTAGGGTTTTCACTAGTCAATTCTATATTTTATTTGTTATGTCTATTAGGATTTTCATAAGTAGCTTTATCTTGGTCTAGAAGAGTTTGATATTACTTATTTATAATATGAATAAAGTTTTTAGGATTATAATTTATAAGAAGGTTGCCTCATATTTCTATGAGTTGAATAATTATATCATCTTTATTTTCAAATAGGAACTGATCTAATATTCTATTTTAAAAAAAACATTTGTATTATCATTTTACTCACTTTGGTTTGAAAGTATATCATTATCATAATCACTAATTTGTTCTTGATATAAAGGTTCATCAAAATGGAATGGATTTTGATTAAAAGGGTTTTCCATGCTAGGTTTTGATTTAGTCTAGCTTGATATATCATTTTAGGTGACATTGATTTTGGTAGGGTTTAATTTTAAACTAGTTTTTCATGAGGTGAAAATTATGACACACACATAATTAAAACCTTATGCTAATCAAGTTGGATTACAACCATATAGTGGCCCATGGAGATACCTTGAGGGAAATAGTGGTTAATCTTAGGGAATGTTGTTTTCTCTGCAAAATTACATGATTGTGGCTAGATGGACCTTATGGCAAGTTTACACAAGCTCACTATGGGATTTCTCATTATACATTTTGATACATGAGACCCAAATCCATGTTATAAGGCTGTTGTCTAAGGCCTTGGTATAGATGGCCAAATCCATCTCACTTCTCCTGATGGTTAATCAAGTTTTACCACTAAAGACAAAAACTCCAAGGAATGTTTATATTCCACTAGAACACAGATTATGGATGGTACTTGGTGATGAAATCTAAGTCATTAAAATCCTAAAAATAAAAATAAAATATCCACATCATCTCTGATTCTAATATTTCCTTATGACATGAGGAAAGAGCATACGTGAATTAGGCCTACAAAAACACAAGTGATTGCAGCATTTGTGATTCTCAAGATTGCATTATGATGCAAGAGAATAAATTACATGGTTAGGTAACACACACTTAATAATAGTATAAAATAATTATTTATTAACTTATGACTTACTACTTATGTGATTAAGTTTCTCAAATTTTAGGTCTTCATTTAACATAGATGCACAACATGAGTTAATATTTTTTGTGTTTAGGTTTTCCTCACGTGTTTCCTATAAATTAAAAAACTAGAAGTAGAAATTCCAAAACTTAGATAAAACAATATAGATAATTAGAATATAAATGTCAATAATTATAACATAAACACTATTTATTAGTAAATAAATGTTATTAATAAGTACACAGATGGGATTGATCAGTACACAAACACCACATATAAAAAAATAAATGGTACAGATCATAACATAAATTTTACATATCTTAGCATAAACATAATAGATCAGAATATAAATATTAATTATTGAGAAAATTGCATATAACAACCCAAGCATAACATAAAAATCCCAATCTTTAGATAAAAACAATGTTCCCAAGAGTAGGAATGTCAATGTTTAGATCAGAAATGTTACTACTCAAAAAAATGAAAATGAAGACCTAAAACTAATCAATATAGTTAGAACTAAAAACCAAGAGGATTGAACCCTAATTCAAGAATGCCTATACATTTTCTACACAAAAAAAAAAGTTAGAAAAATCACTCTTAATAAGTAAAAGTTTAAATAGATCAAAAATGTAATTGTCCCACTAGGTGTGCCATAAATGTATATGTTAAAATCTAAAACTTATGAAATTAAAAAACTACAGCTAAGCTAATTCATAATCTAAATAAAAACAAAGCCTAATATTGAGAAAATAAAAAGAGTAAAATAGTTACCTTCACTTATCAAGAAAATATATTTTTTATAGATGTGGATTTGCTCATGCGATAAATGTATTATGGTTGCTCAAGGATTGATGTAATATGTTACATCTTGATTCCTCACTAAGCTAACTATTTGATTATTTATAGATGGTTATGGTAGATACACATGATATTGACTATATTTTTTGATTAATCTTGAGATTATGTTATTTTGGGATATTAGTATGTTCCTTAATTGGATGATAATTCATGATTGCTTAGCATATAAGCTGGTATATGTATGTACTTGAAATTTTTAAAGCATAGTAATGAATTGTTATTGTTACATATTTATAATTATAATTATCATGTGATATAGTATAACTACCTATATATTGTGAGGTGGATGTAGGATAATTCTTCCCTTGATCATGTTGGAGGGAGAGCATCATTGGAGAGGGTGGTGTAGATGGAGACATCACTGGTCAATAGAGTGCTAGCAAAACCCTGCACACACCATGATAATTAGTCATGTTAGAATGTATTTTAAAATGTTTATTTAAATTTCTTATTTTTATGATTGCTTAGGTAGGTATGCAATAAGAATAAAAATCCCTTGTGTGGTTAGCCTAATAAGTCATTATTGTTTTAAAGGTAAAAATTAGTTAAAGTAAAATTTAAAATTGAGTTATTATTTATGATTTTATTATTTTTCCTCTAAATTACAAAAATATGATTTAATGCTAAAATGGATAAATATGAAAATAGAATTTCATGATGTAAATAAAAATATATATTTTTATTTAAAAACATTTAAAATTGGAAAAATAAATTAAAATCTAGGAAAAATAGGAAAAGAATTAAAATAGCTTAAAATTAACAAAAAATAATAAAACAAAAACAAAAGGTTGGAGGAGAAAATGAGCATATTTTGCTCTATTTAAGAAATGGCATGAAAGAGTTTTGACATAGATTAATCATTGAAAAAGAGAGAAATTAGAATGAAGCGTAGAAAAAGAGGCACAAGGAATCAACCAAAAAAATTAATGGTGAGTGGTGTACTTCAAATTCATTGTTTGTCAATGTGAGTGGAATCATAATCTTTGTAGTTTCAATCCATAGTAAACCTCAATTGGAAAAAAAGTAAATCTGCATTCAGTTTAAATGGCGCTAATCCTATTAAAACTTGTTTTCAATTTAAAATTTATCAGATTAATTAGAAACTTATTTTCAATTACGAATATGTCAATATTATTAATATTTGGGGTATGGAATCAAATTTTTAATTTAGATCATACTAATTTTAAGAAAAATATAGAAATTAATATATATGCAACTTAAATTCCAGCCATCCATAGGAATATTTTAGACAGGAACTAGTATGAAAGGCATTGACCAAAGTTATAATATATGATATTCTAGGTGCTGATCTGATAGAAAAATATCTAGAATTATTAGAAACATAAATTTTGTTTTATTCAAATGCTAGATGGGATAAGATGCTAAACTTATCTAATCAATTTTTTATTTATTTTGAAACTGAATTGTGAGTTTTGTGTTTAAATAGTTAGCCATCGGTCTATATTTTAATTTTGCATTTGATTATAAATGAGTTGAACCCTTTATACTCGGTATAATATATTTAAGGTGTCAAACTTAATGAAAACTCAACAAAATGTATGTTGGCATCTTAATTCTAGGTATTTAAGTCAAATAAAATAGTTATTAAAACCTAATGTGTACCATACAATCCCACATAATCCAAAAAAACAAGAATTAATGAAAAGGGTGATGGCTAAATTTGCTCATGGATAATATACAAATTTTTATGTTCCAGTAATAAGTAGTTTAAAAAAAATAGCTAAATCTTAGGTGCCTTATATTGAAGTTATAATTTATGTATTAAACTTTTGAGGGTGTCAAATTATTTAAGTTGAATAAACATCTCAAAAGATATCAGGATTTGATCTATGTAAATGGATTAAAAATTGAAATCTACATCCAATTAATAGATGTGTTGATCTATAAAAATCAAAAGGGCATCAAACTTATTGGACATCAGGCTTAGTTTCAGTGCCAAAACATTTAAACAAATTGTTGTTGGTAGTGTCTTAAGTTGGATTAGCATAAATATATTATGGTATAAAATTAATTTTACATTTTATAAAATAGGGACTATATCAAAAAGAACATCCAAGGTTTGAACCTTCTAAAACAACCTTTTTGTTCAAACAACATTGACATAGTTGCCATTATTTTCTTTAAATCATCCTAAGAGAAACACTACCACCATTATTTTTATTTCAGCTACTCAAGTGAACTGCAATCCATTTTAGTCAAGGATTTAAACGGACTCAGAAATCCCTTCTGTGCTTTCAATAGACTAAAATTATGCATTTATCTCCATGTCTGGAGATGACATTTATAATATATATGTACTATGGTCATGGTTCCTTCTGGGAGTGTGAGTCACTTCATGCCAATTTCCTACCTTTAATAACTATATCATGAAGGTGACTTTCTTTAATTTCATCATGAGTTTCATTATATTTTGGTCGATGCATATTATATTTTATGTTATTGTGAATTGATGGGAAAGGTAGAGGGAGACCCACACTTTGGTTATGCAATATTATAATATAAAATCAGATATTTAATATTGTATGTAATATCAAAATGGCTTATGGAATAAAATAATTAGGTATATTACAATATACCAATATCCAATATAGACTTTATATAGGAAATTAACCTAGTTTGGTATATTATCCAGTATAAACTTTATATAGACAATTAACCTAGTTTAAATATTGGGTAAATACACACTAGTCTATATATAGAATTACAGGAGGATATAAGTGGGGTGTATATATATATTGTATTATGGGATATGTTGTTAATATCTCATTATGTTATATATTTATTAAGAATCTTAGCGAATTCATCTTTTGAGATATATATATATATATATATATATATATATATATATATATATATATATATATATTTGAGTTTCACAAAGTATATATATTATGACTCTAGAAATATAGTAGTATGTATTCTAAGTGTGTTTGCTTATACCCAATTGGATGAATAAAGCCTATAATTACAGGAGGATATAAGTGGTGTTTATATATATATATATATATATATATATATATATATATATATATATATATATATATATATATATTATTGTGGGATATGTTGTTAATATCTCATTATGTTATATATCTGTCAAGAATCTTTTTAGATTCATCTTTTTGAGATATATATATATATTTAAGTTTCACATAATTTTATATATTATGACTCTAGAAACATAGTAGTATGTATTCTAAGTGTGTTTTCTTATACCAATTGGATGAATAAAGGTTTGGGACTCCATGAATTGATAGGTTATAAGATCATTATAAAAATTGGAAGATGATTAATAAAGTAGTTTATTGTCAAAACATAAAATAGATTAACCTTAGAGTTGAATGGTCGAACATTGAAGATTTTTTAAATCTCTTACTTATTGGAAAACCATCACCTAAAGTTTCAAAATATATCAAGTATATATTTTGAATTTTAATATAGTTAAAAACCTGGGGAAGATTAATTTAAGTAATATTCTTGAGTATATTATTAACTAAAACTTGAGTATAGTATTACTCATGGATAACTTAGTGAAGGATTACTTAAACCCCCCCTAAAAACCAACTGATTATTATACTAGATTACTTGCATTTGGGGAAAATGAAGTTTTGGGTATTCTAGCTATTATATAGAATGTGTGGGTTCTATCTATTTTTAACTACTTCATGAGTTGGATACTATGCTTGGTAGTTTTGATTAAAACACTAAATTGTGGTTTAGAAATTGTAGAACATTGAAATGTCTACATGTGGTGTACATTAGGATGAGTTAGTGTTGGTATGTGGAGATTATATCTATAGTTCCTTTAATGATTTTTTTATGTCATTAAATTACTTAAGAATCATGATTTATAACTTTTGGAACAAGCTCCTAAAAATTAATAAGCCATTAGGGTATAAAGTCATAATAGGATTTATGAATTATCCAACTCACAATTAACAATAAGAATGACTATTTATCTTATGTATTTAGTAAGGGATACATGTGTGAATCACATACTAAATGTGTGTTATTATAAATGTGTTGTTATACTTAAGTATAGTGGTACATTGTGATGCATGTTACTGGTATGTAGAATACCCAAGTGGTATAGTTTTTTATTGAATGCTTGTTACTATGATTCGATTGAATCTTGTTAATCATAAGTTTAGATTATGTGTTATCATGTAGTTGGTAACCTATGATAGTATGGGATATCATATAATAGTATAGTATAGTATAGTATACAAGTGTATTGTACATAGGTGGTACTTATTACATTTATTATACCTAACTCACATTTGTCTGTATCTTGTATACATGCTAGTATTTTCCATGGATAGCATGTGGTTTTACAATTGGTAGACTTGTGTATACATGCATGTAAACTCTGAGAATTTAGTAAATATTGTGTTGGAATGTTATTGTGTTATGTAGGAATGATGTTTTCTTTATTATATGTATAGTTACTTGTGTAACGCTTGTGTTTCCATGTATTTGAGACTATATATGATTGATTATGGAAATCTGGTAGTTAAGTCATAGAACACTAGACTATGGTAGTATGGGATGCCATAGGGTGTAGATAATTAGAAACCAATTATATTGTTGAATTGTATAGTTAAATTATATATTTACCTAGGTGGTATATTTTTTATCATTATTTTTAGTATGGGATAGAATATAATGGAAGATTCATGCGTATATTAGATGGACTGTATGTTGTTATTACTCATATGTATAGCATGTCATGTGATGTATTTTCTAATAGGATGTAAGTTAATGAATCTAGTGGTTGAATTGTATTTGACAAATCTACATTTTTAATGTGGAGTAAGGAGTGAGATAGACTTCATTAGCTTACTAGCATTACAATGCTATATGAATGTGGTCCAATCAAACAGTGTGTATGAAATTGATTGATCTAGATCATTATATATATTATCTATAAGACTTTGGGTTAAAGCATGTTTAGTGAGACATAATCATTCTATGAGTATGGTTCAAATGTTAGTGAGGCATCTTACAATAGAATGGATTTATATGATACAATTCATGTTTATTTTAGAATCATACAACACACAGGTACTTGCTAGTCTCTCTAGATTCCCATGCCATCACTATCTACTCATATGTGAAGGGAAGGCCAGTCCCTAATGGGATTAGTGCAAGGAATCATTGGTCCATGGTTGGTGTGGTAAAGTGCTCAGATGATGCTCTCCCTATCCACAATAATACCACTACCGAGACAATACTTGAGATTGCCATAGATACTATAGAGTTTGAGGAACTCATGCTCTGTGTAGCTAGGTATCTAAATTATGTACATTGTATTAGATTGAATATTATTATTGATTATTGTCATGAAGATTTATAATTACTTATTATTATATATTATCAATGGAGGTTGTAGAGTTTCATCAACTATGGTTGAGTTGATATATTTCTTTCTATTTTCATTTTATGTAGCATCCTCATGACATTAGAGATCTATGATGCAAGATGTAATGTGTGTATTTACTGTTATCACTTGAATATATATGTGATCTTTTTTTAGTTTCTTGGGTGTAATATATTTATGTTATATATGTTTAATTTTAAAAAGTAACCTAATTCTATGTCTAACCTAGCAGGGTTGTTGCATGTGGTATCAAGGCTATGGCTTGAACTCTAGGACCCAATGAGTCTATTAGAATTTTCATGTCTTTTGTTCATCAATGTAAACCTAGTGTCATGAATTAATTCACTAGAATTTTTACTTGTGGTGTCTTAGTGTAGACCCATGCTACACCATGATTGGAGTTTTGTAACTTTTGTAAAAAGTGTGCGGGAGATTGAATGTGTACACTTAGAGCTCTCATACTACCCCTTTGAGTTGTCAAGGGGATTGTTTTATTGAGTATCTCATTAGTGATGGTTAAATTCAAGGTTTGGGTAGACAAGTATATAGCATAGTTCATAAGTTATGGACAAAATCTTTCTACCATAGTTTGATCACTTAAATCAAACACCTCGAGAGTGACTATATCTTTTATTAATTAATAAGTCACTTTGTCATTGTGTTTTGTGTTGTGATTATTGTTAAGCTCAGGATACTTCTCATAAATTTATGTGATTTAGTTTTTGTGTCTTTTATTTACTAAATCCTAGGAGTGGAAAATCTTATAAGACCACCTAGGGTGGTGAAAAATTTTCTTGGTAGAGTGATGTTGTTTTTATTGGAAATTCCAATGTGTTAGGAGTTTGTTGATGGAACTTACACTCTTAAGCTATGTGGTCTGGGAATAAGTGTCATCTCTTTGAGTTAGCATAGAGGTGAATTATTTTTTTATCTTATTTTGACATTGTTATGATGTTGATGAAAGGAGTCTTGTATGCATAATGTTGGTTTAGTGTTCTCTTAAATGGAATTTTTTTCTAAATATTGTTTGACTGTACACCCTTGAAATTGTGGGATAATGTTTTTTACTCTTGGTGAGAGATAAGTTTTAATATTAGATGGATAGACACATCCTTATGATGGCATATATCTCTCTTAGTTATGGAGGTAGATTTAGATACCATACTTACAAGATTGGATAAGTAGGTAGTGGTTGGAAACATTGAGTTGTGTTGCATTCCTTTACCTAGTGAAGGTATGTAGGAGTTTCTTTACTTTTTACATATAACTCTTTAGAATAATTATTTGATATAACTTGTGATTTTAAGACCATGTGAGGTAGAAAACCTTGATTCATATAATTATATATTAATAATTATAAGTTGATTATAATTAGTAACATTCACCCTTGCATAAATTGATACCGATCTCTTTTGCTAAATGCATGTTATTTTAAAGAGATATTTTTATACCTTTCATTGGAAGCAGACAAGGTATAGGAGGTGTATAACATATTGTTAATCTAGAGGTTGGAATAAACTTTTAACTTGTTGTGTACTAGTTGAACAAGTAAGGAGATATTATTTTGTTTAGTTGAACATATTATCTTGACCTATGTATATCATGTTATTTCATATTAATCATGAGCATAATAGAGTAAGTTAATCTATGAAATATGATACCTAGTTATTTAGCTTAATTCAATTATTGATTGATTGTATGATTTATTTTGTATGTATGAGAATACATCTAGAATCATTTAGCATATAGCCTTGCTATCAATGATCCGATAACATAGAATTGTGATTCTTTTTAATTTAATGTGCAGATTTTGAGATCATTAAGTCATGGAGACATAAGGGAAGAGTGGTGAATTAGGAGCATGAGTTGTAATTGATAGGACAATATCATACTTAGCCTCATATTAACTTAGATTGTGGATTGAGTTAGATCGATAAATGAACTTGTCAAACCCAAGATTTGATAGGTAGAACTTATCAAATTTAGTCATATGTCAATACGCATGTATACAGTGGATAGAGATTCCATATGGATGAGTATTCTATTATTTTTGTACACTTTATATTTATCATCATACTTGAAAAGAGCTATATGGAGTAGTGATAGTACTGACATGTTATACTTATCCAAAGCTACATGGACTAGAAAAAGTATTAACATATACACATTATTCTTTCCAGATCCCCTAATTACTTTCCTTCGAGATGATTAAAAAATCTATAGGATAAAGATATGTGTTGAGGGCTGGAATATTTTTATGGAACTCTCCTCAATCATTTACTGTGACTTGTATGATGATCTTATGTGTGGAGTCATGAACTTTCACTAAGATATGTGAGAAAATTCAAGGTAACAAAAGTGTTCAGTCCTATGGTATATAGGCTTGTATTAATGATTTTGGACCCTGAGGTGGTCATGACAAATCATTCAAGGTAAATAATAATCTCAATCATGTTTGATTAATTGGAGTAGGGTCTTGTGGGATGAATGCTTAGGGAATAGATCAAATTAGAGGACTATAGTGAGTTTTACAAGTAACTTCCCATTTATTTTCTTAGTTTGACATTGTATATCATGTTATTGATTTGTTAATAAATTTTTTTGTTTAAAAATTCATCTTTGAATAATAGTCATACGAGATGATGACTAGCTTTAGGGGGGAGGATGTTACATCATGATTCCTCACTAAGCTAACTATTTGATTATTTATAGGTGGTTATGGTAGATACACATGATATTGACTATATTTTATGATTAAGCTTGATATTATGTTATTTTTTAATATTTGTATGTTGCTTAATTGGATGATAATTCATGATTGCTTAGCATGAGATGGTTTATGTATGCACTTTCATTTTTAGGCATATTAATAAATTATTATTGTTACATATTGTTGATTATTATTATCATGTGATATATTCTAACTACCTATATATTGTGATGTAGACATAGGATAATTTTTCCCTTGAACATGTCAAAGGGAGAGCATCATCAGAGAGGGTGGTGTAGGTGGAGACATTGATATTTGATAGAATGGTAGTGAAACCCTACACACACCATGATAATTAGTCATGTTAAAATGCATTTAAAAATGATTGTCTAAATTTCTTATTTATATGATTGTTTAAGTAGGTATGCAATATGAATAAAAATCCCTTGTGCAGTTAGCCTAATAAGTCATTCTTAATTAATAAATTTAATAATTAAAATAAAAAGAGATTTTTTTAATTTAAAAACATTAAAAATATAAAAAATAAATTAAAACTAGGAAAAATAGGAAAAGAATTAAAATAGCCTAAAATTAAAAAAAAAATAAAAAATAAAAACAAAAGGTTAGAGGATAAAATAAGCATCTTTTTCTCTATTTAATAAATGGCATGAAATATTTTTGGTCATAGCTTAAGCATTAGAAAATAAATAACGAAGAATGAAGTGTGGAAAAAGAGGCATAAGGAATCAAGCAATGAATTTAATGGTAAGTGGTGTACTTAAAATTCATTGTTTGTTGATGTGAGTGGAATCATAATATTTGTAGTTTGAATCCATAGTAAACCTTAGTTGTAAAAAAAGACTAAATCTACATTCAATTTAAATGACATCAATCCTATTAAAACTGGTTTTCAATTTATAATTTCATCAGATTGATTGGAAACTTGTTTTCAATTATGAATAGGTCAAACTTATTAAAATTTGGGGTATGGCATCAAAGTTTTAATTCAAAGCATACTAATTTTAATCAAAACACAAAAATTAATATATATGCTGCTTAAATTATAGCCATCTGTAGGAATATTTTAGACATGGAATAGTATGAAAGGCATTGATCAGAGTTATAATATATGATATTCTAGGTGTCAATCTGATAGAAAATTGTCTAGAATTTTTAGAAATAGAATTTTGGTTTTAGTTGAATTCCATATGGGCTAGGATGCCAAACTTATTTGATCCTTTTTTATTTGTTTTGAAACCAAATTGAGAGTTTTGTGTTGAAACAATTAGGCATCAATCTAAATTTTAATTTTTCATTTGATTATGAATGAGTCAAAACCTTTGTAATCTTATAATCTATTTAAGGTGTCCAAACTTAATGAAAACTTAGTGAAATGTATGTTGGCATCTTAATTATAGGTATTTATGTCAAATAGAATAGTTATTAAAACCTAGTGTGCACCATACAATCCCACATAATCCAAAAAAGAAGAATTAATGAAAAGGGTGATGGATAAATTTGCGATTGAATAATATATAAATTTATATGTTCTAGTAATAGGTAGTATTAAAAAAAACTAGCTAAATCTTAGGTGCCTTATATTGAATTTATAATTTATGTATTAAGCTTTTGAGGGCATCAAATTATCTGAGTTCAAAAAAATTGTTCAAAAGATATCAGGCTTTGATCTATGCAAATGGCTTAACTATTGAAATCTGTATCTAATTAATAGATGTGTCAATCTGTATAAATCAAAAGGGCATCAAACTTATTGTAAATCACTATTGGAAATGTCTTAAGTTGGATTAGCACAAATTTATTATGGTATAAAATTAAGTTTATATTTTATAAAATATGGAGTATATCAAAAAGAATGTCTAGGGTTTGAACCTCCCGATGTAGCCTTTTTGTTCAAACAACATTGACATTGTTGCCATATCAAGATCTATTCTTTTCTTTAACTCAACCCAAGAGCAACACCACCACCATTCTTTTTATCTCAGCTATTTCAACTCAAGAAAACTACAATCCATTTTAGTCAAGGATTTCAATGGACTCAAAAATCCCTTCTACATTTTCAATAGACTACAATTATGTTTTATCTCCATATCTGAAGATGACATATATAATGTATATGTACTATGGTTGTGGTTCCTTTTTGGAGTGTGAGTCCCTTCATACCTATTTCCTGCATTTAATAACTATATCATGAAAGTGACTTTCTTTGATTCCATTATGAGTTTCATTATACTTTGGTCGGTGCATATTTGATTTTATGTTATTGTGAATTGATGAGAAAGGTAGAGGGAGACCCACACTTCTATAGGTATGCAATATAATTATTATATAAAATTAGATATTTAATATTGTATGCAATATAAAAATGGTTTATGCAATAAAATAATAGGGTATATTATAATATACTAATATCTAATATAGATTTTCTATAGGTAATTAACCTAGTTTAAATATTGGGTAAGTAAACACTAGTCTATATATATATATAATTAGTGGAGGATATATACCACTTATATCCTCCCATATATATATATATTTTGTGGGATATGTTGTTAATATCTCATTATGTTATATATCTATCAATAATCTTATCGGATTCATCTTTTTGAGAATTATATATATATATATATATATATATATATATATATATATATATATATATATATATATATATATATATATATATATATATATATTTGAGTTTTACATAAGTATATATAATATGACCCTGGAAACATAGTAGTATGTATTCTAAGTGTGTTTGCTTATACCCAATTGGATGAATAAAGGCGTGGGAATCCATGAATTGATTGGTTATAAGATCATTATAAAAGTTGGAAGATGATAAATAAATTAGTTTATTGTCAAAACATAGAATACATTAACCATAGAGTTGAATGGTTGAACATTGAAGAGTTTTTAAATCTTTTACTTATTGGAAAACTATCACCTAAAGTTTGACAATAATATATCAAGCATATGTTTTGACTTTTAATATAGTAAAAACTTGGGGAAGATTCATTTAAATAATATTCTCAATTAGATTATTAACTAAAACTGGTAGTATTACTCATAGATAACTTAGTAAAGGATTACTTAAAAAACCCCTAACATCCAGTCGATTATTATAATGGATTATTTGCATCTGGGTAAAATGAAGTTCTGGGTATTCTAGCTGTTGTATAGAATGTGTGAATTCTATGTACTTTTAACTAATTCATGAGTTGCCTACTATGCTTGGTAGTTTTGATTAAAAGACCAAACTGTGGTTTATAAATTCCAAAACATTGAAATGTCTACATGTAGTGTACATTGGGATGAACCAGTGTTGGTATGTGGAGATTATATATATAGTTCTTTTGATGATTTGTTTATGTTATTAAATTACTTATGAATTATGATTTATAACCCTTGGAACAAGCTCCTAAAATCAATAATTCATTAGGGTGCAAAGTCATAATGGGATTTATGAATTAGCTAACTTATAATTAATAATAAGAATGATTGTTTGTCTTATGTATTCAGTAGGGGATACATGTGTGCATCACATACTAAAGGTATGTTATTATACTTAATTATAGTGGTACATTATGATGCATGTTACTGGTATGCAAAATACCTGGATGGTATAACTATTTATTGAATGCTTGTTACTATGATTCGATTGAATCTTGTTAATCATAATTTTGGATTATATGTTATCACGTAGTTACGAACCTATGATAGTATGGGATATCATAGGATACTAAAATATAGAAGTGTATTATACCTAGGTGGTACTTACTACAATTATTATACCTAAGTCATATTTTTCTGTATCATGTATACATGCTAATATTTGCCATGGATAGCATGTGGTTTTACATTTGGCAGACTTGTGTATGTATGCATGCAAACTCTAAGAATTTAGGAAATATTGTGTTGGAATTTTATTATGTTCTATGGGAATTAAGTTTTGCTTTATTATATGTATAGTTACTTGTGTAACACTTGTGTTTCAATGTATTTAAGACTTCTTCATATGATTGATTGTGCAAATCTGGTAGTTAAGTCATAGAACACTGAACTGTGGTAGTATTGGATGCCATAGGGTGTAAATAACTGGAAACCAATTATATTTTTGAATTGTATAGTTAAATTTTATGTTTACCTAGATGGTATATTTTTTATCATTATTTTTATTATGAGATAAAATATAATGGAAGATTAATGCATTTATTAGATAGACTTAATGTATGTTGTTGTTACTCCTATGTATAGCATGTCATGTGACGCATTTCCTAATAGGATGTAAGTTGATGAATCTAGTGGTTGAATTGTATTTAAACAATCTACATTGCTAATATGAAGTAAGGAGTGAGATGGACTTCACTAGCTTACTGGCATTGCAATGTTAGATGAAGGTGGTCCGATCAAGTGGTGTGTATGAAATTGATTGATCTAGATCATTATATATACTTTGGACCAAATCATGTTTAGTGAGAAATTATCACTCCATGAGTATGGTTCACATGTTAGTGCAATATCTTGAAATAGAATGGATTTGTATGATACACTACATGTTTAGTTTAGAATCATACAACACATGGGTACTTGCTAGTCTCTTTGGACTCTCGCATCATCACTCTCTAATCATTTGTGAAGGGAGGGTCAGTCTTTGATGGTATTAGTGTAGGGGATCATTAGTACATCATTTGTGTGTTAAAGCATTTAGATGATGCTCTCTCTCCCCACAATAGTACTATAATTGAGATGACACTTGAGATTGCTATAGATACTAGAGAGTCTAGGAAACTCATACTCTGGGGAGCTAGGTATTTAAATTTTGTACATTGTATTAGATTGAATATTATTATTGATTATTATCATGAAGAATTATAATTATTTATTATTGTATATTAGAAATGGATTTTGTAGAGTTGCATCAGTCATGGCTTAGTTGTTGTATTACTTTCTATTTCCATTTTATGTAGCATCCTCATGACATTAGAGATCTATGATGTAATATGTAATGTGTGTACTTACTATTATCACTTATATGTATATGTGATCTCTATTTAGTTTTTGAGGTGTAATATATTTAATTAAAAAAATCACATAATTCTATGTCTAACCCAATGAGGTTATTACACAATATTTTGGTAGCATGTACCTATATTTAATTATAGGATGATAGATTGTTTATGATTCATATTCAATTTAAGGATATTTCATGATGATCCAATGTAGGAATGAGGGTTTATTTTATATAATTTTATATGTTGTGATTGGTTTAGATCATTTGATCATATTGGAAACTTAAAATTTGGATAAGATTCATTCAGTAAGTTAAATGATTTGTTTATATTTGTTTGACATAGTTAATTGATTAGTTATCATTTAGAGACATAATTATTTTATTTTTTCCATTTTTTAACACAATTAATTATTTTTTTTCCATTTTATTAAGTGATTAAGGAGTTAAATAATTTATTTCCTTTTGAATAATTTAGTTGATTGATCGAGATTGGCTTGGGTGAGTTTCCTTTTCTTATCAGAAAATTGATTGAATAATGACATGAAGTGGAGCATGGGTGAAGATAGTTATCATTTATTTATTTATTTAATTAATTAATTATATTTTCATGGATTTAATTAGGAATTAATTAATTAATTAGTAAAAAACTAATTTATTTATTAATAATGATTAATTAATTAATTGATTAATTGATTATTGTGGTATTAGTACGATTTAGATGGGAATGCATTAATTATATGATTAGGCTATATTAGTTAATAATGGATTGGATGATGATGATGATAATTATGAAATTAAGGTGTTATAATTGTAGTGTCTAAAATAGTATAGTAAAATTATATATATCTTAATCTACTTAGTACTTTACATAAATAGTAAGTGCAATTGTCAAACTAGATTCCACATTTTGAATTAAGATTTGTGTTTAGTTTTATAACATATAATATAAATTAGTCATTTATTTTATCATTTTGGTTCAAAAAAAGGTAAACTAATATGTAGTGCAATCTTATGTGGCTTTCAACACTTAACAACCTATGATTTTGATCTTGTAATAGGATTCAAACTTGGTTTTATGGTTATATTATTTTATAAATACCTAAATTATGTGTAGATGTATTCTTCAATTTGTTATATGCTTTAAAAATAAGTGCTATTAGAAATTACTTTAAATTGTTATATTTTTCTAGCTATCTCTTTGGATAATTTCCCTCTGAAATAACATGCAAAACATGTGGAATGACCCAAAGTAAGAGTTTTAATTTATGTAAATATCCATTTAAGGTCACATAAATGGGTACACCCAAGGAAAATTACTTTGGTAACTAGATCCATCAATTATGACTAAAGTCATCTATGAAAAATAAATAGTGGTCTAAAATTAGGTGAGTATTCTTAATATAATAAATTATTCATACATAGACTACATGTATGTGTATGACATCAAATTAGGAAGGTTGGGCCCATAAGTAAGTTAATTTATAGGATATAATGTGATCAAGATTCATATATGTATGCATGAGTCATGTATGTTAAATTTTGTTTGAAACTAAAATTATCAAGTGTCTAATACAAAAAAATTATGTCTACACAAATATGATAGTGTACCTACCATGTTATATTAATCCAAATATCTCATCGTTAAGTGTAATTATTTAGGGATAATAATTATAAAAATATTTATGTAAGATATAAGACCCTTAACATTTACTTGTAAGGCTTTGGTGGGTAAGAGTATAATTAAATTCACCTATGAGAAACAAATGTTAACCATTACCCATGTTGTAAATCATTCAAGACAATGTCTATTATGGTGGAAATTATATATTAATAAAAATAATAATATCCTTAATTATTTATTGGAATGAATAATCTCATCTCTAGATAAAAATTGGGTTACTAAACTCTTGGGATATAACTATGAAATTTTCAATAAGAAGGGTGAGGTGAATGTTTTCATAAATCTCATATCTCACAAATTTGAATACCATATAAACTTATTTGTTTTATATTTACCAACTATAGATTTGTTTTAGGAGGTCCAAAAAGAGTGAAATTATGATGAACAATTTAAAAAAATCATCCATAAACTCACTACTAATTCCATATCTAAGCTAAGCTACTATTCAAATAGATAATGTTTACCTTGTTGGAGGAAGATTTTATTTGTAATAAAGTCAGCCCTTTGAGAAAAAGTGTGTCCAAAATTAAATTTATCATCCTCTTTTGTAATTTTTTATTCTTAAATATGTGTGTACATATGAAAATAACCTTATTCTAAGATATCCTAAAACATGATATCAAAAAATTTGTTGTGGAATGTGATGCATGTCTGTGTCACAAAGTAGAGAATGTTCACACTCCAAGAACTCTAGAATTATTACCAATATTGATTATATTATAGACTAATATATCCACGGATATGATTGATGGGTTTCCAAAGACAAGTTTAAAAATAGTGATATTTGTGGTGGTTCATCTTCTCTCCATATATTCCCATTTATGTTAACTATCCCACCCTTATAAAACATCCACCATGGCACAATTCTACATTAACCAAAATTTTCATCTCCATAGTATGCCCTCTTCCATTATCTTTGACCATGATTTCATAGTCACTAGTAAATTATGTCACATATTATTTAAGATACAATCAATGTAGCTAAAATAATCTTAGGATATCACTTATATAATGATGTTAGATATAAATTATCAACAAAGTTTTTTAGACCTACTTATATTTTTTAATTTCAAAGTAACACACTCACTAGTCTAAGTGGATACCTTTTATTTAATGGTGTTACAACACATATTACCAATAATAGACCAATATCACACACTATGAATCTGTGTATGGCCATAATGTTCCATATCTAACATTTTACCTTGTAATAAACTCTTAACAGATCATTAATTCACCAACAAACTCTACTTCATAGTCTTAAGGACAATTTGGCACATGATCATAATTGTATGAAGCAGTGGGAAGATTAAAAAAATTTAAAGTACACTTTCACCATGAGGGAAATTGTTTTTCACATAAAACCATATAGACTTACTTGAAGCTCAAAGGTAGTCACAAGCTAGTACCTAAATTTCATGGATTGTACTGAGTTATACAACAAATTAGAAAATTTGTGTACAAATTAGGCCTACCATCATATATTAAGTTTTAACTAATCAATAATTATATATTTAGATAAATAAATATCCGTCATCCTTGAAATTGAGTCTATTTTATACAAATGTTCATTCTTGTTGTCTAAATATATCATCACAAATTTTTTGGTCTGATGGTAGGGCTTTCAACTAGAAGACATAACTTGGGAATCTCTCCATGAGATTTAGTGGTTATTTACATAGATTAATATTTAAGTGATAATATATATGAATGGGTATAGAATGTTAGTATCCTTTATCAATAAAATTTTCACCCTCAAGAGGTTTGCTCTAGCCTCCTTCAATTTGATGTAATGTGGAAACATGACTCAAGTTGTGTGTGACCTATGGGAGAAATGAGTCTTTAGATTGAAGGGATAGATCCACTGTAAAAAAAATTAAAAATAAATAATAATATATACTTGATTTAAAATAAAAGGGATATAATATAATAACACTAACCTAATATAGGTTATGCACCAAGATTAACTCCAAAAGACTACCTGAACTTGCACTATGAAAGGGTAATTTATAAAACTAATCTCAACACCTAAGGTTATTATAACAAAAGTGTTTCAACATGGATGTAATATACCATGTATTTATCAAGGTATATGAATATAAGGTATTATTATAGATAATGTTACTCTTCTCTACAGTCAAAGACACACAAAATAACTAGCTACACTTCATGTGATCTGCTATAAGGTAGATTACTTGCACACATCATGAGAGAGTGAGATGAACACAAGGAGAGATAACTATCACTTTCCATTAAACCATGAAATAATTCACATAATTTAACAATAAGTTGATAACTTAAAAAAATATTTAAATATTTTATTCAATGGAAAAATTAGTACTCAAACTAGCAGGGCTTCACAATACTAGATGTGGATTCATTACAAGGCCAAAAATGGCTACTTATATAGAGAATTGGAAAGAGAGAGGGGCATAAAAGGAGAATATTTACAATTTTTCACATGGAAATTTAGAAAAAGGAGTTATGAGATATTCCAAACTACTTATAAATCCATGTGTCTCTCCTTTGAAGATGCTCCATCCACTAAGTGGTGTAGGAGTTAGAACTCATCTTCACACCTTACACAACTCTTTAAAACTACCCTTATTTTCATATGATAAGTGAAAAATGGAAATTTTAATTATAAATTAGCCATTAAATAATCTTAAATATATTATTTTACACCTATCATGCATTTATAAACTCATCTGACCTGACATTTTAGTAGCAGTCATTGTTCATATGCATAGTTGTCTTAAAACTTCATTTCCCACACATAGTTTTGTTCAAGTGGATTAAAAATTGAGTTAATATTATAAAAGGAACTATATATCCATGAAATGTATTAAAATAAAATATCATAACTAAAAAAATCCATTTTGGTTCTAATAATAACTTCCAAAACTCCATTTTGCTCCTTAAGCTCTCATTAGGCCTATTTTCCTTATAGCCCTAAAAACCTGTAAACCTCATTATGTATGGAAGTGTATAGATGGTAATGAAAAAATAATTGATTATTTTAGTACCTAGTATGTATTTAAAACTCCATTCTAAGTTTTAGGTCTATACTTTGAGTGAAAGTGACTTTTTTTGCCTTTATCTCTCCTCAATTAGGCCTCAATTAGGCCTCCTTGCCTAGAAGCCTATTTTTATCCTTCATACATCTCCACCACTTATCAACCTAAAAAAAATCATGTGATTAACATTACCTATGATATCACCAAACTCCATGTCAAATTTTAGTCCCTAATACCTTGTTTAAGTGTGAGAACCATTAAATGTCCTTGAAACCTATCTCAATTTAGGCCTATTTAAGAATGCCTTAAAAAATGGAGTTTGTTTGATAAATTTCAGAACATATAGTATGGATTTTTGGGATTTAATAATTTCAAAACATCCAATATTCTCAAAACCCCTAAAAAACACCAAAAATCATGAAAAATAGTGCATTTATTATAGTATATATAATTATAAGTATAGAAAAAATACTCATGGAGAATATAATTGGAATCTTAAATAATTTTTAGGAGGTTTTATTGGAAAATAATGTAATATCATGTGATTTAGGATTCCATTTCTCTCAACTTGTCATTGTTAGGGTTTTAGGAGGGTTTAAAGTGGTTTTGATTCTTAAGGATTGTTCATAAATAATAGATCCTATTTCTCTATAATAATTACAAAATATTGTATTTATGGGACCAATATAGCACTTTAAAACACCATTTTACACTATTTATCTTTTCAATAAAGTTGTGAGAAAAAGTTGGTGCCACTCAGGTGGCTCAGTGTGCATTTGAGAGGGGTTTGTATCCTTAAGCCTTATTCATGAAGGTCAAGAATATAAAATAAAAAATGATTCCATAAGAATGAATTGTATAGACTTAAATATCATACATAAAAACCATTAATATCCATGCATAGGTTTAATGTTACACCAAGTGAGATAAAGTTGCCTTTTGTGTTGTAGTCTGCCTTATGAGAAACTCAAAGAAGGTCTTATATGCCTATTTAGCATTTTCTTGATTTTCACCTATTTATGATTATATTTTGAGGTATTTAATATGTTTATAAACTTATCAACTCCTTAAAACCATAAACTTACCTCCAATAGGCCACTTTGTTCATGACTATACCTATGGGCTTGTGTGTGGTCTTAAGCTTATCTAGCCTAAATAGGGCTTGCATTCATTCTATATTTGTTTTTGGGTCTGAGGGTTACTTAGAGTTGTATCACCACTATTAAATTACCATAAATTTTTATACCTTTCCTTATAATTCTTCTCTTCACACTACATAATCACTTTCACTCAATAGAGCAAATAGGCTTGTAGGCTTCATGACTATGTAGACAGGATCTTAGAGAGCCTTGTAGATAGTTAAATCTATTGAACCTTTTTTAGGTCCATTTGGATTTTATTGGTGCTTAAAAAATATCTATCATTTCACCCCAACTAATATGTCATTGAATTTAGGTATCATCTCTTCTCATATCTTGCACATAGTTTGTGAGGCTTAGATTAGCCTATAGGTTTCAGTTTGGTGTTTGAATGCATTCAAGGTTTTTTAGGAATTCAATTTAAAAGATGTGACATATCAATAACTATATAATATTATTTAGAGTATATCACCCTTCTTTATTATCTTTAGGATACTATAATTCCATAACATACAATACCCTTCTTACTCCTCTCTAAGCTTGACTATAGGTGTCAAATTTTGAAGGTATTGATTATGTATTAGGAGTTTATAACCTTGTTACAAGTCACTATATATTAAAATAACCCTAATAAGGGTTCAAAACCCTTCACAAACCCTATTCAACTTTTTCAAGGTACTACATCTTCACTGTAATCACTTATTAGCTTATACTTTCCAAGGCATGGTTGTAGGTGACTATTGGAGAGAGTTTGATCATGAAGCCTAGAAGTTAATATTATCAACTACGTAATTATACCTTTAATATATTAAAAAAATATTGAATTTTAATCTTCACTACACTAAAAGTTCCATTTGACTTTTCATAGCATTTTCAAACCCTTTCTCTCTTGCTTTCATAAGCAGACCTATGTGGAAGCATTAGGCTTGTGAACTTAGTCTTCTACCACCTATTGACTTATAAATAATTTATGTTATTTCAATGGTTTGTGACTTGTATCATATTTACATCTACATTGATTCATGCATTAATCTTGTAACTTTCCAATTATCTTTAGTCTAAAAGAGGACCTAGAGGTTTACACTTGTATGTCTCTTTTTTACTTGCATAGGTTGCTAAGACAACCCCTTTGAGTCATATACACCTTTAAGACTTTTACATTGTCAAAATTTGTCCCATTTATTTGTCACTATCTCAATAGGCTTATGGGCCTCTGACCAAACATTGTGCCACTTTCAAAATTGTCCATTTGGTTCATATAGGCCTGAAGGTATATATTAGTTATTTGACTATCCACTTGAAGGATTAGATCATTGAATAGGGTAATTATCATAATGAGGAAATTTATAAGGTATTAAATATTTTTCCATAGATTTTTCATTTCACTCATACCCTTGAAACATCATTAATTTCCTCTATTTTGCTCATCAAACACATACTCTAGTGAGCAGGCCTATGCATGATTGTCTATGCCTACTACTGTGCAAGGACCTCCTTTATTATCATTAATCACTTTGATATCCCTTAGGGAGTATATAAATACTAACCTAGGTTATTTATAAAATTCATATATACATTTTTATCATCACTTGATTATGTAGATAAGGCCCTTTGAGATCATATTTGCATAGGCAACCCCTAACACAGTCCTCAAGCATGTTACCAGTTGTAGATCTAGTATAGAATGGTTAGACATATGTGATATTTAAGGAGATTTAAATATTATTTTAATCATTTAACCATCACTTGTATAATTTGGAACCTTATATAAACTCTGAAATAATAAATAACAATGACAATCACATGCACACTATGCAGAAGAGTAACTTTCTTGCTTGACCAGTGCATATATGGGATATATGATGATGAATAATGATGTATGATGGTTTTGTATCTAAGGATCCTTTTAAATGTTCAAATTTACTCCATTAATTCACACCTATAACTATTCTACCCAAACTTGAGATAGTGGGGTTTTAAGTCTTAAAAAACCACCCTAGGTTCTTAGTAATTATTCATAAATATAAGGAGATAAATTTTAAAAAAAATCAATTAATTTTAATACCATGGGGTCCCAAACTCTGGTCAAAATATTAGCCTCCAAATCTACTTGTATGGCCTATACTATGCATTTGAATTTGGCCTTCATGAGCTTGTGAAGAGAGTGATGGAAGAGATATAGAGTTTAAAATTTTGAGACCTAAAACATACTTAAATGTATTATTATTACCTTTAAAATTTGAAAAGACACTCTTGAAATGTTTTTACCTGAAAGTGAGCTTTGTAAGTTTGTATAAGTGAGTGAAACTCCTTTAGCATTAAAATCCAAGATTCTGACTTTTATTTGACTTGCTCATAGGTGTGGTAGTTATGTAAAGGTCCTTGTAAAGTGTATTTTAAGGATTTTTCACTTTGGGAGATTTGATATACATGAAAATTAGCCAAAAATCACCTTTTTCCTTATAAAATACTACCTTAAAGTCCACCAAAAAACCTTACATTTTTCAAACATGAATGAAATGTTATTTAAAGTTGATTAAGGCATGAAAAAAATTCATAACACATAAAAACCTATGACACCACTTTAAAAATATTAAACACTCCATGGCATGACTAGGTTAGTATGCATACAGATAAAGTATTACCTTACTTTCTCCAAATTTACCTTAAATAATGCTAATAAGGTTTTATGAAGACTTTTTGAAGGCCACTAAAGCATGTAAATAATTATGAACAAGGTTAGAAAAACATGACACTCAATTTTTCACCTATATGGGTTGAAATTTTGACCTTCGAGGTCAAATTTGGTTAATAAATTAGTGATTCATGGGGGTAACATGCCTATTATGCTAAATAGACCAGTATCCTTGTCCTTCCATTGGGTAATGGATTCATTTACACTTAGTTTCAGACCTGACCATACCTTTTCCATTATAAGATAAGATTATTTGACCTCAAACACACAAAATGAAGATAACACACACCAAACAAAGGAAACAAACACACACATGTGTTATCAAGCACTTAGGGAACAAAATAAATAAGAAAGCAGACTACTATGTACAAACTAACCTACCAAGATTGATCCTTATGGTTCAAAAAGGAAGATTTTTATATTATCCTATTCATGTATGAATAGGGATGTAAAAAAACCATTCTCTTGGACCTTTGCTTGGTTAAGCTCAGTTGCTTCTTGGTTACCAATCTTCTTGGCATTTCTTCAAGTGAATCATCAGCATCAAACATGTTCCCTATGAATATAAACTCATTTTGATATTCAAATTTTACCTCATGTTTATGTTCTATGATAAGATAGCTCTCCAATGTGACACTCTCTACAAATTCAAATTTAGATGACTCTTTAGTATCATGTTTGTCAATGTATTCACTTTGATGAACTTTCTCTTGGAATGTTTACTTGAAGGTACAAGTTGGTCATCCACACTAAATAATTTTTTTTCAAGTTATTCTCAAAAGGCAACCTCCTCTTGGTCATTTTAAAGGATGTCAATTTGGATCCCATTCTTATCATTATCCTTGGGGATAGTAGACTCACAAATTCTTTAATTGGAACATGGGCCAACTAAGATTTGACTTCTTTAATATCTTCCACTTGTTCATGATGTTCAACATGCCTAGTAACCAAAGTGTTTTCATGATAACTTACCTCATACTTAGCTATAAATTCATTCAAGGCCACCATGTCATCATCATTTACTTCAATATGTACTTTGTGCTCCATCCTATTAGTTTCCTTGTCTTGCTCTTCAAGAGATCCACTACTAGTGAATACTTCAAGCTCTCCCATGAAGTCAAGGTACAACTACTACCATGAACTCTCTTCATATTACTTTTCAAGGACTACCACAAATTCCTTATGCTTTTTTGGAGCCACAACCTCATGAATATATTATTTAAGGATTCTATTTGATGGTTATACTAAACTTAACTCCTTCAATTCTGTCTTTCCACAAGAGATGGGATCATCATCTTCAATGAAGAAAGGCAATTTAAAGCAAATATTGACCTCTTCCTCACCTCTTTATTGATATTTTTTTATAGCTTCAACCTCATATTCTACCCTCAAAACCATAGGTTCTTGTTGGAAAAACAAGAGGGTGGGAGAGCAAGAGGACTCTTTGTTATTCTTAAAATTTGACAAGGTATCCTTCCAACTCAATATTTTGGATTTAGGCTTATTGGAAGGTTATTGGAGAGAGGGAAAAGGATTCATTCTCCTAAATTCTATCATATTCTCTCTTTCTTGGTCTTTGGTAGGCGTAAGAGGAGAATTTTCAATCACAAGAGTTGGCATATTATAACTAAGAGTCATATTCCATGAAGGCTTTTGATATTGAGTTATCTTGGGTTCATTTAGAAGGGTGAATGTAACTTGAGTAAGTCTTAGAGTCAAAGGAAATGGAATAGGATTAAGAGATGATGATTGGGCTTTCTTGGGTTTGATCTTTTCATTTTACCATCTCATTAGTCTACTCTCTATGAAATGAATTATGTCCATTATTTGTATCCTTTCAATTGTTAGGACATATTGATTTTCTTTTTTAAACAATGTCCTTTCTCCTCTTTTAAAGTCTAATGATTATTTTAACTTTTGAAGGAGGCTGATAGGAATAAGGTGACCGGATCAACTCTTTTATTCATCTTCCTCATCACTATTTCATTCTTTTGCATTTTTATAAGTAGATAAGTGTTTTATTCTATTCTAGATTGTATTAGCTAATGTCTAGACTCTTCCTCAAACTTCAACTCTTGAAAATAAACAAAGTTATGATATTCAATATCTTCTTGTTGCTTATATTGTTCCCTAACCATATTATTCTCTTAAATTTACTTCTCAAATTCAAGGATTAGATTTATATCACTTTATTTAGGCTGATTAGGAAGAAAATGACATTGCCAAGGCTAGTTAAAACTATGCATAGGAGTATTAGGGGAATAAATGCTATGAAAAATATGGTGTTTTCACTTGGATTTTAACCCTTTAAAGAGATGTCTCAGTGCTCCTCATCCAAGAGGCATAATTGAAACACCTCTATGCTTGTGGGTAGCCTATGAATGAGGTGAATCTCTAGATAAGACTAGCTCCTTTGATGTACCACTTTAGATCACCACTATACATAAACTTTGAGAGGGAAAAGGGAAAGATAAAATTCAAAGAAAAATATCCTAATGGAGGTGATACACCAAAATAGTTGATGACTACCAACCATCTGCATGTTACACATGAGAATAAGGGACTAACCAAACATACACCTCTCCAATATGCATCTTCTCACATCAATGTTACATTATGAGGTTGTGATGATTATTTAGTCTAGGACTAGACAAGAGGCCTATAATGGCACTATTTGAATATACTAACTCGCTCAACCTTGAAACATCATAAAACACTTCACATGCCCTACAAGAAAAAGCTTTCCAACTACAAATAGGTGAGAGAATGAAACAACAATTCTAAGGAAATAACAAGTCATCACTAAGCAAAATCAATCATCCAAGTAAAACACACTATGAATAGTCATGGAAGAGGTAAAAATCAGTAGTATTATTGATCAAATGGTATGAAAATGAGTAAGGCTTCACCATAATCAGGTGGAGCATAAGTTATAAAGGCCAAAATGGTTGGTTCTTATAGAACTTGAGAGAGAGAGAGGATAAAAGAGAAGTCTAAAGGTTACAAGGACACTTTTCAAGTTAATAATAAGAGTTAGATATGCATTATAAAAATATTTGAAATAATGCAAGGTTAAGAAGCACAAGTGTCACCCCAAGTCATGAAACTCATGAAAAGTGGCATGAAACTCCCTTTGCTAGCTCAGAGAACTATTTTCATGATTTATCCCTATTTAAACATCCTAAAACTAACTAGGGATATGTATTATTATTATAATAAATGTGAAGGGATGTATACATGCCTATCCATGTACTATTTGTAGTCCTAGTCATCTGAAATCATCTGAAAATGAGCTATCACTGCCTGCACTCTAAAAAACTCCTTTTTAGTCACCCCTCACACTTGGCCTCAAAATTAGCTTCATTTTTACATGAAAATATATGGGAGGAAGTGGATTACACTTTAAAATACTCTCCATGGCCTTAGAATAGTCAAGTACACCTTAAAAATCCATTAACTTGAAGTTTTCACACTTCTCACCATCATGCTCACTATGCCAATTTTGATTGGCTGAGATGAAGTAGATGGTAAACAAACTTAGGAGTTATTAAAAGGAATTAAATAGAAATGGGGATTTATATTAAATTTTAATATTATCCTCCATGTGATTTGCATCTCTTGAAACCTCCTCAAACCTATACAAACACATAAAATAGTAAAAAATATCCTTATTTTTACTCCATTTGTACAACTCCATACAACTAAAAAATATGTGAAGGAGCATGAATAATCATTCTACAACATCTAATCCTTTTTATAGTCAAAATATGCCATTTTTTAATATTTCCATCTTCATTTCCTCAAATTGATCACTAGCAAGGGTTTAGGAGGGTTTTAAGCCTATTTTTGCTCTTAAGCTTTGTTCATGAAGGTTGGACATTATATTTTCAAAAAAATTCCAAAAAATTTATCCTTATGACCTATAATCTAAACCTCTTATATTCCCATGCAAATCATTCAAGTAGATATGAGCATCTAAATTTCTCTTATCGAGCTTATTTCTCCACTTTACATAGCTCTAATGTAGCTCTGAGCCAAAATGGATTTCCTCTACAACTTATCTACCTTACACAAGATTTATCACCTCTTTAGTGACCCAAAAAACATGTCTAAATTTTTTATAATTCTCATCTCAAGGTGGAAGTGAAAATGACTCTCCATTTGGCCTCTAGGCTTAAACTCTGCCTACTAGGCCTGACTACAACTCTAGCCACCTAGACCACCTTGTTGAATTTTAATTTTTTTTAATTGTTTCTTCATGTTTTATATATGTTATCCAACTCTCTACACTTATTTTCCATGTCTATACATCTATTGGTCCATCATTTTATCCCTTCTTTCCAAACCTATCAATTTATGCATGAGGGGAAGTCCCCTTTGTCTGAGACAAAATAGAGGGTACTTCACCTATTTACTCAAATATTTTAAAAGTTTTATAATATTATCCAAGTGGTTAGGATTATTTATTCAATATTTTACTCCTTTATTATGTCTCTATACCCCCAAACTTTAATAACACCCAAGATAAACTATGTAAAAAGGCTATGTGCAGGGTTTCACGCTATGGGATGTGAACTGTGTTATTAGAGTCCATTTACTAACTTGTTTGAAAGGCATGGAGATAATTCAATATGTATATCATCATAATTTAGATGATTTATGTCTATTCTTAATCCTAACCTTTCTCATGCCTCTCATTATATAACCCTTCACTTCACTGTCTTGGATTACAAACTATATCTTACTTGAAAAAGACCTTCGTAGATGATCCTACATAGTTGGACCTTGAACATGGTGATTTGAGATCTCCTTGAAAGGTTTAAGTTCATTAAGCAATGTTTTGGACCTATTAACTCCTATTTTTAATACCAAAATTAATAATCATCACCTTTCATGTTCACTACCTCTCTCAGCCATCTATAGTTAGCTGTAAGTGAACATTTTCCAATGAGGGGACACCTGCATATGACGATTATTTTTGTAAACGGTTTACATCACCCTTTAGTCTCTTGATACAACTTTAATCACCTTATATAGAGAAATGTATGTGTTTCCTCACTTAAGTCCTTGTTATGGATGGTATATAAGTGAAGGTTTGTTGTAGGTGTATTGTTCAAGAATTACACACCTTTAGGTGTATATAGGGGTATAAAACATAGCCTATAAACCTATTTGATGATCTCTTATTATCAAAATTACTCATTTAAATCATTTGGAAACATTCAACTATGGTGGCAAGGCCTAGTTTGAAACTTTAAGTGAAAAAGGGGTTATTTTGGACTCAAACCTATAGATGTCAATGAAGGATTTTAATATCTTTGTAGGTAACTTTAGGCCTCTCAACAACTATCTTTGCTTCATCATCCTCACCTCAAAATTTGTAGATTAAATTTACTATATGGGTACTATATGGGTAATTCAATATAAACACATTAAGATGAATCAAAATTCCCTATACCCATGTTGAAAAATGTCAACAAAACACCAAGGAACTCTGTTTTGCATTTTTGGGGATAAGAGCCCTAAACATAGTTATTTGATCCTAGAAGGTAGTCCATATCTCCATTTTCTCATTTGACACTTTGAAGAGGTCTATTATGGTCAATTCCACCTACAAATATTCTAAAAAAATGTTTTATCATATTCTAACCTCCCAAATAAGGCCTTATATAACTCTATTAGGGCCCCCTGTAGGTGGTTATTTAGTGTATATAGGAATTAAAGGAGAATATGGACAATGTACATGATTTTTAACCTCTCATGAGTTGTGAACCAATCTCAATAGTCCCAAATGCACTCTTCATTATTCAAAGGGTTTGAAACCACCACTAACATTCTCGTCCTAGTATGATGTCATCATGATGGTTATATGTGCATCTTGAATGGTATAGAGGTAGTATGTGAAATAGTATGAGTAGTTATATCATTAATTTAACCTTATACCAACTCCATGCTCTTCCAAAAAGCTCAAACAATGGATGATGATATCAAAATATTGGGGTAGGATTCTACACCTTGTTTCAATGTGACATTTCCCCTCTATGTCATCTTTAGATGAATATGTCCATGTTAGACTATGTGAAAGTGTTCAACATGACTATAACCACCTTCATTTATTTCAACATGATAAATCCTGAGAGATTCCTCATGTGTCTATAATATACTACAAGGATTTGATAATTTCATTATACTTATGTGGATGCTCTCATAGTTTTTATAAGTCATGACTGAGGCTGAGGATAAGTTGGGAGCTGACTGTGTATCCAATTACACTAAAACCTCAATGATGCTCATTTTTAAGATAAAAATATTGAAATAAATATATTTTATTTACCCCCTTGGATTGAGTAAGACATAATTCCACATTGGATTAAATCCATTGCAGAGAAAAAAAGTTTTCTGCAAATGGTGAAATTGGAGTGCAAGTCCACTAACAACACCTTATAAAGTGAGTTATTTGAGATATAAAATCCTTTCCAAATGTGAAACTATCATGTATAACATTATATAACGGATTCAACATAATATGGAACCAATATTAGTAACTGGATTGTAAGGGAACCATATAAAACAAGAGCAAAACGTATAGGATGCATATATTAACAAGTAGAAAAATATAGTCAACTTCATGAGGATGGTTCATAAATAACATGGAACCATTATTATAAATATTTTTATGGAAATTAATCTCTTTGATTTTAATATCACCTCCCAAAGGCATTTTACGTGAACATTCTCCAACTATCTGTACCAAGAATAAACCTACTGACTAGTTTTGTGTGTCTAGAAGGGAGGAGTAAAATGGTTTTATCTGAATTTTGACACTTAAAAAATAATTAAAGTGTGGAAATAGATATAATTAATTTAAATAGACATTCCATAACCTTATCCCACATGTCACCTTCAAACATGGGTTGTACAAGTGTCAAACTCTTCTCTTTTCCCAAGCAAACTACTCTTTCGTTTGAAGAACCTATCACTTTCTGTTATGAATAGTTGATTAAGACATAATAGAACACATTTAATGTGAAATAAAAATTTTTAAATATTCACACTTCCTAAGGATACCATAAAATTCATTTAATTCTCTTTGATGACCTTTAAAATGACTAAAAATGATATATTAACTAAAATGAATAATGATCAAGGCTAATATGACATAAAATGACCTATAATACACCTTATAAAAAAAGTTTAAACCCCTTATAAACTTTTGAAGTCAAGTTTTTTTTACTTATAGGTGTCCTAATTTGAACTATAGGATCAAATTTGGTCAACAAATTAGTGACTCATAGGGGTAGCATGCCTACTATGCTAATGATTAGTAACCTTATCAATCCATTCGGCTTAGGGAGTCATCCAAAGTTTGAGACACAACAAGAGGATTTTGACAACAATAATTTTATCAATACAAAACCAATGAATACCTCAATCAAATATAACAAAGGACACACACAAATCAAAAGGAAACACACATGAGCTTCATGAACACTTATGGAACACACACACTAAACTAAACAAATTGACTAAAACACTAACTAAATTGAGATGAAAAATCCTTCTTGGATCAAAGGGGAAGTTTTAAACCCTTATTTATTCATTACATGAAGGAATGAATGAGACATATAGTCTTTTGATCTTTGACATTGATGCCTCCAACTTTTCATGATGTTTGCCAGCTTTATTAGCATGATTTTCAAATGAGAACCAAGTAGTTACAAATAAGAAAGCTATGAAAGTTAACTCTTATTTCATCCAAATATCCTCAAACTTCTCATATGGATCTTCAATTACAACCTTTTATGGTGGTTCAATAAGGCATACCTTCTTGATTTCCATATTGCTCTTAATAATATTGGGTTTCTTCTCAGTTACAAGTTCTTATAGCTCATCAAGAAGCTTTGCATATTCTACCCAATCTTGGTCATTGTCCTTCATGGGAGACTCTTTCTTCACCTTTTCATTTTCTTGACCCTCAACTTGGCAAATCTCTTCAATCTCTTGAAAGAAATTCATTTGCAATTGCCAATCATCTTTGTCCTCTTTATCATCTAAAACCACTACCTCTTCAATATTCTCTTCTTAATGTATGAGGTCATCAAGCTGGTGTTATTCAAGATCAAATGCATCTAATGGTGATTAAAAATCAGGTTGAGGTATTGGGTCATCTTCAATAACAACTTCCACCTTGGTCTCAAGAGATTTTTATAGGACTGCAACCTCTTCGGGGATGACATGAAATTTTTATCCATACTTAATAACACATTAATATTCATGATTGATATGATTATCCAAATTTTTTTGATTAGATTTAGATTCTTCTTCAATTAATTCCCTCTTCAATTGTTTGTCACATTCCTCATAGACAACTATAAAAGAGTCTTTAGCATGTTTCTTTTCATACAAGAAGGCAAAATTACACTTGTGATCACCAAAGGGGTGATCCCCTATAATTATTTCCTCTTATTCAACATTTAAAACCTCTTGAGGGATCTCAAGTTTCATCTTATATGTCATAACCTGATTTTTATTCTCAATGGATTCAAGATCTTCCATCTCCTTCTCCTTCTGGGTGATGTCAAGACTAGGCATCTTGAAATCATATGACCTAGCCCAATGAGGTTACCAAGGAGGTATGTTTTATTCAAGAAAGAGTTTTGAATTATTATCAACCAAATTACCTATTTAGGTTCCCATACCATAGGTCCAAAAGGGCGATGGGGTGAGGACAAGATGAACTAGTTAGTGGAGGTGGAACATAGAACTCAAAATCAAATTGAGAATGAATTGTAGGGGATTATTTTGGGAGCTCTTGAGGAAGAGGAGGCAGAAATTGGGATAAAATATCTTGGTTTTCTTCCTTCCATTTTATAATAACTTGATTGGGCTCATGGTCAGGAATCATGTAGGACTGATAGCAATGTTAGTGAAGTGGATATGAAGGTTGATATACTTAGTGAGGGTAGTCCTCATAAAATCTTAGTTTATCTTCCAAGGATGTAATCAAGCCACTCACATCTAGTATCACTCTTGTGAGCATATGCCAATTGGCTCTCTCAATAGGATCCCACTCTCTTTTAAAAATCTATAATGCATTTCTCACCTTATAAACATGATGACTAGTAACATCTTGATAATGTCCCCTTAATGTGTCAAGATCTAACATATACTTCTCATAACCCAAAAGAGTTTTCTTAAAAGTGGAAATGGATTGAATTGAGAAGTGATTAGGTTAACTAGGAGGAGCAAGATATTGAGGAGGCTAGTTATAGGACTATTACACTTCATGATAAGGTTGAAAATGGTCATATTGGAGCTGAAAATAATCATATTAGGGCTGGTAAAGATCATGACAAGGTTGATAAGGAGTGCCATAAGCTTGGTAAATCTCACCAACTTATGTAAAATAATACTCAACCCCAAAGTCAACCATGGAACTTCATTAGGAATTAACAATAGAAAAATTATTATCAACAATCTTCAAAATGAATACCTGGGGTACTTGACCAATTGATGTAATCTTGGACTTGGCATTGATGTTTGGATAAATGCCTTTAAAGGCTGATGTGTTGAAAGACAACACCAAAAATATTTTAACTTATTGGACTAAGAGTCCCATTAGGCATGCTAAAAACTATTGTCACTTAGATTTTTACCCTTTGAGAAGATTTATCATCTCTCCTCATCCAAGTGGTATAATTGAAACACCTCTAAGTTTGTGAGTAGCTTATGAATGAAGTGAATCTTTAGATAGGGCTAGATCCCTTGATGTACCACTTTGGATCACTACTACACATAAACTTTGTGAGGGAAAAGGGAGATATAAAACTAAAATAAAACTATCTAAAGGTAGGTTATACACCAAAATTGTTGATGACTACCAACCAGTTGCATCTTACACATGAGAACAAGGGACTAACCAAACATATGCTTCTTCTCACATCAATGTTACATTATGAGGTTATGATGAATGTTTAGGCTAGGAGGACTAGACAAGAGGTCTTTAATGGCACTATTTAAGTAGATTAAGTCAACCTTTAAAAATCATAAAAAACTTCACATGCATTACAAAAATAAGCTTTCCAACTGCAAATAGGTGAGAGAATGAAAATAATGCTAAGGAAACAACAAGTCATCACTAAGAAAAATAAATCATCCAAGAAAAACATACTATGAAAAGTCATTAAAGACATAAAAATCAATATTATTATTAATAAAATGGTATGAAAATGAGTAAGGAAAGATTCACCATACTCATGTGGAGCATAAGTTGCAAAGGCCAAATGGCTAGTTCTTATAAAACTTGAGAGAGAGAGAGGAGAAGAGAGAAGTCCAAATTTGGGTCACAAGGACACTTGTTAATCTTAGAAAAAGAGTTGAATATGCATGATAATAAGAGATTAAATGAACCATGAAAGTTCAAGAAGCACAAGTGTCACCCTAAGTGATGAAACTCATGAAAAGTGGCATGAAATTCCCTTTACTAGCTCAGAAAATTGCCTTCGTGATTTAGCCCTACTTAAACATCCCAAAATTTAATATGGATAGGTTTGATGGTTGTAATGAATATGATTGGTTTTATACATTCCTCTCCATGCATTTGTTGCAGTCTTGGTCATTTAGAATCATCTAAAAATGAGCTATCACTACCTTTACTCTAAAAAAATCCTTTTTTAGTCACCCCTCACGCTTGGACTCAAAATTGGATTTAGTTTTCCATGAAATTATATGTGAATTATTATATTAAAATTTTAAATACTCTCCATGGCCTTATAATACTTAGGCACACCTTAAAGGCCACCCACTTGAATTTTTCATACTTCTCACCATCATGCTCACTATGTCAGTTTTGACTAGCTGAAATGAATTAGTTGGTAAACATACATATGAGTTTTAAAAAGAATTAAATTGAAATTTTGAGTTATATTAAGTCCTAATATTTCATTCCATATGATTATCATCTCTATAAACCTCTTGAAACTTGAAAAACACACAAAATAGTCAAAATTACTTTGTTTCATACTCCATCCATATAACTTCATACAACTAAAGAATATGGGAAGGATCCTGAATAATCCTTATACAACATCCAATACTTTTTATATACAAACCTCAAACTGGTCACAAACAAAAGTTTAGGAGGGTTTTAAGCCTGTTTATGCTCTTAAGCTTTGTTCATGAAGGTTGGATGTTGTATTTTATAAATAATTCCACAAATATGATATAAAAGACCTCTTCTAACACATATAATCCTCATATATTCCCATGAAATTAATTCAATTAGATATGAGCATCTAAACTTCTCCTATCGAGCTTGTTTCTCCACTTTGTATAGGTCTAATGTAGCTCTAACACAAAATGAATTTTATCTATAACTTATATACATTAAAAAAGATTTAACACCTCTGTATTTACCCAAAAAACATTTCCAAATGGGTTATAATTCTCATATTAAGGTGGAAGTGAAAATTTCTCTCCATTTTGCCTTTAGGCCAAAACCCTGCCTACTTGGCCTGATTGCAACTCTAGCCACTTAGACCACCTTATTTAATTTTCCCCTTTTGTGATTGGTTAATAATATTTTTATATATTTTATAAAACTCACTTAACTTCATTTACATGTCCATATAACTCTTGTTCTATCATTTCATCCCTTCTTTCCAAACCTACTAGTTTATGCATGAGGGGAAGTACCCTCTATTTGAGACAAAATAGAGGGTACTTCCCATATTTACTCAAAATTTTTGAAATATGGATAATATTATAAAATTATTTAGGATTATTTATGAAATATTTTACTCCTTTATCAGGTCTCTATACCCCCAACCTTCAACAACACCCATGATAAAAAGACTATGTAAAAAGACTATGTGCAGGGTTTCATGCTATGGGCTATGAACTATGATATTAGAGTCCTTTTACTACCTTGTTCTCAAGCCATGGAGATAATTAAATATTATATCATCATAATGAATAATATTTAGGTCTATTATTCATTCTAATCTTTCTCATGCCTCTCATTTCATAACCCTCCACTTCACTATCTTGGACTGCAGACTATATCTTACTTAAGAAAGACCCATGTAGATGATCCTAAACAATTGTTCCTTGAACATGGTGCTCTGAAACCTCCTTGAAATTTTTAAGGTCATTCAAAAATAATTTGGACCCATTCACTCTTATTTTCAATACCAACATTGAGAATCATCACCTTTTATGCTCACTGCCTCTCTTGACCATCTACAGTTGATTGTAGGTGAACATTTTAAAATGAGGGGACACCTCTCTATGAATATTCTTTTTATAAAATGTTTTACATAAACCTTGAGTCTCTTGAGACACTTAGAATCACCATATATATATAAATTTATGTGTTTCCCCTCTTAAGTCCTTATTATGGATGGTATAGAAGTGAAGGTCTGTTATAGGTGTATTGTTTAAGAAGTAGACACATGTAGGTGTATATAGGGATCTAAAACAAAACCTATGAATCTATTTTATGATATATTAGTGTCAAAAGTACTTCTTTAAATCATTTGGAAACATTAAACTATGGTGGCAAGGCCTAGTCTACAACTTTAGGTGAAAAAGGTCTCTTTTGGACTCAAACCTGTAGAAGTCAATGTAGGATTTTAGTATCTTTATAGGCAACTTTAGGCCTCTCAAAAACTATATTTCCTTGGTCATCCTCACCTCAAAATTTTTATAGTCCATTTACTATATGGGGACTTCAATACAAACACATTTGGATGAATCAAAATTCCTTATACCCATGTTGTAAAATGTCAACAAAACACCAAGGAAGTTTGTTTTGTATTTTCAGAGATAAGAGCCCTAAACACAATTATTTGATCCTAGAAGGTATTCCATATCTCAATTTTCTCATTTGTCACTTTAAAGAGGTTTTTTATGGTCAATTACACCTACTGATATTCCAAGGAAAGGTTTTGTCATATTCTAACCTCTCAAACAATGATTTATATACCTCTCCTAGGGCCACAATTAGGTGGTTATTTAGTGTATATAGGTAGTAAAGGAGAATGTGGACAATGTCCATCATTTTTAACCTCTCATGAGTTATGAACCAATATCAACACTCCTAAATACACTCTTCATTCTTCAAATGGTTTGAAGCCACCACTAATATTCTCATCCTAGTATGACATCATCATGATAGGTTATATGTGCATCTTGAATGGTATAGAGGTAATATGTGAAATAGTACAAGTATTTGTATCATGAATTTGACCTTATACAAACTCCATTCCCTTATAAAAGGCTCAAAAAATGTACGATTATGTAAAAATATTTGATAAATATTCTAAACCTTGTTTCAACATGGCATTTCCCCTCCATGGCACCTGTAGATGAATATGTCCATGGTAGACTATGTGAAAGTGTTCAACATGACTATAACAATTGTAGTCATATAAAATATGAAAATTGTTATCTTGAGTGTGGATTGTGACACCCAACCATAGGTCCTTCTTTCTTACTATCATGACCCTCATAGGCATATTTTCATTGATTCCAAGTCATTGTAGCCTTTTAGATAGTGATTCCACCTCCTTCAGGCAACATTTCCAATGATGATTCCATCCCCCTAGGTCCCATACCCTCAAGACTATATAACCCAAATTGGACTATAGTGTTAAACCCTAGGGTGTCCATTTATGGCACTCCTATCCAAGTACATTTTTACCTTTAATGGTTAGATTCTTCCATTTCTTTTCCTCTTCCTTGTTGGCCTAACATGAATACATTAGACCCATGACCAATAGATCCTCATAAAATCCCATTCAAATTTAATTTAGAAGGGGTTGGCAATTATTACAAAGAAAGTAAGAATACAAGTAAAACCACTAAGGCAATCTTCCTTATTCTCTACATTCAACTAGTCAATACTACTACAAGCTTAGTCAAATCCTTCCACCAGTCCCTAGCCACGTTAAGCACATCCATTTTATCATTCTGCATCTTCATACACATTATTTCATAAATCACAAGTGGGAGAACTACATATGACTTGATCCCTCTTCAAAGTATTGGTATATGGATAACATGCCCACACAAGGGGTATGTATACATGTTCAATATATATTACACACACTAACCCCTTATTTTATAAATTTTGTCAAATAATAATGGAGTCTATGGTTTGAAGACTAAATCAGCTCTATAGGGAGTTCTACAGACATCTAGTAGTCAAAATTTCACATGCAAGCTCACATAGACACAAGAAACAAAACGTAGAAAGCTTAGGTCTCCTAGATAATAGTGGTAGAAGAGGACTATAACATTGGATCCTAAGGTTTCCTATTTTGACACTTCTATCTAATCATAAAATGAAGGATAGATCCTAATTTGCAACACTATCCCAGTCCTGCATAGTGAATTCTAGACCCTACAACAACCGTCTCAGTCAATTTCCATCTAAGTCTTAGTTTCTCTCCCTTATTAATATTTTTAGAAAGATTCAAATTAAAATTAAATTATAAAAATTATTAGCTTAATTATTTCCATATTATTTACTAGTATAATTAACTCAGACCTTTAGCTAAATTAGGAATAGGACTCTAATATTCCCAAAATTGTTAGTTAAATCATTTGGTAAACCTAACTTACTTCAAACACACACAAAAACCCTAGGCTAAATTTTCCCAATAATTTTTTAATCTTTTACCTGCATAATAAAATCATAAATTAACATTAAATTTTAAAATTTTGAAGTACTTTTAAAATAATTTTCTTTTAAACCCTAGTTACCCATATTAGGTACCAATTTTTTCTTATATTTTTATGATTTTTTACTTACATATTTAAATCATAATTTTGCATCAAATTTTAAAATTCCTTATTAAATTTTAAAAATAATTTCTTTCAAAACCCTAGTTGTATATGTACTAGCTCCCATTTGCTTCTTGAGGTATTAACTTGCATGTTTGTGAGCTTCATATCCTTTTTATGCACTTTCTATTTTTTTGTTTTTAGTAATTTACATTTCCTATTTTTAGTAATTTCCTTCCATATCACCTTGCTTATTATAAACTATTACAAAAAAATTCATTAATTTTCAATTTGTTTTCATACCTTAATAATGGTCCAATACACCGGTTTTGATGAAATTGATAAAAAGGAACTTTAAGAAATGTTAACTAAACACCCTGATATGTAAGATGAAATGCTTAAAATAATTATAGAGGAAAAACAAAAAGTTAACAATGGTCAATCTTCTCAAACCACAGAGCAACCAATTGTAAATGACACTATGGGGGCAACTATGTTTCAATAACCCCATATAGCAGCCCAACCTACCTCTATACCACCACTAGCTACAACTAGTACATCTTTGTCTCCTAATGTGGTAGCCCTTATGAAAGAGATAAGATCTCTTCAATCTAAAGTGTTACATCTTGATCAAGGTGCCTCTATACCCACACAAGATTTGGATTTTTTTTTCTCTACTACATACACCATTGGTACATCATATTGATTTTACAACCTTTCTAGAAGGTTTTCTTCATCCCAAACTCACTCTATATGATGGAAAAGATGATATAAAGACACATTTGAGATATTTTCATGCAACATGCTTATACTATATAACAAATGACTAACTACTTACCAAATTATTTTCATGAAGTCTAAAGGATTATGCTTTACAATGGTTCTATAGCCTACCAAATTAGTCGATCAACACATTCAATCCTTTCACTGACATGTTCCTAGATCATTTTAGAATTAATATTGGTGATAAGGTTTCCTATGCCCAAGTTGCACAATAAAAACAAAGATCAATTGAGCATCTCATAGATTATGTTTTTTTATATAAGATTATCTTGGCTAAGATGACTATCCCCATGGCCTATCAAGAGTTACAAGATATATTCAAATAGAGTCTTTTACCAACTTTGAACAAGTCAATAATGTTCAAAATATTCTCTTCCTTCACTGAGTTATGTCATACACTAAAGGAAAGCGAAGTCAAGCTAATTTCAATGGGCAAATTCAAGTACACAAGTATATCATAAATAAAAAATAAGAGTAACAACAAAATCTCATACAAAGTCAAGGTTAATGATAAAAAAAGTCAAAATCAACCTACAATAAATATGACTTCAAATCCCCCTTAGCATGTGGTTTTATTAGCACCTCCTCGGTAAACCTTTACCAATGTTCTAGTTGCTCTAGCTAGAGTTTTACAGTAGATTTTAGAATGTAATATCATATCTCTCCCTCTTATTTGAGAATTTGATCCAACAAAACCTCTTCCATGAGGATATGATCAACATGAATTTTTTGAATTTCATAGGGCACCAAGATATACAATAAATAGATACATCAGTTTGAGACACAAGATACAAGACTTGATAGATGGCAACATTATTTATCTTGGCACTTCAATTAAGCCTCCTCAGGTAAAGCAAACATAAGATAAATCTTAGAAAATCTTCTTAGATCCTTTCCAACAACATTATAAATAAGATATAGGGGATACATCATGTATTCACCATGCATATCATACACATCCCCCACCATCTAAATATGAGGCACCTTTAGTTGAGTCACATCCTTTGAGAAACATGATTGGTGTATACAATTCTAAAGTTCCAGCTTGACCTTCCATCTTTTTTAAAGTATGAGATAGGTGAGGATGATTCAAATTATCATGCACTCTTTATCAAATCTTACATTATAATCATCCGATTCATAGTGTTCTCATAAACAATGGATCAAGTGTGAACATGTGCACTATGACATTATTGCAACATTTAGGATATTTAGAGTAAGATATTACCCTGATGAACATATTTATCAATGGATTTAGTGGTCATATATAGAGTTCATTGGGTGATATTTTAATTCCTATGCAGGTTAGCCCAACACATGTGGTCACACCATTTACTATTCTTCCCAGTGCAAGAATTTTTGATATGTTACTTGGTAAACCATAGATTCAAAAGCTTTGAGTAGTACCTTCTACAATTCATAGATTCATGAAATTAATTCACACTAATCAAGTTGTTATAATTGGTGGATTTCCATATGAATTACCACTCCCCACTTTAGATCCATCTTCTTAGTTCATCCACTAGTTACAGTTTCTCTACCAGTTTTAGTTCTTCCTCTGGTTTAGATTTATAAATAGTTAAGTCTTTCCTCACCATTACAAAAATTTCATACATTTCCATGGAGGTCTCTATTAGAGAATCCATAGTTTTAGGATTCTAGATAGCTTTCAACTATAGTATTCACACCTAGGGTAGTATCATTTAGATCTCATGTGTCTATACATAGAGCACATGTTTAGAGAGCTTATCCTACTACTAGATGGGTCCCTAAGAGCCCTACAATTACATCCACTTCTCAAAGTTATAGGGGGACCCCAAAGTTGGTTTCTACTTCAGACATTTTAGAGCATTTACAACATACACAACTTTCAAAGTTACAATCTTAGCCCTTCCATTATGCTTCATGATCATGCACGATCCCACTCTTCAATACAAGACATCATGATAGGGAGTCTCCCATGAGAATCATCAGTTAGTATCATTTCTTCTTCATATTAATTGTATATAGTCTTCTTATGCTTGATTGTACATAACTTATTTTCAATTTATTGTACATAATTTCCTTATGATTAATTGTACATAGCTTATATCAAAAATACCAAAAGCATTCAAATAATTCAAAATACCAAAAACATTTCAATTGTATGCATTCTCCATGATTTAATTTCTACTATTATGTTAGACTTACATTTTGTTGTTCTATGTTATTATTTGTTGATTTCTCTACATTACCATGCTTCACTTGATCTTCTTTGTGTATGTACAATCATATACAAATCCTTGATTGCTTCACTCTACCCATTGAGGGGGCATCCTACTTTGACATTTAAGACATACATCAATACATTTACACACTAGGGGCATATTCTACATGATTACACCATCCAGGTTATGTCATTCCTACACACCACACCCTAGTTATCATGTTGATGTAAATTTTGCTAGATTACATAGATTACTATATCAAAACTCACTAGTATATAAAACTTGTGCATTTATTAGCATACACTTAGTCTTCTAATACATGTCTTGCATACTTTCACTTTTTGATTTGATTAGTTAGATACGATTGTATTTGCAATATACTACATGATTTCTTTTCTTATTTTCCATATCTAGATGTGATTTCATTTTTTAGTTCCTATTTTATCTCTTATATGTGCCTTAGGACATTTTACTCTATCCTTTTCTTCTTGTGTGTGCTTTAGGACATTTACCAATGTCATTTACCTGTACTCTTCTATATTATTGTGGCTTTCACACCAACCTTGTTTGTTTTAATTATATGTGTATGTGGAATTTGAACATGCCTTGTTGCTTGATTTCCAATTTGAGTGACATGTGCACATGCCCCTTGTTTTCTTTGACCCTTGGCCACTCTTATATGCTTCTTTATTCTTACTTTGTGTGCTTGTTACTTGATTGATTTTCAATTATTTGCAATGCCATGATCCACATCATGCATTATATTTATTTCTTGGATGCCATGATGGACATCATGCTCCATCCCTCATTTCTAACTAAAAACTAACAACTAAATAGACTTCTAGTTTCAATTCAATAGATTACACATGTTATTACATTGTTATATCTATCTAAGCATACCACTATTGATCTAATAAACTCCATTGCAAACCTTGTTATATCTTGACATATCTTGTTGATTATCATTACTATATCATATATCTTTGCAACATAGCACACTTGTAGGGATATTTTTTATAAGAGTATTCATTGTAGGGTCTTCATTCCTACCCTTAGAAGAGGGAGAAACAAATAGGGGTTTTGTCATAGAGATCAGATCTCCTAACTATCAAAAAAGTAGTTTTTAAAACATCCAAAATAGCAACTAGACTTCAAATCAGGTAGAATAGACTAGGTAGATAGTGACAATTTTAGAATAGTCAATAGAATCAACCCAAGATAATATCACTAAGATTGGATTATAATCCCAAACAATAGGGTTTCCATTTTTTGTGATCCTATCCAAACAACAAAAAAATAGGTTTCTCAAAAAGAGGTAGAAAAGTAGGTTCAGCTATAGTTTTGCACATTCAGATCAGTTTAGATACAATACTTTTAGTATATTTTTTCTTAGAGAATCTAGATATAAGAGGCATCATGCACAACATAATGGATCTCACTTATAAGTTTAGATAGGATAGTTGGTATAACTTTCAGATAAAAATTCATGTTATAGACACCAGTGATTGGGGGAAATATGCACGACACATTTGCCTTCTCTTCTTTCTAAGTTTCTCAGTAATTATGTACCTTATTCCATCTACAGGTAGTTGGCATCATTTTGGAGTGGATTTCATGTAATCCCAACCTCTACATTTCAAAATACCTTTCATATAAGCCTGGTGCCTGGTTTTGGAGTGGCTTTCATACAAGCCTTTTTTCCACCTTTTGAAGTGGCCAAGAGTGGCCTAGTTTCCAGTATACATTCATCTATCCATGCCACATTGTTAGATTACAGAGCATTTATGATATTCAAGATCCATCTCATATGACACACATTTCATATTGGTATCATTTCATAGCTTCACTTCATAGGGTAATGATGGAGCTGAAGGACTAGCTAGCCTTTGTATTCTTGAGTCACCTACTTAGATGGATTGGACACATAGTCCAAACATTGATTAACACATGCATAATCACATAGCTTCACTTAGTAGGTAATGATGGAGTAAAAGGGCTAACCTTTGCATTATTGAGCCACTCTTGGGGCAACAATGGAGCTAAAGGACTAGCTAACCTTTGTATTCTTGAGCCACCTACTTAGAGGGATTAGAAACATAGTCCAAACATCAATTAACACATGCATGATCATATAGCTTCACTTAGTAGATGAAAATGGAACCAAAAGGCCAACCTTTAAATTCTTATGCCACTTTTAGGGAATTAAGCACTCAATTTTATTCATGATATTACTCTTAGTATAACACATACCCATCATTACTCAACATCACTCAACACCACAATAAGTTTTTTATTAGTTCGCATACCTGGTGAGGTGTATTCTTTCCTTTCTCTTCCTCTCTCTCTTACCTAGACTTATACATTCTTATTTTAGATATAAAATATCTAGTAAGAATTGATCTACTCTTTTTTTTTCTCTTACAAATTTACACTTCACAACATGATCTTCCTATACACACCTAGAATCATATAGCTTCACCCTTGTAGGTAAGTTTAGGTAAGTTTTATATTTTTCATTTATACTAGTATTTCAATTTATTGCATTACTAGAATAAAGGGGGGGCAAATTTAATCATATAAAATGTGAAAATTGGTAGCTTAAGTGTGGCTTGTGACATCCAACCCATAAGTCCCTCTTGCTTGCTCTCATGACCCTCATAGACATCTTTTCATTGATTTTCAATCATCTATAGCCTTATAGATAGTGATTCCACCTCTTCCAAGCAACATTTATATTGATGATTCCATCCCCCTAGGTCCCATACCCTCAAGACTATATCACCCAAATTGGATTATAGTGTCATACCCTAGGGTGTCTATTTTTGGTGCTCCTATCCAAGTACATTTTTACCTCTAATGGTCAGATTATTCTAGTTCCTATCCTCCTCCTTATCATCATAATGTGAATACATTCAACCCATGACCAATAGATCCCTATAAAATCCCATTTAAATTTCAATTAGAAGGGGTTGGTAATTATTATAAAACAAGTAAGAATACAAGCAAAACCACTAAGACAATCTTCCCTATTCTCTCTATATAACCAAAAAATACTAATACAAGATTATTTAAATCCTTACACCTATCCCTATCCACCTTAATCACATCTATTTTAAAATTATGCATCTTCTTACACACTATTGCATAAAGCACATCAAGTGGGAGAACTACATATAGGCAATGTGCCCACACAAGGGGCGTGGATACACATGTAGTGAATATTACACAAACTAACCCCCCCCCCCAATCTCTTTCTCAAAGTTTGTCAAATCACAACGGAGTCTAGGGTTTGAAGAATAAATTAGCTCTACAAGGAGTTCCACAGACATCTAGTAGTAAAAATCTCACAGGCAAGCTCACATAGACACAATGAAACAAACCTAAAAATCTCAGGTCTCTTGGAAAACAATAGTAGAAGAGAATTATAGATATGTACCATAAGGTATCCTATTTTGGTGTTCCTATCCAATCATAAAATGAAGGGTAGAACATAGTGAATTCTAGACCCTACAATAATCATCTAAATTAGTTTCCAAGTAAGTCTTATTTTCTCTCTGTTATTACTATTTTTAGAAAGATTTAAATTAAATTCAAATTATAAAAATTAGTGGCTTCATTATTGCCACATTATTTACTATTTTAATTAACTCAAACCTTTAACTAAATTAGGAATAGGACTCCAATATTCCCAAAATTATTAAATCAATAACCTTCCTTTCTTGCAACATATGAAAGCTTGAGAGAGTACTCATGTGGTGATAAGATAATACAAGGCTTTGAGACTTTAATTATAATTCTATGTATGATCTCATAGTCTCCACAAGTCATGATTGATATGGGAGCTAATTGTGTATCCAATTGCACTATAACCTCAATGATGCTCATTTTAAAGATTGAAACCTTGAAATAGAGATATTTTCATAACCCCTTTGGAGTGAGTAATACATCATTCCACATTTTATTAAATCCATTTTAGATAAAGAATTTTTTTGCAAATGGTGAAATTGGAGTGCAAGTCCACTATCAACACCTTCTTAAACAGTGAGTTGCTTGAAATATTAAATCCTTTCCAAATGTGAAACCAATAATAAATAACATGAGAGAATTTATTTAACATCATTTGAAACTAGTCTAAACAACTATATTTTATATAATCATCTAAACAAGAGAAAAACCTACAGGGTGCATAAATTAACAAGAAGAAAAACATAGTCAAATTCATGAGGATGATTCATAGAGCACAAAAGAACCATTATTTGAAATATTATTATGGAAATTAACCTATTTTATATATTAATTTCACCTCCCAAAGGCGTTTGACTTGGAAGTTCTCTAACTATCCGTATGAAGCATAAACCCATTGACTGGTTATGTGTGTCCAAAAGGGTGAAGAAGGAGCAGAATGGTTTTATCTCAATTTTAAAACTTTAAAATTACTTCAATCATGTAAATGAATCTAATTAATCTAAATATACATTTCCTAACCTTATCCTATGTGTCACCTTCCCTTATGGGTTGTATAAGTGCCAAACTCATCTCTTTTCTTAAGAAAATTGCTCTTTCTTCTAAAGAACCTATCACTTTCAGTTATGAAAAATTTATTAAGGCATAATAGAACATATTTAAAGTGAAATAACCATTTTTACACCTTCACACTTTCCAAGGATGCCATATAACTCATTTAATGCTCCTTTATGACCTTCAAAATGACTCAAAATGATATATTGACTAAAATGACTAATGACCAAGGCTAACATGATATTAAATGACATAAAATGACCCATTATACACCTTATGACATATTATTAGACCCATTATAAACCTCTAAAATCAAATTTTTAACTTATAGGGGCCCAATTTGACTTGTAGGGTCAAATTTGGTCAACAACTGATATAAAGTTGAATGGATACTTAAGAAAAAGCCATGAACATGATCATTTTGATATGAATAATTTAAAAGTGTGGGATATGAATTTTCACCAAATTAAAATTGAGAATACATACCAATTTATTATTTTTTTCATTTAGACTACTTATGCAAGTTGTAACTCATTCAGAGTCACAATTGATGTTTGTTTAATGCCTCCAAAGGTTGATATGTTGAAGGACAACACCAATAATCATTTAACCAAGTTAGAACTTGGTCCCACCAAGCATGAAAAAAAATTTATCAGTCAAATTTTCACCCTAAGGAGGTCTACTCTAGCCTCCTTCAATTTGATGTAACATGGAAACATATTTCATGTTGTGGGTGAACTATGGGAGAGATGAGTCTCTAGATTGAAGGGCTAGATCCATTCCACTGCATCTACAACTAACCACTATTATAATTTAATTTAAATAAAATGTATTAAATGAGATTAAAACTAACCTAATATAGGTGATGTACCAAAATTAATTTCACAAGACTACCTGAACTTGCACTATGAAAGGACAATCTGTAAAATTGATATCAACACACAAGGTTCTTCTAACAAAAGTATTTTAACATGAAGGTAAGATACCATGTATTTCTCAAGGTAGATGAAAATAAGGTATAATTATAGACAATATTAATCTTCCCTACACTCAAAGACACACAAAACAACTAACTACACTTCATGTGACCCACTAGCAGGAAGATTACTTGCAAAAAGCATGAGAGAGTGAGATGAACACAAAGAGAGATAAATATCAATTTACATTCAACCATGAACTACTTCACATACTTAAAAAATAATTTGAGAACTTAAAACCATCTTGAAATATTTTATTCAAAGGAAAAATTAGTATTCAAACTATCAGGGTTTTGCCATACCAAATGTGGATGCATTACAAAGCCACAAGTGGCTACTTGTATAGAGAATTGGGAATAGAGAGAGGTTAATTAAAGGATAAGATTTCTAATTGTCCACATGGAAGTTACAAAAAGGAGGAGTTATGAAATATTCCAAACATACTTCTAAATCCATGTGTCTATAGTCTAAAGATGCTTCATCCTCCAAGTGGCATAGGAGTTAGAACTCAGCTTGACACCTTGCACAACTATTGAAAACTGCCCTTCATTACATATGAGAAGTGAAAAATGTAATTTTTCATTATAAATTAAACATGACCTTATCTCAAAAAACTTATTTAAAACCTATCATGAATTTATAAACTCCTCTAACTTGACATTCAAGTAACAATTATCATTCATATGCATAATTATCTTGAAACTCTTCATTTCCCACACATAGCTTTGTCCAAGTGGATCAAAAATTGAGTTAATATTATCTAAGGAACTATATCTCTATGAATGGTATTAAAATACCTTATAATACCTAAAACAATCCATTTTGGTTACTAGAACAACTCCCAAAACTCCATTTTTCTCCTAAATCTCTCATTAGGCCTATTTTCCTTGTAGCCCCAAAGACTTATAAACCTCATTATGTAGGGAAATGTACAAGTGGTAATAATAAATTAAAGGAATATTTTATGACCCATTATTTATTTATAACTCCATGCTAATTTTTAGGTCTAGACTTTGAGTGAGGTGCTTTTTTATACCTTTCTCTCTCCTCAATTAGGCCTCCTTAATTAGAAGCCTATTTTTCTACTCCAAAAATCTCCCACACATGTGAAACCATCCAAAATCATGTGATTAAATTTAAATATTATATTAAAAACATCCATGTAAAATTTGAGGCCCTAATACCCTATGGAAGTGTGAGAACCATGAAATGGCCTTGAAACCTAAACTTATTTTAGGCCTATTTGAGACTACCTTGAAAAATAGACATTTTTTGATCAATTATAGAATGTTTTGTACAGATTTTTTGGATTTAATATGTGTTAAACATCCCAAATTACCTCTCCAAATAGTTTTCAAGTTATCCATTGCTTAAAACCTTTGAAAAACACAAAAAAAACATGCAAAAATAGTGCATTTATTTTAGTCTATACAACTGCAAGTATAGTCAATGTACTCATGGAGAATCCAATTAGAGTCCTCATGAATGTTTTAGTGTAAAATAAGGTCATATCATGTGATTTAGTATTCAATTTCTCTCAACTGGTCACTATTAGGGTTTTAAGAGGGTTTAAAGTGGTTTTGGTTCTTAAGGATTATTCATAAAGAATAAATCCTCTTTATCTCTCTTAATCCATAATATTTTAGATAAGGGACCAATATAACACCTCTAAACACTATTTTACACCATGTATCTTGTCTGGAAATCTATTATCAAAATTTGATGCCACTCAAGTGGCTGAGTGTGCATTTGATAGGGGTTAGTCTTCTTAAGCCTTGTTCATGAAGATTAGGGATATAAAACAACAACTGATGCCATAAGAATAAAGTGTGGATATCTCACTACCATCCATAAAAATCACTCATCTCCATGCATTGGGTCAAAATCAAGGAAGGTCTTATATGACTATTTGGAAATTTATTGATTTTCCCCTATTTGTGATGATCCTTGGAGGTATTTACCATGTTTATAAAGTTGCCTTTTGTGTTGCCGTCTACCTTAAGAGAAAATCAAGGAAGGTCTTATATGACTATTTGGAAATTTATTGATTTTCCCCTATTTGTGATGATCCTTGGAGGTATTTACCATGTTTATAAACTTATTAACACCTTCAAACCATCACCTTACCTCCAATAGGATACTTTGTTCATGATTATACCTATGGGCCTATGTATGGTCTTAAGCTTATCTAGCCTAGATAGGGGTTATCTTCATTATGTTTTTGTTATTATGAGGTTCACTTGGAGTTTTATCATAACTATGAAACTACCATCAAGTGGTCTACCTTTACTCATACTTCTTATCTTCACACTATCTAAGCGCTTTCACTCAATGGAGTAAACAAGATTGCAAGTTTCATGACTATGTGGACAAGGTCTTAGAGATCATTATAGACAGTCAACTCTATTGAACCTTATTTAGGTCCCTTTAGATGTGAATGGTTCTTAAAACCTATCTATCAATTCACCCCAAATCCTATATCATTGACTATAGGTAGCATATTTTCTCATATATTACACACAACTTGTGATGCCTAGATTATCTTATAGGTTTTAGTTTGGTGTTTGAATGCATTCAAGGTTTTGTAGGACTTCAATTTCAAAACTCTGATATCTTAATTACTATGTCATATTATTTATAGTATATCACCATTATTTGGCATCTTTAAGACACTATAATTCCATAACATATAGTAGTGCCAATTTTTGAAGGTCTTGATTGTGTCTTAGGAGTTTAGATCCTTGTTGAAAGTCATTGGATATGAAAATCATCATAATGAGAGTTTTTAACCCTTCAATTACCCTATTCAACTTTTTCAAGGCACTACATCTTCACTATAAACACCTATTAGCTTATCCCTTCCAAGGCATGGTTATAGGTGACTATTAGAGAGAGTTTGATCATGAGGTCTAGAAGTTAATCTTCTCAACTATGTCATTGTACCTTCTTAGTCCTCTCTAAGCTTGATTGTAGTGCCAATTTTTGAAGGTCTTGATTGTGTCTTAGGATTTTAGATCCTTGTTGAAAGTCATTGGATATGAAAATCATCATAATGAGAGTTTTTAACCCTTCAATTACCCTATTCAACTTTTTCAAGGCACTACATCTTCACTATAAGCACCTATTAGCTTATCCCTTCCAAGGCATGGTTATAGGTGACTATTAGAGAGAGTTTGATCATGAGGTCTAGAAGTTAATCTTCTCAACTATGTCATTGTACCTTTAATATAGTCAAACCTTATATAATTTTCATCCCCACTACACTACAAGTTTAATTTGACTTTTCATAGTATTTTCAAACCCTTGATCTCTTTATTTTATATGCAGACCTATGTGGAAGCATTAGTCTAATAAATTGTCTTATAACCATCTCTTGAATTGCAGATGGTTTAGGTGATTTCAATGGTTTTTGACTTGTCTCATATTTTCATCTACATTTATTCATGAATTAACCTTGTTCTTTTTTTTATTACAATTATCTTTAGTCTAAAAGAAGACCTACAATTTTATCACTTGTAGGTCTTTTTTTTGCTTGCACAGGATGCAAAGACAACCCCTATGAGTCATAAACACGTTTAACACTTTGAAACTATAAATTTTTTTCCAAATTATTTATCACTCTCTCAATAATATTATGGGACTATGACCAAACATTTTTCCACTTTCAAATTTGTCCATTTGGTCTGTACAAGCCTGCAGGTATACATAAGTTATTTGATTGTCCACTTGAAGGCTTGGATCATTGAATAGGGTAATTATCATCATGATAATATTTATAAGGTATTAAATATATTTAAATATATTTTTAATTTCATTTAGTCCCTTGGAACATCATTTATTTCCTCCATTTTGTTCATCAAACACATAATTTAGTGAGTAGGCATGTGCATGACTATTTAGGCTTGCTACTGTGTAAGAACCTCCTTTATTTCCATAAATCACTTTGATAGTCCTTGGGGATTATTTAAAGACTAACCTAAATTATTTATAACCTTGATACATATATTTTAATCATCACTTTATTATGTAGATAAGGCCCTTTGAGATCATATTTGGATAGGCAACCCCTAAAATAGTCCTCAAGCATGGTTACTAGTTGAAGAGCCGGTATGGAATGGGTAGACATATTTGATATTAAAGGAGATTTAAATATGATGGAAAAAATGTAAGCATCACTTGTATATTTTTTAACCTTGTATAAACTCTAAAATAGTAAAGAATAATGATAGTCACCTACACACTATGTAGAAGAGTAATTTTCTTTCTTGACCAATGCATATATGAGATATATGATGATTAATAATGATGTACGAAGATTTTTTATACCTATAAAGATCCTCTAAAATTTTCACCTTGCCTCCATGAACTCACACCTGTAACTACATTGCCTGAAACTGATACAATGGGGTTTTGAGTCTCAAAAAAGCACCCTAACTCCTTAGTGATTGTTCATATATATAATGAGATAAATTAAATTAAAAATGAATCTAATTTAAATCCCATTAGGTTCCCCAACTTTTTTCAAAATATTAACCTCTAGCTCTACTTGTGCATCATATACCATGCATTTAAATTTGGCCTTCATGACCTTGTGAAGAGAGTGATGGACACACACACACACACACACACACACACACACACACACACACACACACACACACACACACACACACACACACACACACACACACACACACACACATATACATACATATACATATATATACATGTGTGTGTGTGTGTGTGTGTGTGTGTGTGTGTGTGTGTGTGTGTGTGTGTGTGTGTGTGTGTGTGTGTGTGTGTGTGTATAAACTCTACTTGTGCATCATATACCATGCATTTAAATTTGGCCTTCATGACCTTGTGAAGAGAGTGATGGATATATATACACACACACACACACACACACATAGACATATATATATATACATACATACATACATATATATATATATATATATATATATATACATACATACACACACACACACACACACACACACACACACACACACACACACACACACACACACACATATATATATGTATATGTATATATATATATATATACATATATCTATATATCTATATATATACATATATATATATATAGATATATGTATATATATACATATACATATAATGTGTGTGTGTGTCTATACACACACACACACACACACATATATATGCACTTTTGAGACCTAAAACTTCCTTCCATGTATGATTTTGACATGTACAAGCTGAAAGGACACTCCTGTAATGTTTTTACCTGAAAGTGAGCTTTACAAGTCCGTACAAGTGAGTGAAACTCCTTTGGAACTGAAATCCAAGATTATAACTTTCGTCTTACTTTTTGATAGGTGTAGTAGTTATTTAACTTATCTAAGGTCCTTATAAAGTGTAGTTTATATATTTTTCACTTGGGGAGCTTTGACATACATGAAATTTAGTCGAAAATCACCTTTTCCCTTATAAAACACTACATGAAAGACCACAAAAGAACCTTAAAGTTTACAAACATGCATGAAATGTTTTTTTGAAGGTGATTAAGGTATTAAATTACTTTTAAAAACACCAAAAATCTATGACACCAATTTATCAATCTTAAACACTCCATGACATGACCAGGCTAGTACATAAAGACAAAGTATTACATTAATTTCTCCAAATTTACTTTAAACAATGCTAATAAGATTTTATGAAGGATTTTTGAAGACCACTAAGTCATGTAAGAGACTATGAACAAGGTTATCAAAACATTACACTCAATTTTTCACCTATAGGGGTTGACATTTTGACTTTAAGGGTCAAAATTGGTCAACAAGACCCGTACGTCCTACCCATATTTTTTATGTGTGAATTTTAATAGTTGTAGTTTAACTAATTAACTTGGGTGCACTTTTAAAATGATATCAACCATTGAGTATTATATTTATGGTAGTAATGAATATATATTGAAAATTATTTTTTATCTAGGCTCTACTCTCAATCACACCCCCCCTCAAAAGAGGCTCAAAGCTTCACATCTATTTTCTTAGTTCATTGATCACTCTATTATTTTGTATGTTGTTATTACTGGTTTAATTTCCACTATTAAGATCATATTAGATAATTTTGAATTTAAATAAAATTTATATATCACTTATGTTATTAGATTTTACATTTAATTTATTGGTGATTTAGGATATATATATATATATTTTTTCCTAACATTAATTCAAATCCTCCACATATTCCACATCAATATCAAAGACCTCAACAAATGTACCATGTGTAAACACTTTCATCATGAATCATAGTAAAAAAATTAATTAAATATTATTTTACCTTATTTCTATTAATGTGTATAAGCAAGATAAAATTGGAGACTATCTAGATTTTATAATATATAATAATAATAAATAAATCTAAATTTTAAATTAAATTATGATTGAACTATTGTGATTTAATTTTTATGGAAATCACTAATAAGATTAAAGTATTGTTAACATTTGAGACCATGTGTAAGTATTAATAAGAGTCAATCATGGATTAGGAGTTGCTCTGATTATGAAACTGGATATCTGAATATACATATATGAGTTCATCAAGATATAAATGCCTATAGCTAGATGTAGGTGTCTACCTTCTATTGGATTTGTCCATGTCTCCTATGCCTCACTATTTATTTATATGTCTATGTGCTTGATTATAAATTTTCTTCATATGTTATTTTAGAAGATTGTTGTGTGTGTGAGTCCATAAAAATTGTCTCCTTAATTTTGAAACCCTAGTTCCATATTTGATAGTATTTAAAACATGTAAAATGGGGAAGAGTGGTGGGTTACATTTACGCAACCACTCCATAATGAATGGATGAGTGGATAATATTGTATCTAATACTCTAAGGAGGTAATTCAAACCACATGTTTTTATTACCATTAAGTGTATGTGTGAGATTTTGATCCAATAGTATGGATGCAACCTATAATCTAGATTTCAAGTCTTTAAAATGGAAAGACTTAAATTAGGTGTTTTAGAATTGGTTATCACCTTATGCATGTGACTGATTTCTAATTTGGGATATTTAGGGAAATCCCTATCAATATGTAAGTGATAGATTAGGCTTTCTTAGTACTTTCTTGATATATGCTAGATAATAAATAGACTTAGAATTATTGTGTGTTAAAATGGGACTCTTTGGGTATATTTTCATGACATAAACATAAGAAATGTATGGATATATCCATTAAGATGATTTGAATTAAGAAATTGATCTTTTCTTGGTGTAGAGACAAGTCCACTGGAAGTGGATGGTTTCATAAATACAAAGTCATTTGTGTATGGTCAGAGGTTTCCAAAAAGACAATAACAATGATATTATGGTTAGGATGTAGTTATATAATGATAAAAATCATGTTATTAATAATTATGGTAGAGATTTGCATAATAAAATTATATTAATACTATGCTATTTAAATTATTAAAAAGTGATTACAATATATAAATTTATGACCTCCTACAAGTTAGGATCTAAATCTTTTCACACATCCCTATAATATATCCTTAGCCACTATTTTCTCCCACACAATCTCCATCTTATTCTCATGTACATTATTCTCTCACACTCCTTACTTATATTCATTCTAATTAACCACACACACCATATTATGAATTAATTCTTAATAACTCATTTATATATTATTAATATTATAATGTCTCACAAAAATATTAATAACTCACACAAATATTCTAAAGGAGCACTAATTCATAAAAATTAGGCATAGATTATGGAATTCCTATATGTGACATACAAAATTGGGAAGGTTAGACCCATAGGGTGTGAAAGATCTGTACAAACAATTCATATAATATAAGTATATGTTGAGAATAACATTTATAAGTGTCTACTATCATATTTTAATGTCTAAAAATATCACCAAATCCTCAAAGTGATATTCCAAATGGAGCATACACAAACTACAACCACTATTCAAATAACCCTAATGAAAAACCAAAACATGAAAATATCTAATCAACCTCAACCAATTTAAGATTTATTTTCATAGTCAATGAGATTGTAGATATGATTTTTGGGAATAAATTATGTAAGATTTGTTAGATCAACATGTTTTGAATCACCATATGTGATTCATCACTAGGAAAATGTATGTTGGGCTCTATAAACTGATATCTTTAAATATAAAAACACTTAATTTTGAGGAGATAATATTGAAGGAAAAGAAATCTTATTTGGCTGTCTAATTAAAGAGTATATAGGAGGAGAAGACTTGTCAAAAAAAGTTATATAAAATTGATGAAATGACTAATATCTGAGGAGCTTATAGATGCTAAAGGGAGAAAAAAGGGGATTAAAGGTAAAAATAATAAAGTCTCCACTAAATATGGGGAGTACCCTATTAAGTATGTGTTCTTTTTAATTTATTAACAATGGGTCTCCAAGCCTGATTAATCCATATTCATTTGTCATGATTTAATTTTGATACATGGATACCTATTTATATATATTCTCATAATTTTCATTTTTTTGAATGGTCTTCTATTGCCATGACCTTCACCTTTTCAATATAGATGGAATGTTTAGATTTTTGGGAGTGTTCTACTAGATCATATTTATCTATATTCTCTATATGGATGTCTGTAACATGATATTTAATCCTAATTTGGATAGATATCCTTATTTTACCAATATAGGTAACACCACATGAACATTAATTTTTTTAAACCCCACTTTTTGAGCAAGGTTCAACATGATCCTTAACTAATTTAAGAGATTGTCTTAGTTTATTTAAAGGTAATAAAATAGAAGAGATTCTATGATGTTTCAAGATCTTATCAACCTTATTAGAGCTCCTTCAATGTATGGTAATAAGACTATGGGACCCTTTGTTAAGGTATCAATTTAATGTTGCCAATTGTGATAATCTTTAACTTGTTTAAAAGCTCTCAAATTTTATTTTCCTTTATAACCATTTTTATTAAAATCTATAGTGTCCAAAGTTTTCAAAATACTTAATTTTTGGGTTGGGTGATGGTAAGAAGAATCACATTAATAAGGGTCAGTGTGTGTGCTTTTTTAATATGCTTTGTAATCTAAGGAGTGATCTTCAGTGTTAGAAAGGAGGACATCTAAGAAGGGTAAATTGTTATAATGTTCCACTTCTTTAGTGAATTGAATATTTGGAACAAAACTATTGAGATGTGTGTGGAATTATTCTAGGGTGTTCCTACCATGTTTCTAACATAAATTTGTGTCATCGACATATCTATTCCACCACTTGAGTTTTAATGGAAAAGAGTGGAGAGTTCTCTCTTCAATTTTGTCCATATAATTAGGGAGAGAGGGGAGCCCATGTCTATCCCTTATATTTTTTCATTTATACCTTTTAAAGAGAATAAATTATATCTTGAATATAATGATATTAAATTGGAAGTTTCTTCGTTAGTACAAGTTTGCACAACTTCAATTGTTTCTCTAATTGGAACCTTGGTAAATAGGGAAACAATGCCAAATCTAACTAAAATTTCATTTATTCCACTTGTTTATCACTGATTAATTGAAAAAATATGTAGTTCCATTCATTCAATAAATGGTTTTTCCTACTAAGGGTTTTAACTCAACTACTATAAAATTCATAGGATTATAGGTGGGATAATCTACGGTGCCCACAATCAATCTAAGAAGAATACATGTTTAATGGATTTTTAGTTCACCATAGATTATCAGGTTGACTTATTTATTATGAATAAGTTTTTTCTTGAATAAATATTCTAAATATGAATCCTTAATTATTTTTTTAACCTTTGTTACTAGTAATACTTGAAATAGGGTTACAAGCGATATTGTGGTAACTACCATTATTGGTAAGATGATCTTCCATTTTTGTATCATATCTTAGAGGTAAAATACAATGAGGGAGGTGAATCAATGGTGGAAAACAATATAATTCAATTTCTAAACCCTTTCAAATACTTAAGCATTCAATATAATCATTCATGAAGTATACAAATCATTCATAACAGTGAACAATGAGCATAATACAAGATCACATACACAACACAAGATCTACATGGGAAATACTCTTAGGGAATAAAAATCACTCTCAATCCTAAAAAAAAATAGACAATTATCCTATAAGATAATCAAAAATAAGAGACTAATCAATTCCTTTTGATCAGGAACCTTTTTTCAAGTCCTTCTGACCTACAACCTTGATCAAGTCCTTTTGACCAAAGGTATTTAGTGAAACCCTGTTTCACAAGGAGCAACTGCCCCTAAGGAATATCAAGTCCTTTAGACCTTCCTTCAAAAGAAAACTTACACCTTATAAATTATGTTTACAACACCTAATGATGGACCTCTTTATTATTTGATAACTAAAAAAACTATCTCTAACTCATACATGCCTCTCACATAGAAATGCTACAACCTCTCTCCTTCACTCAAACAGTCCGCATATGCCCATTTAGACCTCTTTGCATATCCTCAAATTTTAATATCACTATTATGACATGAGAAACATAACCTATAGGTGATACACATATTCAAAAAACTATTCTCAACATTAACTCAACCAATAGACACACTACCTATCATTTTCTCCACAAACCACACACATAAGCCTCTCATAAATCTATCCCAAGTCTCTCTATTAAAATTCTATAAATCATCATCTTTTGTTTCACTACATATAGAGAAATCATGAATTAAAAATATCACAATATTTCCTTGTTAGCCACAAAAATATGCCTTCACTCTTAAGACATCTCATATGGGTCACACTTAAGCACAATCCCCTTTCAAATAGGCCTAAATCACTTTTAGGTCCTATGGAGACCCATTCATCTCTTTGACACTTCTCCAAGAATAATAAAAACATACGACCACTTAAAAATACATAATTCCACTCCTTATGTCCCCTATGACATCCTTAAATGATCACAATCACCTTTTCTAACTTATTCGTATGCTCAATCAACTCAAATAGAGACCTTATACATAATAACACCATTATCAAACATATAGTCAAATTTTTAAGAATTGTTCATACTCAAGATAGATTGATCACAAATCAAAAATTATCATATAGCATCCTCATGGAGTATACAAAACTCCCCAATATCTAATTCACCATGCAATAATAAAACAACATCTACATAAGCTCAAATACTCTTCTCAGGTCACTTGCATAACAAGCATGAACAATAGTCAACTTCTAGGATAAATATATTTTATTGTACCCACTTTTAGATCATATATATATATATATATATATATATATATATATATGCATCTTGGAGTCCTCTATGACTTTACTTTTTATTGCATGAGCAAATTCATCTTCTATCAAAATATATGGAAAAATTATTGAGCACTAGTTTTTCCCTTAGCAAATTTAAATATCCAAATGGAAATGGTCACAGTTAAACTTTAGACATTTTTCAATCATCTCGTGTCCTCATTTATCATATTGAATATGCACCATTAATATCTTTTGGTCTTTAACATATAAGCACCAATGTCTATCATCTCATGTCCTCCCTCACTTGGCTAATCACACTCCATCGATCTTTCTCAAAAGTACATTAAACTTTAACTTTAAATTTGACCATTTTTACTTTATATGCTCCATTTATCTCAATCTTACAAACACCCACTCTCCATTAATCTCTTAGCCTTAGTCATTAGATATAGTGTACCTATCCTCATCTCATTTCTTCCCGACTTCTTGAAGCAATGTGTACCATTGATCTCACTCAATATTTAACTCTTTCAATATTGACTATTGACTAAGTATGGGGACCCTTTCAATATGCTTGAGTATCCATTTTTAAACCTTAATAACTTCTTATGTGCTTCAATTCATTATCTGAAATTTGGACTAGATGATCTCATCACATAGGAGAATCTAACCATGTGACACATTAATCCTAACACCTTTGCATGTGTGAGATATAATGATATTAAAATGCCTTCTCAAAATATTTTGTCACAAAGGAAACTATGTCTAGATTTTTTCTAGAGACCAACTTTTCTCCTTTATAACTTTTGTCATGCTTCAGTGCATGATCTAGAATTTAGCACAAATCAACTATGCACAAAATTTAATAAGCCCATATGATCAGTTTCTATTGATACCTTGACACGTTACAAGATATAACACCATCAAAATTCTCACTCAAATTTTCTTATTACATGCAAATTTGGCTAAGTGTGGAAAAACATAGTCAAACTGCCTAGGAGCCCAAATTTACATATGCATATCTTTTGACGTGATATATTGCATGATCTTAAATTTAGCTCAAATGAACTAAGATCAAAATTGAATAAACCCATATTATCACCTTTTATTGAAACATCCACACGTGCTATATATTACATCATCAAATTTCTTACTCGACTCTTTCCGGCCACATGCAAATTTGGTTAAGTATGAGATAACAATGAATTCTAACTAAAAATCCAACTTTGTACCCTCATATATTTGACCACACTTTGATGCATGACTTGAGATCTGGTTCATAATAACTAGGGACTAATGTGATCATAACCATATGACCAACTCCCCTTGACTCATTTCCACATATTACTTACTCATATTTTCTACCACTAGACCCAAACTATCTAGATGAAAAATATGGACTACCAGATGAATTACACTTATGAACTCAAGATCTAAAAGTATATATAACATCTTAAGGACATATTTCACATTCTCTAATCAACATAATCATCCTTGAACATCTCTAATCATGTCAAAACTGAAGATCAACCAAGCCAACTTCAAACACACTAGGACAAACACATTACACACTTTGTCATTATTAATTAGGCTATCAAAGTACTTCATCCACTCATAAGGAAACTCCATAAAATAACCATGACATCACTAAAAACTCTCAAAAAATTTCCCCCTTTGTCATTGATGTCAATAAACATCATACACAACTCACCTTCTCTCTCTTCAAGCACTCCCACAATAGGAAATTTTCCCCCCTTTGACACAAAGATAAAGTGGGCACCAAATAATCCTAAGGACCTAAAAATACTATAATTAATAAAGGACCATCTTATAAAGATGATACAAACTTGCCCTTACCTTGAGCCTACCTTTTCTTTCCTTGACAAACTTCATCTTGCTCCATGCCAACACTCTTCTTCACAAGCACAATAACTAATGAAGACATAATGCAAAAAATAATAAAATATAATGGAAATCACTAAGAAACATTTGAGAGGGACTTCCCCTAATATTTCCAAGCCATTTCACCATTTGAGAATTTTCAGATCTACACACACCATGAAGAACCACCACACAGGCTTACTAGCCTTCTCTCTCAAGACACTTCCATGACCACCAACAGATCATCATACCACTAATTAATCAAAAAAATGTTCTAAACCAAATTGAAAACTCACCTTGAAACATTCATGCTTTTTTATTTTGGATAAACTAAACAAAATCACTCTTCTTCTTACTAGGCATGTCTAGTCCTCTTATAACCCTACCTAAATCTTGTAGAGCCCACAAATTTTAGTAATAACACATTCTAGACCTAAAAATTAATATCTAGAGCACTCTCATATGCCTCCTTAATCACAAAACATTTCATCAATAGGATCATCCTTTGAAACATACTTCCTTCACAAACCTATTAGCCAATTAGTCCTCCATATTGACATAAATAAGAATAACTAAGGAAACACAAACCTTAAAATATTTGGTAATATTGATTTTATAACGCATTTGTCTCATTTACCTTATTTAATAAGCCTCATACCTCAAATAATAAGGTAGACCACTTTTCTAGTAAAGCCCAAAAAACCCTAGAATCTTACAACAAATAAAGTCAACACAACAGCTTCTAGTCAACATCCTCATCTGAAACTTCTTGTACACCTAGAGACAATCATTATATACTTCTAGACCAATATTTGAGATTCCAAACCATTGGGAACCTTGACTTTATATAACTCATTTTAAGACCTACATACTCATAAGCACAAACTAGGAAACCCCAAGAGCAAACAAAAATATTTAATTTGACTTCAACATACTTTCATATCATAAGACCACCTAGAGCATGCCAGAATAAGGTTAAGAGACCTTTCTATGTAAAAATATTACCTTGAAAAAACATAAATCCTCCTTTTCCTTCTAGGAACCTTCAATCTGACCCTACACATTTTTCCAACTAAAAAACACCATAACAACACTTATTTATCCACTTGAAAGGAGTCTCTTAAGAAGTATAGATAGAGACACCCTTTATACCTTAATTCTCTAAAACAAAAATAAATCATCATATTCCTCCTCCTTTCTCAATTTATACTTATAGTTCTTCTTTTTCTTCTTTTTTGGCATTAGAGAAATAACTTCCTCAACTACTAAAACATTCTCCTTTTATTCTATGATTGGATTGGAGACAACAAAGATTGATGGTATACCTTTTCATCTAAAGAATCTTCCTTGCAACTTGGATCCTCATCACTAGGCACTTGTTTAACAATAACAAGATGTTCACTTAGATCCATATATACCTCAGAACTAGCTTCAACTAGTACCTTGGTCTTTTCTTTGAGCTTGATCACTTTATTCTCAACATGAGCAAACAATGAGAGATCTTGGAACTCCTCAACTTCTAAATCATTCTCCACCCTAGCAAACATATTACTTGGACCTACATAGTCATCATAACTCCTACTTATTACCTTTGGTCTCCATGAATTAACTTATTTTCTTCCATATACTCTAAGAGCCTGATTAAACCTATTCTAACTTGTAGGCCTTTACTTATAGAACTTAACAATGTGACCTCTCTACTCAAAATTGAATAACTCTATACTTTTTTCAAAAATCTTATTTTTCCTTACCAAATTTGGACAATATCTTTCAATGTGTCCTAGTTCATAAAAATTGTATCACTCAATATCTCTTGAGGGAAACTCAACTTGTCTTACCTTAAATGGACAACATTTTTCAAAGTGTCCCACATCATGACAATTGAGATACTCAACCTTGCTTATACATTTTGACTTATGATCCCCATCATAGTTCCAAGAAAATTCATTCTTAACAGGTATTCTACATTCTCTATCTCTATGCCCAAATTGATTACAAGTATAGTAGTAACCATTAAAATTTACATACCTCATATAATTTGGTTGTCTGATCTATTTTGTATTCATTCTACCAACACCTTCATTCCTTGTCTAATGATTTGTCTTCAAAGGTTGATTGTCTTTGTTCACATTAGTCTTCATCTTATCTTGAGTTGCACTCTATGGTTCTTCTTTGTATCCAAAACTAGTCTTATCACTTGCATATTTTTTATCATTTAGAATGTTGTCTAGATCACTTGAGCTCTTTTCAAATCTCACAAATAACATAACTTTACTATATACCTTCTCTAACTTAGATTTTAATGACTCATTTTCAATTACATACCTTTCACATTCATCTTATTTATCTTTTAAGCTTGTAGATAGAATTTCCAATTGACAACTAAGATGTTTGACCATATCTTCATCCTCCTTGTTATATTCATTCATTCTTACCTAAAACACACTGAATTGTTCCTCAAATTCCTTGAGTTTAGATTTCATCTTCTTATTGATTTTCTTCTCAGTCATTAGCTCTTCATGAACATTAGTCAATGTAGTCTCATAGTCCACCTCATCTTCATCAGTATCCAAATCACTCCAATTAGAATCTTTTTACTATGAGAAACTTCTTTCCTCAACCATGAATAGAGATTCATCTTCATTAGGGCCATCATCTTCATGATCATATTTTGAGTCACTGTCTTCACTTTCATCTGATGAGCTTCAATTTTTTTGGGTGTAGAGACTCTTCTTTTCCTTGAAGTACTTCTTCTTTTTATCAAACCTTATAAATCAATTTTTTATTTTATTAGACTTGAAATATCTCTTTCCATCATCATGACCTTGATCATGATCTTCATCATCATCCTTCTTATACTTATGAGGGCACTTATTAGCAAAATGTCCTATCTCACCAAAATTGAAGCATTTGAGGAGTAGCTTACCTTTATTATTGCCTGAACCTATTCTTAATTTCCTTAAAATTAAAGTAATTAGTTCATCCTTATCTATATCAATAATGCCATCCTCCTTGAGTTTCTTACCTTGGAACTTCTTTTTCTTCATTTTAGTCTTGAAATTTTCTTCCTTATTTGGTGATATAACATCATTCTTTGTCATCTCATAGGTAGTAATCATGTCATGCAATTGATCCATCTTAAACTAAGTAAGGTCATGACTCTCTTCTATGGTAGATAATTTTGGATGAAACTTGGGGGATAGATACCTCAATACCTATTAAACAAAAATATATTATTCAAGGTTCTCTCCAAGACCTCTAATCATGTCCACAATCTCAAAAAATCTTTGAAAGAAGGATGCCATAATATCTTATATGTTCATCTTGAGACTTTCAAATTGCCTTCTATGAGTCTAAAACTTTACCAAATTAACCTTTGAATCTCCTTAAAAAATAGTCTTCAAGTTATACCATATTTCTTTGGAAGATGTGTAAATAATTAATTTGGTGAGCTCAATTTATGTAAGACCACAAGTGATGGCATTCATTGCTTTATATTTGTTCTCAAATAACTTCTTATCTAAAACACTAGATGGAGGAATAGTAGGAGCAACATAGCTATCTAAAATATATATCCATACATCAAACCCTAGGGACATAATGTATGTCTTCATCTTATCACTTCAAAAAGCATAATTATATCCATTAGTGATTTCTTAGAAGAGAAACACCTTGCAAATTCTAACTAACCATTGTACCTTGGATCACCATCAAGTTGTTAAGCATTTACCAAAAGACCTAATTTGAGACCAATTTTTAGAGGTAAAATCCACAGAGGGAGAGGTATATCAATGATGGAAAACAATCTAATTTAATTTATAAACCATTTAAAATACTTAATCATTTAATACAATCATTCATGAATCATACAAATAATTCATAGTAGTGAACAATGAAAATATTACAAGATCACATACACAACACAAGATTTACATGAGAAACCCTCTTAGGGAATAAAGCCCACTCTCAATCCTACAAACACATGGACTACTATCCTATAAGATAATCACAAACAAGAGACTAATCAATTCTTTTTGATAAGGAACCTTCGATCAAGTCCTTCTAACCTACAATCCTTATCAAGTCCTTATGACCAAAGGTCTTTAGTGAAACCCTATTTCACAAGAAGAAAATGTCCCTAAAGAAGATCAAGTCCTTTAGATCCTCCTTCAAAATAACATTTCCACCTTATAATTGATGTCTAAACACTTGATTATGGACCTCTTGATTATTTGATAATTGCATAAACTCTCTCTCTCTCTCTCTCTCTCTCTCTCTCTCTCTCTCTCTCTCTCTCTCTCTCTCTCTCTCTCTCTCTCTCTCTCTCTCTCTCTAACTCATATATGCCTCTCACATAGGCATATTACAACCTCTCTTCTTCTTCACTCAAATAGTCCTCATATGTACATTCAAATATCTTCACATATCCTCAAATTACAAGAGCACTATTATGACATGAGGAACATGACCCATAGGTCATACATAGTCAAAAAACTATTCTCCACATTAACCTAACCAACAGGCACACTACCTATCCTTTTCTCCACAAACCACACACATAAGCCTCTCATAAATCTCTCCCAAGTCTCTTGATTACAAGTCTAGAAATCACCATATTTTTTTTCATTATATATAGATAAATCATGAATTAACAAGATCACAATATTTCTTTGTCAACAAAAAAACAAGCCTTCACCCTTAAGACATCTCATATGGGTCACACTTTCCCCTTTCAAATAGGCCTAAGTCACTTTTATGTCCTATGGAGACCCATTCATCTCTTTGACACTTCTATAATCATAATAAGAACATAGGAACACTTAAAAATGCATAGGTCCACTCCTTATGTCCCCTAGGATATCCTCAAATGATCATAGTCACCTTTGCTCACCTCTGTGTATGCTCAATCAACTCAAATAGAGACCTTATACATAAGAACACCATTACTGAACATACAATAAAAATTTTAAGCAATTTTAATACTTAAGACATATTTATCACACCTCAAAAATACTCATAGAGCATCCTCATGGAGTCTAAAACACTCCTTAATAGCTAATTCACCATGAAACAATGAAACAATATCTACATAAGCTCAAATACTCTTCTCAGGTCACTTGTAGAATAATCACAATACACAATCAACTTCTAGGCTGAATATATTTGACTATACTAACTTTTAGATCTTCAAATATATATAACCAAATGCAACTTGGAGTCCTCTACCACTTTTTTTTACTGTATGAGCAAATTCATCTTCTATCAAAAGATAGAGACAAACACTAGTATTTCCCTTAGCAAATTCAAATATTCAAATGGTAATAATCATAGTTAAACTTTAAACACTTTGAAATTATCTTGTGTCCTCACTACTTAGATTGAATATGTACCATTGATCTCTTTCAATCTTTAACACATAGGTGCCAATGCTCAACATTAAAGTTTGACCACTCTTATATCATCTTGTGTTCTCGCTTAGCTTGGCCTATCACACTACATCAATCTTTACCAAAAGTTCACTAAAATTTTAAATCCATTAAACTTTACTTACTTTGACAATTTTGACTTACTAAACTTTATTGATCTCAATCTTACAAACACCTACTCATCATTAATCTCTTAACCCCTTTGCTCAGTCATTAAACATCATGCACCTATTCTCATCTCACTGCTTCTTGACTTCTTAGAGTAATGTGCACTATTGATCTTTCTCAAGCTTTAACTCTTTCAAAATTAAACCTTAATAACTAATTAACCATTTTTGAACCTTAATGGGGACCTTTACAATATACCTAAGTAACCATTTTTGAACCTTAATAACTTCTTTTGCACTTCGATGCATGATCTAAAATTTGGAATAGATGATCTACTCACATAGGAGAATCCAACCATGTAAAACACTTCTCCTAAAATCTTCACACATGTGAAATATAATTCCATTAAAATTCATTCTAAAAATCTTATGTCAAAGAGCCAACTATGTCTAAATTTTGTCTGGGAGACCAACTTTCCCTCTTTCATAACTTTTGTCATGATTTAGTGCATGATCTATAATTTTGCACAAATTAACTATGCACAAAACTAAACAAACCCATATTATCATTTTAACTTTACACCTTCACACATGAAAGATATAACATCATCAAAATTCTCACTCAATTTTTCTTGTCACATGCAAATTTGGCTAAGTATGGAAAAACACAGTTAAACTACCTAGGAACCCAACTTTGCATATGTATATCTTTTGACATGCTATATCACATGATCTAAAATTTAGCACAAATAAACTAAGATAAAAAATTAACAAACCAATATGATCACATTCTCCTTAAATGTCCACATGTGTAATATATTCCATCATCAAACTACTTACTCAACTCTTTCTAGCCACATGCAAATTTGGCTAAGTATGAAAAAACAATGAATTATGATTGAGAAGCCAACTTTTCACCCTCATATATTTAACCACACTTCTATGCATGACTTTATATCTTTCACATAATAACTATGGACTAATTTTATCACAACCATATGACCAACTCCCCTTGATTCATTCCCATGTGGCAATGGTGACATCAACAAATAACTTACTCAGATTTTTTACCACTAGACCCAAACTATCTAGATAAAAACTATGGACTACCAGATGAATTCCACTAATGAACACAAGATCTCAAAGCATATATATCATCTTAGGTATCTCTTGTACATTCTCTAATCACCATACTCATCACTAAACATCTCTAATCATGCCAAAACTAAAGATCAACCAAGCCAACTTTAAGCACACTAGGACAAGCACATTGCACACTTTGTCATTGTTACTTAAGATATCAAAGCACTTCATCCACTCATAAATAAACTTCCATGACAATGACATCACCATGACATCATTGACAAATCTCCAACATCATAGTCATTTCTAGGAATTAAAACAATGGAATTTCCTTTAGCAGGTTTTACAATAATAATATCTTTATTTTTATGTAATGAATTCAAAGCCATTCATTCCTCCTTAGTAATATTTATTATTGGGGGCCTAGCATGCCTCAATGAAACAACACAATATTATCTAACGTCATCAGTGATGTTGGTCAAAAGACCATTTAAATAATTTTTAATGCCTACTATGAAGTCTTAATGAGGGATGAAATGTGGGTTAATAACGAATCCTTAACCTTTTTTAGCACACTAAAATCATGTTTATTAAATCTAACATTTATTAAATCACCACTAATTTATCTTCTTGATTTGATAAATTTGTTAAGTTATCCTGAATATCAAAAAAATTAGATTTATTTTTATTGTTTTTACTATTAAAAGCATTCAAAACTATTTTATTATCCATTGTATTGCAATTATATCTTTGTGAGTTAAAGTTAGTGTTAAGTTTGGTAATATTTTGAATATTAACTTGATGTTTATGGAGATGCACCATATTAACATCATTATAATGTGAAAAAGGATACTATTGTACCCAATGTTGACTACCTATTGGTTATTCATAAAACATACCAAAGAAGGGTGAAAAATTACATCTTGAGTCCACTCTGATACAGCATAAGGTGTATTAATAATGTATGTGGCATCTGAAACTAGAGAGGAAATTAATGTTTCATCTACCTCCTCCTCATAGGGAAGGATGTGGAGATCTTAATCAACAAGTTTATGGTTGAAATTATGGTCAAAAGTGAGATAAAGGTCAATATTAGTGGCATTTAAGATTCTCAACATGTCATCCAAGAGATCATGCCAAGAATACAAAATGGTATTATAATATTTAACACTACATATAGAAACATGCTCCATATAATGCACCTAGGTCATCCTTGGTATCTTTGAAATTTGGATGATGTATTTCAATTTCATTAAATGAATATATATAAGATTCATGCTACCTAAAAACCTAAAATTTGAAAGGTTCTCTAAGTTTGACATACTATCTACTAGACTTGAAAAAGTATATTATGGGATGCCATCAAGAATCATTCATTTTTTTATTGTCTTCTAGTTATTTAGATCCATATGAGTTTCAACAAGGCATCATCATCCAACTTGTCTTCATCCCAACATCTATATTTCTTTCAACATAACGATCTAAACATTATTTTTTACTTTTTTTTCCATTTTGCATTTTATTCCCACATAGCTAGGATATGATAAATAGTCAAACCATCTCCAAAGAGTTATTTTCAAAACCATTTAACGGAATTTTTTAATCTTTAATCCTATTTTTCATCCATTTATCATATGTAATATTATTAAATATTAGTCCTTTCATCAATTTTATATAACCTTTTTTTGGTATTCTTTTGATAAGTCTTTTGCTCCTATACTCTTTAATTAGGCATCCAATTATTATTTATTTTCTTTCAATCTTGTCTCCTTTTTTTTGGTGAGTAGATCCAATTTGATGCATTCACCACCTAAATTAATTCTCAATTATTATGTAATGTTCTATTGCATTTAATCCTTCTTAACCATTAGCATCACCTCAAAGTTAAGTGTTTGCTATTTAAGGATGTTAGTTTTTAGTTCTTAGCATACATTTTAATGATGATGAATCATAGATGGTAATTCAAAATGTATTGATGTAAAAAATTTATTCCCAAAAATTATATTTTCAATCTAAACCAATTTATTGGGCACCAACTAAAAAATTCCCCTTGCATCCTCTCCTCAAGTATGTAAATGAGAAACATATCTTGTAACCTCATATTCAAAAAAGTGTTTCATATAATATAAAATGAGCCTTTATCCTCTATATTATGATCATGGATATCGGAATAATTCCATAAACTCTTACCTATGATGGGTTTATTGACTTGACCTTATATCACATTGATTTTACAAATATCTGTAAACATTAGATCGAAAGAAACACTTTTTTAGATACTAAGTTACTAAAAATCCCTAATTGGAGAGGCCTTAAAATGATATAATAAACTTAATTTTCAAATTATAAGATCTAATAAATTCTATACTCAAATAATTTCAATCACATGATCTACCTTAAAATAACCTAGGAAAATTTTCATTTTAAAGCAATTAATGAATAAATATACTCATGACTTCATTAAATGACATGAAACTAGAAATTATCTCTAATATATTTTTCATGGATTTAAGAAAAAAAATACAATAAATTTTTCACTCATTCTTCCATCGAGAAGTACAAATGGAAGATTATCTCATAAGATAATTTTAGCATCCTCAAAATTCTAGCAATGAATCTTTCAAAACAACCAAGGCTATCAATACTCAATAATCTAAAGATAATTCTCCCTCATATTCCTTTTGTGAACTCTAATTTCCTAAAAATACTTAATATATTATCTATCCACCCTTGACTCATGATGATTTCAAGTATAGGTTACCAATCCTTATGGCCTTTAACATAGACCCTAAAAAACCTTATGTCTGATAATGTAACCCTAAAACAATTATTGTTGGAATTCTAATTTAAGTTACTCTCATGAAAATTGTCATGGCCTCAAAAAAATTTCCTATCATTTTTCATGTTAGTAAAAATTTTTACCATTAATCAATTACATGATAAAGGTATCCATATATAATATCCTCAAGGAAGAAAAACATCCCATCAAGGAAATAACATAATGTGCATTGAAGCATATCCTTGTCAAACTATTACTGACCCACAACAACACTATACAAATAATGGATATAAAGGATTGCTATAAAAAAATTGATGGAAATTATGACCAAATTATCATCAAATCCAAATATTTAAATATTTAAAAATTAAATTATAAGAATAAAACCACCCATAAGGACCATATCTCAAAACATAAAAATCCATCTCAAGAATAAATGAAATTTAAAAATACTATAACTACCTATTTTACTTATTTTATGATTAATATGATATAAATAAGATAAAATTATGAATATTTTTATTTTATAAAATATGGAATAATCATACAAATATAAATTTTAAATGGGAGAATAAAATTTAAATTATATAATTAGATATTGAAAAATCAAAGGAGGATAAATACACTTACCTTAGTTTTTATTTATGTTGCTCTATATACATCACAGTCCATGAAATTGATCTTTTTTTAATTTTTGGCTACTTAGATTAGGAAATAAGATATCAAATCCTACACACACATTTTTAAAAATATTAGACCTTTGAGATGAATGGTACTCTCCAAACTTTACTAGTAGTAGTATCCCAGTTGACTATGCAAGTTTGTGCCACCTTATATCATCATGCCTATGTATATGCAAAACTTAGAGTTTATGCTAGGAAATTAAGAATGAATGTCAAATTCATACTCTAAATATAACATAACATTATTTTTATAAAAAATAAATATAACATCAAAAAATTACCTTCACTTACTAAATGAATAATCCTCCTTTGTTGACATGGATTTTCTCTTGATTGTTTGATTTTTAATTACCCAAAACTTGTGCAAGAATTCCATCAACATTTTAATAGAGTGTGATTGGTTGATATGAGATATAAGCTCTTGGATGATGTATTATATATGTGGGATTTTATATGTATCTTTGTTGTTATATTACATATTTAGGATTCAATTCCCATGGTTGAGATCCTCAAAATGGAGGATGGAGGGGGTTCTCAAAGTTTTTTAGAGGGAAACCTAGATGACTAAGATTATTTTATATTTATTTGAATAATTATATTTTGGATGGTGTAATAAACTTTTCATTTAATTATGAGGTTGAAAAATTGGAATATTAATGAATTAGTTGAGGGAATTGAGGTAAATGGTTTAATGAAATAGTTAGTGGTTTTAATAAGTTTGTAGAATGGTTAATGAGTTAGTTTGAGTGAGGTGGTTTATTTGATTGATTTAAGGAAGGTGGTTTAATTAAGTGGTTGAGTGAGTTGATGAGTTAGATATTTATTTATTATTTATTATTATTATTTTGTGTGCATGAGATAAATTAAAATTAAAATAACTTGATTAATTATGAATAATTTAGTCAATTACTTCTATGGTAATATTAGTTGGAATAGATGGAATTATTTGATTAATAGGATGGGGGACATGTCATAATTGGGGTGGTGTTAATATGGTTTTTAAAATTTATTTATTAGTAAAATGACTTAATTAAGATAACTTTATTAGTGTGGTATAATTAGGGTGTATTCATTTTCCCATCTTTCAAAGGGTATTTTGACTATAAGAAGCAATAAATTTTCAAATAATGGATAAAAAGAATATTGGTTCAGAAGGGTTTCCCTAGTAGCATGATGGTTAGGGATAATCCCCCTTAAGAGGGCATGTGAGGATCAAATACATGGATGGACTTCTAAAATGAGAAGATGGGTTAGTATGGATGGATTAGGAGTGATGTTTGGGGATGATTAGGGATGGTTAGGGTATGACTAGGGGTACAATGGAAGAATTATTTACCAATAAATTTGTAATTATTGATAACTTTTATTTTCCACAAGAAATAATGTATTCTAAGGTGTTGGATTTGGAATGATATATCCCAATAAAATCACAATGATTGATATCTTGTTATTTTCCCCAAGAAATGATGTATAAAAGGGGTTTGGATTGGGAAAAATATATCTAAATAAAGTTGCAAGGATTGATAACTTTAGAATTTACTCAAGAAACTATGTATGTGAGGGGGTTGGATCAAGAATGATATATCTTTATGAAGCTAAAATGATTGATAGTTTTGATTTTGCCCAAGAAAAAATGTATGTGATGGGGTTGCATTGGGAATTTCATATCCTAATAAAGTTTAAATTATTAATATTTGGGATGATTAAGGGTAAATAAATGGGGGTTATGTCTCATGTGATGATTATTTATGATGATATTCATGTTATTATATGATTATAGATGGTTTTATATTATTTTTATAGTGTTTATGATGTATAGTTAGTCATTATTATGGATAGGTAGGATAAATTTTAGCTATGAATAGTTAGGATGAATAAATGTTTATGAATGTGATGACGTGATGATATGTTAGTTAGAAATATTATCTAGGGATGAATGTTAATAAGCATGGATAAGTATTGATGGGGTGATGATAAATGTTGTTAATCTTGAATGAATTTCTAAATGTTTGAGTAACCTAATGTTTATTATAGCATATATTAAGATGCATCATGATATTTAAAACCATGATAACATTGTTGTAATATGTTATAAGGCTAAAAAAAATGTGACAAACAAGAAAAAAATTAACAAAAAACACAAATAATTGACAAAAAAATTAAATATATCATGGCTTTGTCCCTTATCATGTTAAAACCCCATTATTTAATGATTGATGATACTCATAAATTTATTTTTTCCCAAGTAATTATATATGTGAGTGGGTTGGACTTGGAATGATATATCCTGCTAAATCTATAATGAGTTTTTTAAAATTTAAAAAGGATTTTAACATAATTAAGGACAAGAAAGATAGTTTGTTTATGTTTTAAGACTTATTTTTTGTATTTTGTTGGATTTTATTTTTTTAAGGAAAAAACTATGAACAAAGGGAAAACTAGTTCTAGCATCAAGGATAGAGGTGGTAGTGGATGGAATGGATAAAGGATTTAGGATAGATCTCCAAGGAGTATGTCATGTATGAACCATGTACCTAATCATTCATGTACCATTATTATGGTATGATATAATTTATTACTAAGATTTGATGTACTAATATATTTCAAAAAATCATGTCTCAAGACTTCCTCCATGTTTTTATTAAGGTCAAAAGTGGGAATGAGGATGGGCATAATGTTATGGTTACAGGAATGGTTTAGGATGGAGTGGATATGATATAAATGGACTACCCCCAAGTGTAGGTACTTATAGATAATAAATTTACACATTATGACAAAAACTATTTTTCATAATGATACTTGCCCAATGGTCCATAATAAATAGTTTTCACCTTTGGATGATTTTTTAATTTTTCTCTTTTTGATTCTTTTTTACATTTAATAATTTTTATTTTTATTCTATGGTAGCATTATATCCTTTATATATAGAATCATTTAAGATGCATGATGTTCATGTATTCATCTAATTATTTTCCACCTTATGTGTCCAATTTATATGTTCATCTAATTTCATTATGAACCTCCTTGGTCACTAAATTAGCCTCTTTTTAAAAAAATAACTAGGTACCCTCATAGCCCCTATGATATAAGGTGCCACCAAGGAGGGTGAAGTGGGATGTACATTGGATTAAGTATTTTATTTGATTATGTGAGAGATTTGGAGGGATTGTTTTATCATGGAGGTAACTATAAATGGAATGATACTAATGGGGATAATAACCAATAATATATTACACCTTTTTTATTTTGAATGTTTCATGAGTGATCCATATGACATGATTTTGCATGCTTTAGGATTAGATAAAATATTTGTAAAAATTTTACTAGAAGTGTGACCAAATTTTCTTTTTCTTCAAGATTGAGATTAGCTACAACCTTAATGATTTTAGGATTATCTATCATTCTGACATTGATATCAATATTTTATTCAAAAAGTGATGAAAATCTATCTTGAAATTGTGATGATGTAGGGGTAAGGTTAACATCCTAATCTTTTAGTGCCTCAAAAATGTTTTCACTAATAGAATCTTCTTTATTTTGTTGATTTTGATTTTTTGGGTCTAATAGTGCCTCAAAGAGGGTTTTACTAGGGGTCTTTGATTTTTTCACTTTTTGTTTCCTTTTTTCCTTTTTTATTTATTATAATCAGGGTGTTATTCATGTTCTCCAAAATATGTCAATGCATCAAAGTTGATTTTAAATCCATTTCTATTATTTCATAGTAGGATGCCATCTCAAAGTCATATAAATCATATAATAACATCATCATTTTTAAATATATCAATAGACATGTGATTATTTTGGTCCCAATAAATGAGTTTAGGATGTTTCATATGGATGTTTAGTATAGGATAATGTTTTAATTAAAAATGTTTGCGGAGGAAAGATATTCATAGAGGTTATGGGAGGAATTTGTTTCGATGTCAAAATAAGTTTCCTATAAAATAGTAGAAGTATTATCAAAGTGAATAACGCACTCATAAAACCATAGGATCTCTCTTGCACACCATTAATACATCTCTCAATAAAACAATGCATGCACACAACAATATAATCATACACAAGTAAAGTCTTTTTCATGTATATTCACATAATTTGTGTGTATTAATAATATAATATGGAGTGCCTAATAAATATGCGTATTAGTTGGTTTCAAAAAATCCACTTGGTTTTTGTTATCAACTCAAATATAGGTGGATTTTAAAAAATAGGTGCACAAATAAACATTTTCCATGAACACAAGGTTTATAATAGAATAAAGATAACAAACTCCCATATCAAGGTTACCTCATATAGTGAGTGTGAACACATCTAGCACAAAGTTGGATTGGTATAAACCCAAACCACTAGCCAGTGTGAACATGATCACTCTAACACCTTACCTTAAGCAGAAAATAGATATTAATAAATTATGAAGTTAAGAGACTAAATGGGTCCTAACAACTATGTCTGATTAGGTACCCATGTAAAAATTCATACTGAAATACTAAGCATCCCTCTGGTAACAAATAAATTTTAAAGGAATATATGGATGTTGAGTAGCTGTAGCTATAAATTTAAATATGAAATGGTACTCTATACAAGACTCACTCAATAAAAAAAGCACTGATCAAGGAATTTGTAAAAAAGAGTGACCATGGATGAAATGTGTCACCATAAGGTACCCAAAAAATAAATAAAACCATAGAAAAAGAGGAACATGACTCAAAGCTAAAACACAATTTTGAAGTAAGTGCATTGTATGAAATTAAGGCCATAAAAAATAGTTTGGTCTAACATACTATATGGAATAAAGTCCATCAAACATAAGTGCACTCAATGAAACCAAAAGTCAAAAAATATCTAGTGAGAACAAGTGGCTTAAAGTTACTACTAAAAATACGACATCTATTAAGAATTATAGACAAAAAACACTATCAAGTTTGAATCCATAAATTTTAAAGGTTATAAAAACCATAATCATCTTCTTAAAATAGATGTGTTGTGTTAATTGCTAGCAAGGAATGTGACACTTGAATCAGTATGTGCACTCATGCCACACCCTATCCCCACATGCCATTATTTTTAAATAGATGTAGTGACTCAAAATATTTGTGTGAGTGGGAAAATCCCACTACACAAACACTAACAAGTGATATTTGGATTCACTAGACTAGATACTCTTTAGAAGGAGAACAAGATCCACCATGAAGCTAAAGGAGACTGTCAATATGTAAAAAAAGTTAAGAATTAAGATATAATACACCTATCAATAATATAGAAAGATAGTTTCTCAAAAAAAAATTAAAATCAATCTCAATCACCAAGGGAACTAAAGAGGGTAGGAAGAGAAGATTACAAACTAATAAGCTAAAAAGTGGAGGAGGCATGTCTATATTGCCCTCTCAAATAAAATTTAAAAATCCACCAAAATTGATTTGTAGATCATCCCATAAGGATACATATTAAATAATATGATACAATCAGGGGAAAATGCACAAATGGAACATGCATCAAAACATTTGGTAATGTGTTAGAAGAAACATACATGACACTAATAATCCTTTTTGGCACCAAAAATGGGATGAATAACTAATAAATTACATCATGAACATTATATTTCACACAAAAGTGAATAAATTATTATTTCAAGTTATATTTACAAGAAAGTTAAAAGTTTTTTTATTATTTTACTGGTGGTTACGGGATCAAACTGATTCCCATAAACCAACTCACACTAACAATAAACCAAAACATAAAATAAATAAATAAATACCTTTGGATAAGTAATCTAACAAAATCCCCCTTGATCCAAAGGGGTGTGGAATATGAAATAACTAGAGAAATGAATCTGAATTTATCAAAGAAACTTTGAAGCAACTATATTATACATCCTAGTACTAATCAAAATTGATGTTGTTCTATACAGAAGCTTGCCATTTGATTTGTGGCATAAAAGGCTGATGAACATGATAAAATCCTTCTCATTCCTTATGATCATTATAACTTATTATAGTAGAAGCCAATCCAACACATCGATCCACATAAGGCTCCACATAGAATCCCATGAAAGTGACCAACTTATACTATGTATGACACATCTTCTTGATGTCCAACAAATTTTGATGATCTTTGCTTAGCACTTCTAGTGCTATCAACCCTTATCAACTCATACTATCACTAATGACTAATCTAAGACCTATCAATGCTATATATTCTTACCCTATTAGGTAAGAGGTGAAAATTTGTGTAATGAGAGAAATAAAATCAAACAATCATGCCTACTCTATGTCATGAATATCACGGATAAAAATCCAAACTGAAATTGAAATAAACAAACTAATACTACCAAAATTTCCATTCAATCATTAAACCCAAACTTTGAGTGAATAACTAATTAGAGAAGGGTAGTAGTCCTCCATTCTCCATTGGATCCTCTAACCTCTAGTTTGACACTTAAACTTTATCAATTATAAGGATCCTAATGGACCTGTAAATCATGAAATGGTCTCAGATAACACAATCATGAGGTGTCATGAAAATCATTATTTTGAAGGTGTCAATTTCCACTGATAATGCACCTTTATACATTATTGAATATATTTTTCAAAAAAACCATTTATGGAAGCTTCAAAACACCAAATAAACCATTTTATTGTATCTAAAATGTCCAAGAACCTATAGTTTGACTAGTCACACAACCAAAGGAGTGATTGACCACTTATACCCTTATATCTCATATTACATCCTTATTACTCCATTACATGTACATTACAACTTTAAGAACATACTTAAAAAAAACCTTTTTTTTGTGAAAATGTAAGTTCAACCAAAAGAAAGAGTTAAACCTTGGACCTACAATTTCCAAATAACTTCACAAAGTTATCTCTAACCAACTTGCATTCAATAATATTGAGTCTAGAAAAGAAAGATACTCAATTTATGAGTTTTTGAAAGGAAAAAAATAAAAATAAATTTACATGTAGTAATTTGTGAATAACATTTTTCACCATGCATAAAAATTTAATGCTTTTACTTTCCTCATGGAGACCAAAAGATAAAAAATTAAGACAAATAAATGAAACTATATTACACCTTTTTGATTGTTTGCACCATGTTTTGATGGGACTTTAATTCCACATAGATCTCTCTACAAATTAATGAATTAATTTAACATAAAAAATTCATCTATACAAGTATAGTGTACAAGTTTGGCATACTTTATAGAGGCTTTAAAAAATATATTCTCAAATTTATTCAATAAAATACCTTACTTAATTTTTATAATATTGCATGATATATTGGAAGACACTGTAATTAATGAATCCTAATTAAAAAAATTTCATTGCTTAGGCCAATATCAAAACTCAACTACCATTATCAATACTTAGTTGGAAGAAATGTGTCTCTTCTTCAATTTAATATATCAAACTCTAGCTTATGTATTTTATGTTGTGATTAATATGAATAAAGAATGATTTTGTTTTAACACTAAATTCCCCTTAGGCTATCATCATGCAAGAGATATAAGTGATCAAAAAAAAATATGTCCCACCACTAATGAGCATTTATTCAATCTTCAATGAGCAACCAATGATTTTATTCCATTATTGGCACAAAGAATTGGAGTAATAACTCAAAAACTAGATCATGAACATTATATTTCACACTAAATATAATAAATTATTATTTTAGGTTATACTTACAAGGAAGGTAAAATCTTATAAAATTTTTATTGGTAGTTATGGGATCTAACTAATTCCTATGAACCAACTAAAAATAAAAACAAACCAAAACATAACATAAATAAACAAAAAAATACATTTGGATAATAATCCAAAAATCCTAGTATTATCAAGGTGCTCAAGCCTGAGTGAAGGTGAAATAGAAATCATATGTAGGTCAATATCCTCTTGAAGATAAGAGATAATAAAAATAAGACCTATTTTTTCATCAAGAGATCCCAAAAAGGATGAAAGATTTGATTTGTTACCAATGTCATGGTAATAATCCCATTTAACATGAGGAATTAGAGTAACAATGCCTTATGAACACATACCAATACCTTCACCAAGATGACCCATGGATCAAATAATTGGATTATCTCAATGGAATTAGTTACAAATAATATTTTTATATTATTGAAAAATTGTACACATAACAATATCAATTATGCATAATATATATCCCTATCTGTTGATTTTTGGATGTAGATGCACTTCCTTCAATCTCAATATCTCCATGATCAATTATATTTTGAACATATTTATTAAATTTCATGCACCTATTTATTAAATTACCCTTAATATTATTAAAATCACAATATTATTTTTCTTTACACCAAGTGGGTTTTAGTTTATTTTCTTAAAATGGTTTTATTTGAGGGAACACTATCTTGTTTCTAACAACTAACTTGGAAAAACACTACTTCCAATGATTCCCAAAGATAAATATATTTTATTCTTTTTATTTTCTAATTAGGTTTTCCCCTAAGAATGGTAATTCTTAAAGTGTTTTAGACTACATGAATATATTTAGCATATATCACTTTATCACCAACAACATTCTTATTCTTGTTAAAGAACTTAGGATTCTTTATCTGTGTCTGATTTTGGTGATCCTTGTTAAAAAAATACCAATACTTTAGATATAAGGGATTATTTGATCTAGATTATTTTTTTAATTATTTCATCAAAAGTAGTATCATAATGGACTTGTAAATTAAAATCCATTTCTTGGTAAAGGTTGGTGATAAAGATGATGACCAACAATGTATTAGGAATCAACCAAGGGAATTTGCTGCTATACTTTTTCATCATTATAGGAATGAAGATAATATTTATCCTTTCAATTTTTCAGCATTAAAAAAGTTTGTAATAGTTATCTCATGTTCCATATTATAGGATAAATGTTTTTATAAACCTTTTTGATAGGTCTACAAATGTTATACCAGAATCTTTGGGAAGATGTAGGAACCATTCTAAGGCTTGTTATCCTAGGTTGTGTGGGAATAATCCAATAAAATATATGTCACTATTGGAAAATTATTGGTAGGACATCAATAAATCTTTGACATGCTCTCTATGGTCACCATTTCCCTTATATATATCTAAATTTGGTGGTTCAAAGTATCCGAGGAAGTATTCTTATCATGTCCCAATCAATTTTTTTTTTTTTTTTTTTTTGGTTTTGGTTCCCATATTATATTTTTTTATGGTATGCTTCATGTATTTTAATTCTTGGTCAAATAATATTACCTTGAGTGGCATGGATGGTTGTAAGATAAAATTATATTTTCACGACACATGGATTTGATTGGTATTAGATTGCCAATTTTTGGATGGTTGATTATTGTATTTTATCATATATTATGAAGAATTATATATATAAGGATTAACATGGTAAGTTAGGTTTTCCAACTATTCACTTAACTATTGGGTTTGGTAAAACATAACTTGGTTTTGGTCCAATTGGATTTGTTTAGCTATGAATTATTTCCCTTTATTGATAATGCCATGAGAGAGACGTGGATTTTTATTTTCATTGGTTGGTCCTAAGTTTGCTTTATTTCAACCAATGGGGTTGATATAATTGGAGTGGCCTTGTTTTTGGAGGGTTTGATATTTAATATTCATAATATGTATTAGGTTCATAGGATTATAATCAACAATAATTTTAACTCCTATGTCAATTAGTTATAAAAGGATATCATCTTTATTTTCATATAAGAATTGGTCTACTTGGGTATGCATTTAGTTAGATTTAAATATATCATTAGCTTCATCATTATACTTTATACTTAATTTATGAGGCTAACATTATCATCATCATGAATACGCTCTTGATTAAATTATTCTTCTTGATTGTAAGGTTAATAAAAGTGAAATGGGTTTTGATCGAAGGGAATTTCCATGTTAGTTTCCCAATTCAACCTTGGTTTTATTACCTTGATTTTGATGTGGAGGAGTTTGATTATGTTATGGAAAGTTATCTTCATATATCCCTAACTATTTATTTTTAAATTTAGATGCACTTTATTCAATCTCAATATCTCCACGATCAATTAGATATTGAACATACTTCTTGAATTGATAATCAATGTTGTTGGTTTGTGTGTTTTGACCCTGATTTTAATATGGAGGAATTTGATCATGTTTTAGAAAGGGATATTAGTATATCCCTAAATATTTATTTTTGTATTTAGATGTACTTATTTCAATCTAAATATCTCCATGATCAATTATATCTTGAACATAATTCTTCAATTTTATGCATCTATTGGTTGAATGCTCTTTAATTTTATAAAACTCAAGATATTCATTTCATTAGACCAAGTGAGTTTTGGTTTAATTTACTCAAAGGAATTTTTTTGAGGGAACACTATGATTTTTACAAAAACTAACTTAAAAAAGAATGCTTTCAATTATTCCCCAAAATGTGTATATTATCTTCTTTGTATTTCCTACTTAGGTTGGCTCCTAGGAATGGTAATGCTTGAAGTGTTTTGGACTACATGAATATGTTTAACATCTATCACTCCATCACAAAAAAATTTATTCATGACCAAAAATGTTATTTTTATTATTAATGAACTTAGGCTTCTTTTTTTGAGTTTAATTTTGGTGATCCTTGTCAAAACATTTCACCAATTCTTTGGCTATAATGGTTTTTTTGATCTAGATTCCTTTTTTATTGATTTCATCAAAGGTGGTAGCATATGGAATTTTAGGCAAAAATTAATTTATTTATTAAGGTTGTGCCATAGCATAAAATTTCAACCTTGTGAGAGAGATATTTAGGATCTCTCACTCTTGGGTATCCTATGATGGGGTTGAACCTCCAGATAAGGTTGGTTCCTCTTGGTAGATCACCTAAAGTACTGATTTTGCTTGGAAAAAGGATAGAAGGGTTACAAGGGATGGATAAAAACACAAATAAGGTGATAAAATAAACTTAAATACACTCTAAATTGTATGAAAATAACACTAAGGTAGTTCAAATACAACCCTCACTGACACAATCTTTCCAACTAGTCATTTTGCATCAATATTTCTAAAACTAGGCCCATTAGGCAAAAGATGAAGCATAGAGGAGTATAAATTTTATACTATACCTTCATTAATGACCAAAAAAGTATAAGTCCAGACCTATAACAATGGTGGATTACCTACAAAAATTTAAGAAATAAGGACAATTACCAAGGAAAGACACCCCTCCACAAAGTAATCATACACATACTGACTAGAGCACTAGATGCAAGCAAGAGATGGGCAAAATAAGTTATCTTATTACTTAAAAAGGATATTTTATTTTGATAGGGTTTTGCCTTGTAAAATAAGAGTATATCTTACAAATGGGGAAGAAAAAGGAAGAGATAAAATAGAAGAAATCTCTTATAATTCAATAAATGTCACTCAACCACCTTCCATGGAGTCTCAAAAACATTCAAATTACTTAAGCACTGATCATCTCTTACAAAATTAACCTCCAAAGGTCAAAATGGTCTTCAAGACTTCTCATTGGCCTAAAAAGGCAATAGAAGACTAAAATATTTGAGGAAGACTAGAAACCTCATTAAATGCTCCAAATTGCTCCATAACCCCCCAAACTCCTCCACTTTCACTTATATGCCCCATTCCAGTTGTATTTTATAAGTCAATTTGCAACATGATTAATGATCTGGTATTTGATGCTTCCAACTGACCCTAAAGGTTATCTTTGAGTGTTTGATTTTTGATGTTTTATTTTGTTCACAACTCATATTTTCTTCTCCAACCTGAAAAAGACTCCAAGAAACTTGCAAATATCTTAGACTCCATTGATGGAGGTCTCCAAGCTCATACCACTTTCAACTAGCTATGTAAGAACCTACTCCTAAGGTCATTCATCACCATGAGGGCCACTTTTGGACCTATATAAGGCTTCTATACATCCGTATCAGTCCTATGAGGAAGAAATAAGAGTTTTATGTCACCTTCAAGACCTATAACAATGATGGAAATCTCCTTTAAACCTGCAACCATTCACAAATTATTAGAAAACAAGGATTTTTAACCTTTTAGCTTAGAATGGAACCATATAAACCCTTTTGGAGGGATTAAAGTGACATATAATGTTTATTCAGGTCCCATTAGTCCTCTTCCATGTATTTATACCATTCCTTTCTTTAGAGACCTACAAAAATAGGCATTTTAAGCCATTTTAAACCTCCTAGGCACCCACACGTGTCAATATCCTCCACAAAATAGGTTATACATGAGATTGAAATATTTATATACATTTTTTAGATGGTTTAGAACTAATTACAAATAATTTAATAAGACTATGAGTTTTAAAACCCAAAATTGGTAAAAAAAAGTTATTTTCATAGCTCAGACATGCCTACCTTCTTGATGATTGTTCATAAAATATATACCCAATTATATAAATTATTGTCATGAATATTCATAATATATACCCCTTAAACTTTATAGATAATCTTGGGCTCCCATGCATACAAAGATACATACGTAAAAAAATTTCTTGTGGGGTTTTGCATACATTTTGGGCCTACTTATAGTCTTAAAAATAGTTCATAAACCTCATCCTATCAATAAAACTCAATCATTAATTAATTTAAATTAAATATTGGGCCTCAAAATATACTAATATCATTTTTACCAACTCCTTATGTAGTGAAAGATATGAACATATAAAGAGGGGGTTCGAACTGGGTGTCAAGACTTGAAAAGTTCAAGTTAGTTCTTTGGAATTAAAATTAATCATCCATTATTTATACCTGATTGACATTATCCTTATGTTAATTTTACCAACTCATCATACCCTCTCAATAGGTTATATTACATTGGAAGGTCTGAATGTGCCTTTTAGTCTAATAGGCCTTATAGGCCTATAGACTAGCTTTAGGCCTAAAAGGCCTAATACTAGGTTTTGATATTCAAGGAAAATTATATTATATGGTGTGAATAATAAATTATTTATCATTAATATCCATCCCATATGGATTATTTTTTTATCCTAACCTTCATCTTTTCTTCATGCTCTCTCAAGGTTGCATGTGTTTTAATGGCTGGCTACCTACTTGTTTTATCCCTCAAGGGCATGGTTTGCATTGAACCTAGAGTGTGATAACCTATAAATAGGTTTATATAGATGTAATAAAACCTGATTATGTTTACCAAGCACTTTAATTTTGTTTGAAACCTCCTCCACACCTTACAACACTTCAAGAATTCTACCTGCTTGTATTAGGATTGTCAACAGACAAGGGGAAAACTATGACAAAATAGTGAATAGTTTTATATTGGAATCACCAATATTATGTATATCTATATAAATTAATTATTATAATCTCAACCAAATTCCATTCTTGGATCATGTATATTGTAGCATGTAGGTGGATTTTCCTAAAAATTACTAGTAGGCTGCCTGCTTTGGTTTTCTTGCTTGAACTTGCCCTCAAGGGACTTTGTCTTGAAAAAATGAGGATGAAATTACTAAAGGAAAATATTAGGACTATAATATTTCCTTAATTTCTCATTATAAATCTTCATATGGTTCCTAAAACCTCAGTCAAGGCCTCAAACTTCTTAAAGCTTATTTGGTTTCCTCCATGGTTATCTATTGACTGCAAAAATGAGAACTTTCACTAATGGTATTAACCTCCAGATGATATTAAAGGATTTAAAAATTATTATTATGATTTTGTGCTATAAAAATGAGAACTTTCACTAATGGTATTAACCTCCAAATGATATTAAAGGATTTAAAAACTATTATTATGATTTTTACCAAATTTGGAGTCTTGAATCCACCAGTAGGGGCTCCAAAACTCTCCATTACATCTCAATAGACTCAAACAATTATATGATCATTAAATGGTTATAAAAAATGTTTATGGATTTTTTATAGGTGATAATACCTTGAGTAATAATATCCATACTCTTTGACATAGCACAATACTAGGAAACTACAAGTTATCTTGGCAAAGTTGACTGTGTTTGCACTTTAGCTGTGGATGGACATCCCATGTTATCATGGAGGAAAAACTTTCTCGGATCAATATTTTCCACACCATAACCCATTCCACACTTCCATTATCTATGTAACCTTAATTTTAATATGTAAACATAACATAAACAACTTTGATGTCATTCTCTTCATGTAATCTTGGAAATAGGCTTGGTTAGCAAGGCTATAGGTGGGCATTTAATGAGGTGAAAGAGTCTAAGGAATTGTTTTTAAACCTCCTCCATTATCTATAAATCCATTTCATACCTTTATTACCCTATGAAACTTTAATTTGGCATATGACTCCTTCATTACACCACTTTTCTTGGATATCTTACACTTGGAGATAGGCCTGCCCTTTTGTATGGTTGTAGGTGATCTTTTATGTCTCAATGCTTTTTAGGGGCTCTTTTAGGTTATGAGATCATGTATTAGGTATACAAAGACCTAACCAACTCTTTGAAAATTTGTGGAAACAACCCAAACCATCTTCTTTCCTTCTAACCCTACCTCTTAGACACTCAATTTCATAACTTTGTCTTCATACAGTGCATCTCTAAATGGTGTAGAGTGTAGCTTTAGATATATCCTATATACAGAAAACCAATTAATTTAGACACCTTATAACACTTCAAGAATTCTACATTCTTGTATTAGTAACGTCAATAGATAAGGGGTTAACTATGAAAAAAAATTAAATATTTACCATATTATATTGGACTCACCAATATTATGTATAGGTATAACAACTCATTATTATCATATCAACCAAATTTCATGATTTTACCATGCATATTGTATCCTATAGGTGGATTTTCCCAAAAATTACTAGTAGGTTGCCTGCTTTGGTTTTCTTTCTTAAACTTGCCCTCAAGGGACTTTGTCTTGAAATATTTAGTATGACCTTACTCAAGGAAAATATTAGGACTATAATATTTCCTTAATTTTTCCTTCTAAATCTTCATATGGATCATAAAACCTCTGTCAAGGCCTCAAACTTCTTAAAGCTTGTTTGGTTTCCTCGATGACTGTCTATTGACTGCAAGAGGTTTTAACCTCAAGATGATATTAACCTCAAGATTCACTAATGGTATTAACCTCAAGATGATATGTAGTATATAAAAAGTTGTTATTATGATTTGTAATAAATTTGGAGTCTTGATTCCACTTGTAGGGGCTCCAAAACTTCAAATTCCCTCAAAACTACCTTCCAATGTTGACTATGTTTACACTTTCCATTAGATCTCAATAGACTCAAACCATTGTATGATCATTGAATGGTTATAAAAAATATATATGGATGTTTTATAGTTGATAATACCTTGAGGAATAATATCCATAATCTTTAACATAACATAGTGCTAGGAAACTATAAGTTATCTTGGCAAAGTTGACTGTGTTTACACTTTGGCTGTGGGTGGACATCCCATGTTATTATGGAGGGAAAAATTTATTAGATCAACCTTATCCACACCATAGCCCATTCCACACTTACATTATCTATGTAACCTTCATTTGACTATGGAAATATAACATAGACAACTTTTATCCCATTCTCTTCATGCAATCTTAGAAATAGGCTTGGTTAGAAAGGCTATATGTGGGCATTTCATGAGGTTAATTAGTCTAATTCATTGTTTCTATACCTCATACATGGTCTCTAAATACATTTCATACCTTAATTACGCTATGAAACTTCAATTTGACACATTACTCCTTCATTAGACCACTCTGCTTGGATATCTTGCACTTGGAGATAGGCCTGCCCTTTTGTATGGTTGTAGGTGCTATTTTATGTTTCAATGATTTTTAGGGGATATTTTAGGTTATGAGAGATTGTATTAGGTCTTCACAAACCTAACTAAATCTTTGTAACTTTGTGGAAATAACCCAAACCATCTTCTTTCCTTCTAACCTTGCCTCCTAGACAATTCATTCCATAACTTTGTCTTCATATATTGCATCTCCAAATGGTGTAAAGTGTACCTTTATATATATCCTATATATGGAAAACTAATTCCTTTATTGGTTTTTCATATAATGGAAGCATACCTACTTGTCTTTACCTTAAGGTCTACCTTGTATCCCTTTTTTACACATTTTATCTTTGTTTGACCATTCTAAAAACTTTCTTTCCTAAATAATACCTTATTTGACCACCCTCTATCTCCCTTCAATTCTCTATAAAATTTCAATCTCTAATTACTTGTCTAGAAGGTACTTCCTTTGTTATCATCCTTCCAATTAGGCCTCTTTATCCCTATCACATACCAACAATACTATTACCATATTGTACAGACTTATCATCAAATTGTAAATTTTATAATCTTCTAAAGGGCATAAAATAACACTATAATATGAATTTTGAGCCAATTTGACTAGTTAGAATGAAATTTATGGGTTATTTGGTTTTAAAACCCTAGTTAGGCTTAACACCTAGACTATCCTAGCTAAGAGCACTCTAAAAACCATATCTTTATTTTAAAAGTGTTTCAAACCACTATAAGACCTTCCCTAAGTCTTTATACATCCTAAATACCTTATCCAAAAGGTTAGAACCTTTAGTTAATCCCCTTAAAACTTGTAGAAAATAAAACACAAAGGACTATGTGTTTTAGTTGATTGTGTAGAGGTTTATAAAACTATATACCTTCTAAGATAGAAAACACCCCACCAGGATAGTTTTAAGTTTTGGTTTCCCTTTCAATCATTATATGACAAAATGAACACCATAATCTCTCACTTCCTTTAACACTCACATTTCTTTCTTACATTCTAATTATATTAAAATAGGTGTTTCACTATAAAGATAGGGTTTCTAACAGTTTACACATGTCTATTATAGATATAAAACCAATTCCTATATTGGTATTATGTATAGTCATTCATATTTTTCTTGATAATGCCACTTTCAATCAATAGGAAATATCCATAACTCCTCTACAACTGATTATCATTGACTTGTTTGCTTAGATGTACAAGATTACTAGCCTTAGTTGCATTAATGAGTTATAGGTGGAGTTTTTAAGGGGTAATTGATCTTATTACATTTATTGGGTTCTTAATTTAATATTATTCAATTCTCTCCATGCTCTGTATTTTCACCCCTTATATCATCTCAACACATCTCCAACTCTATTTTCGAAGACCACCTATTAGAAGCCTAATAAGTCTTGGTTGTATTTAACCTTTGTACGGATTGTCACCTTCAAGTTAGACCTAATTGGATAATTCCCAATCATCTTTGGAAATTTTAGGTTCATGAGACCTTCTCATGAATTCCTCCAAGTCTCTCAAGATTTTATAGTCCATTACTTCGCCATATTAAGCGCCTTGTACACTTTAGCTCTCTCCAAGCATAAAATATTATTGTAGGTGCAATTCTAAGTTTAGAAGTCCTATAGGTTTCATCAATTAAAAATTTATGATATAAAATTATTTATAACTTATTAAGGTTATGGATACTTTCTTAAATTCAAAAATGTCACTTTCTCATTCATAGAATACAAGACTAGTTCTGACTTCCTCAAGATACTCTTTAAAGTGTCAAGTTTGGTTGTAGGTCACTATTGTTTGAAAATTCTATAGGTTTACATCAGTTGGAATATTGTGACCAAATTTACTTTTAACTACTCTAAATCAATAGGACATGTCCATTCTTGAGACAACTCTACTTTCATTGATGACTTAGCAATTATCATCTCCAACTACATGATTGTTCTCAAGATGCTCAACATGACTGTATGAGGTCTTCAAAACTCAGACATCATGTAGGTGCACATATGCCTTGAGACATGTAATACACCATCCTACCATTTGGTATCTTTTTATACCACTCCACATTTAAATTAGTCATCTAATATTGTGGAAAGCATTGCAATGCTTCACTTCTTATCACCTAGTCAGTCCTTAATACTCTTAGTATGATTGTAAGTTGCAATCACTTTAAAGGATTACAATAAGTTATTTATCATGCTAATAACTATGTTTAACTTCCTCAAATCAATTTGATTTCATAATATCCATTATATGAATCTATTCATTCATTAATTCAATGTTTTTTCTCAATCACTAGAACATTTATGCTAGAAATCAATTTGCATTTTCTAGGCTTCTTTTGGACTAAGTACTACTATGCACACTATAGATTTCTAGACACCATTTCTTGGGTTGACACACCATTAAATATGCTTCCCTACTCAACCAAACACTCTCCCATTGAATTCACATACTCTATTAAGTCCAAAGTATAGTGGCAAGATAATTTGGCTATCTTAGTCTTTCATAGGCATCCTTATGGCATGAAATTGTGTAGGATTAAGACTGACTTCAAAGAAACTAAGGTAAATATACCTTGAAATACATTTTATGCTTTGCATGAGGTGTATTAGTTACCTTAAGAGGTTTATGGGCCAAAAATACCACCAAGACATTGTTGGGAGAGGGTGTACACCGGAAGCACACAATTTGATTACTAATACCAAGCAACTTAATATGCGGAAATTAACCAGATTCACCAAGTAACTAGAATTCAGAATAACACAGCATATGAGAGACAATACCAAATTGTATTAACACTTTATACAGAAAAGAATACAATAAAGAAGATGCCACTTCTTCTCCACCACCTTACAGAGGTTTCCCACGCCTCAAGTGAACAGTAATTCTCCTCTCCAAAGCTCTCCCTCTCACAGGTCCCAACACCCAACTCAAATACAGAGTTGGTGTTCACCTCCCGTGCTCCACGCACACCACAAGTGCTCCACGCACTCCACAAGCACTCCACGTGCTCCACAAGTACTCAAGGTACTTCAAGTAGATCTCCCATGAATCTGCAACAACCTGCAATTCAACAGACCATACTTATGGAAGGAACTCCCTTGCCTTCCTCTTGCTCTATCCGAGTACACACCTGTACTCCAAGTAGATCCTGCCTGATACTGCTCCCTGTAGTGTTGCTGTCTGTATGACCTTGCACACCTGCAAATCAAGCAATGGTTCCAATCACCTGTGAACCTTGACCTTGCACACACATACACCTGCAGATCAACGATCTTACTTATTGAAGAACCCAGCTGGCTCTCCAATCCAGCACCAACACACCTGGTACTGTGGCACTAGGAGGAACGCACCATAGCTCTACCTCACACACAGAAGGAGCTTATAATTATGCTCTCTTACTCCCTAGCACACTTTTCCAATACAACCATGAATCTATTATATAGATCTCATCCAAACAATGATTAGACATCTAATTACCATAATTAGATCCGCAGCTATGAGTCTAAAATTAGCGCTCATCATGCAAACTCTTGCTTCGTTAGTTCACTGCCCGTAAATAACTCACAGTCGAACTACACAGGCGACCGACGTCGGTCCCTGTCTGCCTGGGGTCGCCGACGCCGGCCGATATATGACCGACGTCGGTTGCCTTCCTGTCTTACCCTGCCGATGCCGGTTGGCCAGACCAACGCCAAACACTTCTGACACTTAGCAACTCATTCTGCAACCTCCTCCATGTCTGCATCAGTGAAGCTTTTAGCTCCACAATCCTAACAATCTCCCACTTGGAGATAAACAGCTGCACTGTACCTGTACCTGTACTTCGTCTAATCTGTTTCCTGGTTTGTATCCCTCTTCAAGCTCCCACCTGAAGACAACCCACCACACAACCTGTGATGTACCACCTGTCATCCGAGTACCCTGCCACATCCGAACCTACAACACCTGTAGTGAAGTCCTGACCCTGCATAGCAACACCTGCTGCCGGTCCCTCTCAGAAAACCTGAGAACCCACTTCCCCGAATTGGCTCCTAACTCTCTGACAGCTCCCACTGCATGGGAATACTCAGGTCTATACCAGACCTCATGTGATTTCGGACACTGTACCTGTCCAGCCCTTAGTGTGCTTCGGCTCTGCATCCCGAACCTCGTCAACACCTGATTCACATCAGCTCCCACTCGAGACAAAATCAACCTGTGATCTCCATGCCTCCCATGTCAAAGAATTCCGCTGCTCCAAACTCCTCATGACATGCCACTGAACTAATCTTACCCTTAGCTCAGCAAAACCCTGTATGTACACCCCTGCTAGCTAGCATACTATCCACATACAGCAACAGAATGATGTTGCAATCACCATCCCCCTGGTAAGTCAAATCACAGTAGATACCCTGACATTGACTGAAGCCATGCTCCGTCCTCCACCTGTCAAAACCTATACCACTGTCCTGCAGCTCCTCAAGACCATATACCTGGTCTTCCGTCTCATGTATCCATTCTCTCTATTCTTCTACTAAGGAATCCATTCGTCTCTGTGCTTTTATACCTGCTGGCATCTCTACCAAGACACACCTGTCTGGTTCTCCTCCAAGGAATCACATCCTCATCCATGCCGAGCTCACACCTGTTTCTTGGATCCTTCCTGCTCTACAATCAGCAACAAGTATGAAGAAGAGGAACAACGAATTTGAGGGCCTACTTACGCCTTCAGTCCTCCGTATGGGTGTTTGAGACTCCTTGACAGCTTGCTGTCCACCCAAAATCTGTTACAGTGACCGACCTCGGCCACTCCACAGTCTGCATCCGACCGACGTCGGTTCCATGCATCTGTACCTGACTACCAACCTGCCTGCGCTGGTGTCCCTGCTGCCGACGTCGGTCCTGATAACCGACATCAGTCTTACATATTGCCGACGTCGGTCCCATGACCAACATCGGTCTTACCCTGCCCGACATCGCCGGCTTCGGTCTGCACATGACCGACATCGGCATCTGTCTGTTCGACGCCGGTTCTTCCTGACCGACATCGGTACCTGTGTTTTCCTGTGAGTGATGACTTTTTACCCGCGAGCTCCTTTGAATCAAAATCCATGTCCAAACTGCCCTGCTCAGAAGTATCCAGCCACATCCACTGGGTTCTGTCCGCCATCTCCTCCATAAACACCAAGGCTTTCCAGTTCTTAAGCCTGTCAAATATATCTGTCTTCCGCTTAAGAACATGCATCTCCTTCCTGCTCATGTGACCAATCCTACGAAGCCACGTCTCTGCAACAAAAGAAGAATCAGTAATATAAACAAGTAGATAAAGGATACCTGTTTTCTTACCACCAGCTAATTCAAGTGCATCCGCTGTGAGAGTTCTTGTGCATCTCTCATCACCCAATCTTTCTGAAGAAATTAGTCATATCTCCAAACCTGGGACCTGCATGACCTTCATCAACACCTGTGTGTTGGCCGCCTGCAATTTTAGCTTCACTTTGCCTTTGCCAACAATCTGACAAGGCTTACCAGCTCCTCTACCTGGAACTGCATGGAAAGAGGCAACCAAATCTTTTATCCAAGATTCAACTTTATCCAAGAAACCTGCAAACACATCCTGTGCAACAACACCTGCTACATCTGTATCTTCAGTTTCTTCATGCTGATCTGTTACCAACCAACAATAATCTTTTACCTGCTCTTTCTTTCCATAGGATCGTGAATAACCATCTGTGCTTTTCAACTCCTCCATTCTTAGCTTACTTTGATCTGCAGTTGCTCTACTCCCACTCGATCAGAAACCCCTGAGAGTGACCTGTAACCAAAAACAAAACCTGCTTCCTCCAACCTCAGCTCAGATACCACCTGTTGGTATCAAGCTCAAGAACCTACAACCAAGGCTCTGATACCACTTGTTGGGAGAGGGTGTACACCGGAAGCACACAATTTGATTACTAATACCAAGCAACTTAATATGCGGAAATTAACCAGATTCACCAAGTAACTAGAATTCAGAATAACACAGCATATGAGAGACAATACCAAATTGTATTAACACTTTATACAGAAAAGAATACAATAAAGAAGATGCCACTTCTTCTCCACCACCTTACAGAGGTTTCCCACGCCTCAAGTGAACAGTAATTCTCCTCTCCAAAGCTCTCCCTCTCACAGGTCCCAACACCCAACTCAAATACAGAGTTGGTGTTCACCTCCCGTGCTCCACGCACACCACAAGTGCTCCACGCACTCCACAAGCACTCCACGTGCTCCACAAGTACTCAAGGTACTTCAAGTAGATCTCCCATGAATCTGCAACAACCTGCAATTCAACAGACCATACTTATGGAATGAACTCCCTTGCCTTCCTCTTGCTCTATCCGAGTACACACCTGTACTCCAAGTAGATCCTGCCTGATACTGCTCCCTGTAGTGTTGCTGTCTGTATGACCTTGCACACCTGCAAATCAAGCAATGGTTCCAATCACCTGTGAACCTCGACCTTGCACACACATACACCTGCAGATCAACGATCTTACTTATTGAAGAACCCAGCTGGCTCTCCAATCCAGCACCAACACACCTGGTACTGTGGCACTAGGAGGAACGCACCATAGCTCTACCTCACACACAGAAGGAGCTTATAATTATGCTCTCTTACTCCCTAGCACACTTTTCCAATACAACCATGAATCTATTATATAGATCTCATCCAAACAATGATTAGACATCTAATTACCATAATTAGATCCGAAGCTATGAGTCTAAAATTAGCGCTCATCATGCAAACTCTTGCTTCGTTAGTTCACTGCCCGTAAATAACTCACAGTCGAACTACACAGGCGACCGACGTCGGTCCCTGTCTGCCTGGGGTCGCCGACGCCGGCCGATATATGACCGACGTCGGTTGCCTTCCTGTCTTACCCTGCCGACGCCGGTTGGCCAGACCAACGCCAAACACTTCTGACACTTAGCAACTCATTCTGCAACCTCCTCCATGTCTGCATCAGTGAAGCTTTTAGCTCCACAATCCTAACAGACATTATTAACACTCATAAACCAAAGATAAACTCTTAACATGGATTCAAATCCATCCAAGGTGCCCCCAACCTTGTCTCAAAACTCTGTCTATGAGGAAATCTACAACCATCTTCTTTAACACTCAGACCATTGATTACAATGAAGTACCTTCTAAAGAATGGATTTGAAATACTCAAACCAAATGTATTTATGGTGAATCTATATGTTACATTATGGATCTTTTCAAATCATGCATACCTTACAATCAATACTTCAAAACTCTGAGACAACTTCAATCAAATAATGAACATGTTAAGACAAGCCTTAGAGGCTTCACCTCTCTATATCATAGAGGAATTAAACAATTATTTTGTGGTCCTGATATAAGTATCATCACTCTCACTACATGCTCAAGATATAGATTTAGACCATTGTTTTCACTCCTCAAGACTCCAAGTAGTAGAATTCATCAAAGCAACTTGTACACTATGAAATTTTTCTTTCAAGTGAAGATTACTCATGGAGATTAATTATAAAATTTAAAAAACATGAAATGGAGATACAAAAATTGTATCAAACACACTCAAAATTATTCTTCTCCATGATATCCTAAAGCAAATAAATAAATAAAAACTAGGACCCTATCTAGATGAATAGGCCATCTAGACACCCCTGTCCTATTAGAAATTGTTAATAAATATGGGGAGATGAACTAGACCAATAATTTCAAAAAGTTTAATTCTACTATGTTCCCTATCACTTTCTAGAATATTTGACCCAACTCTTTCTCTCTTAGTCATACTAATTGAAAACTTGAGTCTCTCTTAGAGCTATCCAAAACTGCCCAAAATGGTTTTTCCTTAGCCTAAAAAACCAAAATCCTTAATATTAAATCTAAATTTTTTAAAATATTTGTTATTATGTAAATGATATTTCCTTACTTTTGAAAACCTTTTGAAGTGATTGGACCTCCATTAATGACAGAAAACATGTTTCATGCCTAGTTTGTAGCTAATAGGTTTTCCTTACCTCTGCTAGTTATTATGCTTGGATCTGATTTTAGAGGCTTAAGAGAGGATAATAGGTACACCATAGAAGATTTAATATGATTCTTTATCCCATGTATCAATCAAAACCTTTAAAAACATGTTTAACCAAAGCTTTAAAAGGTTTAAAAATGCATCATTTTGCTCCCAAACTCCTCTCCTCCACTCCAAATGACTTTAAATGGGCTTGAACATGTCCAAATAGGGATAAAACACCATAAGGAGGTGTACGGAATTAAAAACCAATTTGAATTCTCCAAAAGTCACTTTTTCACTTAATAATTTCTATTTAGAAGCCCCTTAAGTCATTTAATGCACTTTTGGGGCTCTTTTGGGAAAATTAGCTTCTCTAGACATCATTTTTGAACCATTAGAATCTATGAAAATTTATGAAAACCTCCTTCCTACCCCTGAATGTTCAAACACCTTGGAAACCATCTAGATTCTTCACTTGCAGTTCAAGACCCATTTCTAGGCCTTTTCCTTAAAATCTCCAAATTCACCTGAAAACTTGCTTAAAGTGTTTCAAAAGATTGAAAGGGACATGAGGTATGGTCATGAGGTTTGTTTTATATTTCCACCATTGGATCATCCACTACATAAGGAATTTACACATATACTCACACCACACCAAGACCTTTTAGGATACTGCATTACATCATCAAGTCAAGACTAGAAATAGACTGGTCATGGAGGTAAAAGGTCACTAAATGGTCTAGGAGAGTGGCCTAATCCATATAGACAAAAATTTTGTATGTAGGCCAATTTTAGCCAACATTTCTAGTGATTGCATGTGTGTTTATGCAAAAAATCAGTTACCTTAGTCTATTCATTGGGCTTATGGGAATAAAAACTTCTTTCTCAAATTGGTTTTCAACTAATCACAAGGCTGCAAATATTCTGATTGGAACTCTAAAAAATAACAAGGCTAACTAAAAAAAAAAAAAAACAATGTGGTCAAAGCACTTAGGGAATGGAAACACACAACAAAATGGAAATGTGCATAAGGCACTTAGAGGAAAACCAGAAAATCTACTCTAATATATACAACGCTGTAAATCTCTTCTAGTAACAAGGATTTAGATGAATCCCATTAATTGGGATGGGTAATAGCTCTCCATCTAGCTAAGAAATTTGAAAGGCATTATGTTATTTGTATCCATGAATCAAGTAAGGGCCAATCTAGAAAATGTCAAACTTAGTATGGTTACCTAGCTTGAATCCCACTTGAAGACTAGATCACCCTCCTTGAAGTCTCTTGCTATGAATCTCTTATCAAAGGATTTCTTGACTCGAGATTGATGTGATTCCATTGTCTTCATTATAAGATCCCTCATTTATTCAAGATCTATGAGCTCTTCCATCCTCACAATCATAGGTTCACTTTCCATCAACTCAAGCTGATGGGCTAGATCCAAGGTAGGTAAATCAAAAGAGATGGACAACTTGGATTCTCTCCCATATACTAGGTAAAATGGTGAGTTGCTAATGGAAACTTTGGGATTCACTATATCAGCCCATAAGGCCAATCTTAACTTTTAATGCCATACTCTCTAGTTCTCCTCGATAGTTCTGTTGATTATTCTAATCACGTTCTTATTTATTGACTCTACAAGTCCATCACCTTAGGGGTAGTAATTGATGGATGTGCTAAGGTAGATTCCTATATGAAGTGCTCATTCACTCATCTTAATGCCAATAGATGCTAAGGCATTATCTAAAATGGTGGTTGCTAGTACCCCAAACCTTGTCACTATATTGTCATAGAAGTCCAATATTGTTGTTTCATTGGCTTATTTTAGAGAAATTGCTTCCACCCACTTGGTGAAGTAATCAGTGGTAGTGAGTACCCACTTGTGTCCTCTACTATAAGGTGGATTTAGTATTCCTATAAAGTCCAAGCCTCATTACATTAAGGGATGCTCTACCCGAATGGGATTAAGAGGAAGGATTATGAACCTTTACTTTCTTATAAAGAGAGCACACTTTTGGCACTTTCTCAACCATGTATATGCATATTTGAAGAGGCTAGGCCAATAATAACCAACCTTCATCACTTTTTTAGTTATAGTTCTTGGGGAAAAATGACCTCCTGCATATCCATCAAGGAATTACTCCAAGAGTCTAGTCACTTGATCATAATCTATGCATCTGAGTAGTACCCCATTGAGGTATTTTTTGAAGAGAACACTATCAATCAAATCATAAGGTATGGACTTAAATCTGAATTATCTTCTCTTTATCCTATCCATACCTTGTCGACACTCACCTATTAGTAAGAACATTGTCATATCTTGGACCCAGCTAGTGTGAGGTAGAGGTACACTTATCTATAAGTTATCTTGTGTCACCAAGATAACCTCTTTCTATTCATTAAGGTCAGTAACCATGTGTTCACATAAGCCTTTACCTCTTACTAACTTAGTGACTTTGATTTATATTTCTCATTCAGGTCCTTGTTGAGAAGGAAGTCCCTCACTCTAGGATGGGACACCATAAGATATATTTTACTATTAAATACAATAATCCTAAACTTTTTTATACTTCTCATAGCTTTAAGGACTTTTTTCTCTATTAAAGTGTACTTTTCCCCATACCCTTCAAGCCCTTGGCTAAAAAATGCAATTGTTTGTTCAAGTCCTCCATTATTTTACATCAACATAACTAATATGCTATCAATGTTGGTAAAGTCATACAATATGATATCTTTTGAGAAATCAGGATTCATGAGTGTAGGTGCTTGAGAAATGGCTTGTTTAATAACTTCAAATCTTGCTTTGCCTTCCCTTGTCTAAGTGAACACCTAATTCTTATTCAACATAGAAGTGATTGGTTTAACCAAGATTGAAAAACTAGGTATGAACCTTATTAAAATGTTTATATTTACAAGGAAAATTTGAAGTCCCTTCTTATGCTTGGGTAAAGATAAAGCTAAGATTGCACTTATTTTATTGGGATCCATAGCTAGTTCTTACTTTGAGATAATATTCCCTAAGATTTTGTCCTCATGAATATAAAATACACACTTTTTAAGATTAAATTAGATCCCATACTCTCTACATATTTCAAAGATCAACCTCAAGTGGTCCAAGTGTTCACTAGACTTCTTAGAGAAAATTATTATGTCATCTACATAGACAAGCACCATATGATTAAGAAAAACTTGGAAAGCCATATCGATGGCTCTTCTAAATTGATATCCACCATTTGAGAGGAAAAAATGAATATTATTATAATCATAGGTTCCTCACTTTGTGATAAATGCATACTTATATTGATTTTCCTCTCTTACTAGCACCTTGTTGTACCTTGAGTACCCATCCAAAAGAGAGAAATGTTTTTAACTAGAAACCATTTAAATGAGTTACTCCATGGATGGTAATGGATAATGTCTCTCAAATAGACCTTGTTCAAGTCTCTAAAGTCCACACATAACTGGATCTCACCATTCTTTTTTCTCATAGGCACTAGGTTAGCTACCCATGCAGAGTGCTTGATAGGAAAAATGATATTAGACTCAATCAACTTGGTTAATTATTTTCTCATAAGATCTTTAATCTTTATATTTATTGTCCTTTACTTTTTCCTAATAGGCTTGGTATTGGCCTCCAACTCTATGGTGTGTTGGGTTAGCTTGAGGTTAAAACCTCTTAGATCACTATACTCCCAAGAAAAGATATCTAAGTACTCCCTACAAATCTCAATAAATGCATGTTTTTATACATCATTTCTTACCTTTCTAAGCTTGAGAATCTTTTCCTTGAAGATGAGGACCCTCTGATAGTTTTCTTCATTAGTAGACATAATTGCCTTGTATTTCTTCATGTGATCTACTTCATGGAAAAGAAACTCAAGGGTGACCATCCCTTTAGGAAGTTTATTTGACTTTAGATGAATAATTTGGTCTTCATACTATTGTTGAAGTATATTTTGGTTTGTTGAAGAAAAATCTATTCTTGTTGTAGAAAATAAGCAATCTACTTGTCACTATCAAAGACTTTCTAATGAGCCTCATTATCTGGAAATGATGGTCTCACTATCACTTTGACATATGGATATAATTTAGAATTCCTCAAACCATTTAGGATGTCAAACTGAGGCCCTATAACTACCAACCTATCATCATTCTAATTTTTCTCTCTTGGCACTACTTAGATATTGAAGTCATAAAAGTATTCAAGCATGTCCCACACTCTATGTTTTTAGGAATTCACTAAAGGGTTTTGGTTGAATTTTGACCTCTTACCTAATGTACAATCATCTCATTATCTATGTATACTTGTAACTAATATATTCCCCTCTTATTATCTTATTAAAGATGATGGATGATGCCCTTATACCCAACTACATTTCAAGAGTAACTAAATTGGAACATGTATGATGAAAAGTATTTATCATTAGAAGGGGATATTAGCATTACACCTATACCTATTCCATGCTTGATCCTTGAGTAATCAAAGAACATCTTACATAACCTAGTAGTATCCTCCCATAGACTACTGAGGGATGACATGAAATCATTCTCTTCATGAAATAAATAAACTCCCATAATCATTTCTTCAACACCTCCTAAAGGATCAAGTAGCTGATTTTCATGCCATAATTCATCTCAGATCATATCAAGAATCCCCTCAGGATGAGTGTTTAGTTCTTTGACTAGTAAATTATTTTTATTCATATATAATGGTATGATTTATGTTTAAGATACTTAGCCCATAAGGATAAATGTGAAATTGGGTAATAGGATCAGCCTTGATAGACACCTTGGTCCCATACCTTGTCCTAAAAGCCATATAGGACCAATCTGTTGCTAGTTAACCCCTAATTTTGGTTGTGAAGTCTCTATATAAGCATAGAGAAAAGTGAGGAATCACTTAGAGAACCAATAATTCCTAAGATAATAAAAAACTAAGACAATCATGTAGGGTTAAGTTTAGTAGACCTCTGATAATAATTTTTGATTTGGTATAAGATCCATCAAGCTGTAAAACTCCCTTTGTTTGGGGTTCATACTTCAAAGCAAGCTGGTTTGTTATTGCCTTTATCATTACTGAAGTATTGATTCCACTATCCACCATGAATTTGTGTACCAAAGATATAAAAATATTAAATAAAGGTATAAGGGAGGAGGTTTAACCACTTTTTTTGGCTACTCATCATTTTCTTTGGTTGTATTAGTGAGAACTACACTCTCTGTACTTGGTGGTTTCTCTAAAATATTGATATTTGATAAGCCCTGTTGAAGGATATCCTCTTGACCAGGCATATAAATCATGTCCCACATTGGAACACTCACATTTTATTTCTTCATTTTCTCAAAAAATTTGATGTGCAAACCACCAACCTTTGTTTGTGCTTTGGGAGCCACAACTGTGCTTTGAACCTATGAGTTTTGGGGTACAAAGGTGTTTCCTTGGTTCTGATTTTTATGAGTTATTGAAAATTTTTGGGAACCAATAGGATTATTTTGTTTTTATAGTGATTAAATAATATTAGGATACTCTTTAGCTATTTCTTGGTTTCCTTCCATGTTCCTTCTCTTGGACCTTGTGTTGGTTGCCATTAGAATGTTTGATTGGCTAGAACTAGCATGTTGATTGAAAGAATATCACTCTTCTTATTCATAGTTAACCATTATAGCACCCAACTAGTTTGGTCCTTAATTATGACCTAAGCCTTATTGAGGATCTTCTAGTTTGGTCATCATAGAGGCACTTATGTATTTTGAGACATGAGAGCTTGATTGAAACCATAACTAACACCCTGCTACCATTGATCATTGAAAGCCTAAATGAACTTAGTGTTTGGGATAATGGCTTGATTGAATGAATAATTCCAAGGTATAGAACATTAACCTTATTATGAAATGTTTTTCTAAATAGGGACCAAGGTATTGGAAGTATTTTTATCATTAGGATTGTAATTGTTTTGCCTAGCACAGTTGGGTTGCCCTTGTCCTTGTCCTTGGAAATATAACTTTAAGGGTGGACTATTTGGGATGATATGAGGGATAATAAGTCATATTATACTATTCTTGTTTCCTATTTACATTTACCAATTCATTTCTCAAGGTTTGAAACATATTCTTGATCCCTTAAAAGTCACTAGACTGACTAGTTGAAGCTTTATCTTGTTTTGGTACAAGTATGGCAATAAGTGTTGGCAAAGGAGGAATGGTAGTAATGGGAAGAATGATGATAGAATGTGTTTAAATATTGAAAAACAAGTTAATTGGTGGCCTATGTGTGATATTTTTAGACTATATTAATCTATTATGTGCTCTAATTACCACCTCATAAGCATCTGGTAGTGTGTTTCCCCCCATAGGTTGTATTATCACTGCAATGTCACTATTGAGAGCTCTTAGATAGTAGAGGAAAGAATATTTAGGATTAGTCCTAACATATATTGTAATCCTATCCCATGTATTTTGAAACCTATTTTTAAAGTCTTGCATAACCTCATGAGGAGATCTCTTCATTATAGTCAATTATTCTGCTAGCAACAAGTTGTCACTTTTATCTTCAAGCCTCTTACACAAAGCATCCCCTAATTGGTCCCATGAGAAATGTTAATATACCAATCCAGGGCATTAACCTTGAAATATATGTCCAACAACTTGATAGACACATTTTCTTCATTGATGTCATGGATATTGCAAAAGTTGGCTATATCTCTGATGTGTTCAAAAGGGGTTGTAGAATTATCTCATGTGAATTAAGGCACACTCTTAAGGGATGCCACTAGAATAAGATCATAATAATTGAGTTAAAAATGAATTTTACCTTTGAAATACATAAAAGGCAAATCTCTAGGGGTAACGATGGTAGTCAAAGGGCCTAAAAAAGATCTTGTAGAGGTAGACTTGGATATTGGTTTAGGAGGAAAGTTTCCCAAATATGGATGGGTGTTATCAAACCTAAACCTTCTAGTTGAGTTTAAAGGTAATTAAAAAGGAATACCCCTATAGTTTTATTTTTTAGTCACAATGTTGAGTGTTTATTAGAGTCACCAAATGTTGAGAGTGTGGAAGCAATAACTATTGCAAATGGATCAATACCAACATCAATCTCAATAAATCTTCTTCTAATGTAGTACTAATGGCCATTCTATAAATTATTGTAGCATATAATTTCACCCTTGTGAGATAATTATTTAGGATCTCTCAATATTGGCTATAAAATGGGATCAACCCTAGGATGTAGGCATCTTATGATGGGGTTGAACCTACATAAAAGGCTGGTTACTATTAGTAGATCACCTAAACTACTGATTATACTTGGAAAATAGAAAGAAGGGTTGTAAGGGATGATTAAAAACACAAATAAGGTGATGCACCAAACTTAAAGATAGTCTAAATTGTATGAAACTAACACTAAGGTAGTTCAAAGATAATCCTCACACAATCTCTCCAACTAGTCATTTTGCATCAATATTTATAAAACTAGGCCCACTAGGTAAAATATGAAGCATGGAGGAGTATAAAACTCACACTATACCATCATTAATAACCAAAAAATCACAAGTTCAAACCTAAAACAATGGTGGAATACTTTAAAAAAGGCAAGAAAGAATGACAGTTACCAAGGAAAGACACCCCTCCACAAAACAATCATAAACATTGAGTAGAGAACTAGATGCAATCAAAAGATAGGCAAAATAAGTTATTACTTAAAAAGGCTATTTTACAAAATTTTGATAGGGTTATGCCTTTTAAAATGAGATTATATCTTAAAAATGGGGAAGAAAAGGGAGATATAGGAGAAAGGGGAAGATAGAGGAGAAGAAAGCTCTCAGAATTCAATAAATGTCACTCAACCACCTTCCATTTAGTCTTAACAACATTTATATTACTTAGGCATTGATCCTCTCTTATCAAATTAACCTCAAAAGGTCAAAAGGGTCTTGAATCCTTTTCATTGGCCTAAAAAGGATCTAGAAGACAAAAATATTTGAGGAAGATGATGTCACACTCCACTATCTTTAATAAAAGTATTCAAAGACTAGAAACCTCATTGAGTTCTCCAACTTTCTCTAAAACCCCCCAGACTCCTCCACTTGTACTTCTATGCCCCATTCCACTTGGCTTCTAAATGTCACTTTGTAACATGGTTACTCATCTAGGATTTGATGATTGTAACTAACCTTGAAGTTTATCTTTGAATGTTTTGTTTTTTGATGTTTTCTTTTATTCTCAACTCATCTTTTCTCTTCCAACCTACAAAATAATCCATGAAACCTATTAATCTCTTATACTCCATTGATGGAGGTATCCAAGCTCATGTCACCTTCAACTAGTTATGAAATAACCTACTCCCAATGCCATTTGTCACCATGAGGTCCAATTTTGGACCCGTAGAAGGATTAAAAACATCCATATTAGTCCTATGAGGATGAAAACAAAGTTTAATTCCACCTGCAAGCCCTGTAACAATAGTGGAAATCTCCATTAAACTTGTAACCATTCACAAATTATTAGAAAACTTGGGTTTTCAACCTTTCATCTTATCAAGGAACCATATAAACACTTACATAGGAATAAAAATTATATATTATGTTTATTCATGTCCCATTAGGCCTATTTCATGTATTTATACTATTCCTCTCTTTGGAGACTTGTAAAAATAGTCATTTTAGGCCATTTTGGGCCTCCTAGGAATTCACACATGCCAATATACTATAAAAAATAGGTTATAAATTATATTTAGATATTATTATACATTTTATAGGTGGTTTACAATTTATTATATGTCATTTCATGTCCTGAGTTAAAAAACCCAAAACTAGTCAAAAAGGCTCTTTTGGCAGCTCAAATAGGCCTACCTTCTTGATGATTTTTCATAAAATATATACCTCCATTCCATAATTTATTTCCATTAATATTTATCCTATATACCCATTCAACTTACCTAATAATCTTGTTATCCCATGCTTAAGGTGTGAAAAGATACATATGTAAAAAGTTTGCTTGTGGGTTCTGCATGCATTCTAGGCCTACTTATAGTCTTAACAATAGTTCATAAACCTCAAACCCTAAATAAAAATAAATAATTAATTAATTTAAATTAAATATTTTTCTTCAAAATATAATAGTATAATTTTTCTCAACTCCTTATGTAGTGAAATGTATAAGCATTTGAAGAGGGGGCTCAAATTGGGTGTTAATATTGGAAAAGTTTGAGTTTACTCTTTGGACTGAAACTAACTCCTCAATTATTTTCCATACTTTAAATCATAATTATTTTACTTTTACCATCTCATAATACCCTCTTAATAGGTTATATTGCATTGGAAGGTCTGAATGTGCCTTTTAGTCTAATAGGCCTTATAGGCCTATAGACTAGCTTTAGGCCCAAAAGGCCTAATATTAGGTTTTGATGTTCAAGGAATATATATATGATATGGGTTTCATAATAAATTATTTATCATTCATCTCCATCCACTTTTTCTTCTTTTTTCTTCCTAAGCTTCACCTTGTCTTCATGGTCTCTCAAGACTGCTTATGTTTTAATGGCTATCACCCTGCTTATTTTAGTCCTCAAGGGCATGGTTTGCATTTAAAATGGAGTTTTATCACCTAATAGGTTTATATATACTTAAAAACACCTATTTATTTTTATCAAACACTTTCATGAGGTTCAAACCCTCTTCCACACCTTATAACACTTGAGGAATTTTACCTGCTTGTTTTAGGACTATCACTAGACAAGGGGTTGACTATGACAAAATACTGAGTAGTTAAAGTATTATAATTACCTAAAAAATGTTATTTATATGTACATTAAATAATTATTATCATCTAAACCAAGTTTCATTCTTGGATCATGCATATTGTAGCTTGTAGGTGAATTTTCCCAAAATTTACCAGTAGGCTGCCTGCTTTGGTTTTCTTGCTTGAACTCCTCAAGAGACTTTGTATTGAAACATTGAGTATTAAATGACTCAATTAAAATATTATTACTATAATATTACCATATATTTCCTTATAAATCTTCATATGGAGCCTAATTCCTCTGTTAAGCCCTCAAACTTCTTAAAGCTCATTTGGTTTCCTCCATGACTATCTGTTGAATGTGAGAGGTCTGTGATAAAAAAAGAGAAATTTCAAAAAATTGTTGAATATAAATATTATATGGGAGGATTTTTAAAAAAATTATTATGATTTTTACCAAATTTAGAGTCTTTATTCCACCTATAGGGGCTCCATAACTTTAAATTTCCTCAAAACTACCTTTTAATATTGATTGTGTTTGCCCTTTCCATTAGATCTAAATAGAATCAAACCATTGTATGATAATTTCATGATTATAAAAAATGTTTTTGTATGTTTTATATTTTTTAAATACCTTGATTCATCATCTTAATACTCTTTGACATATCACAATACTAGGAAACTACAAGTTGTCTTGGCAAAGTTGACTATGTTTGCACTTTGGTTGTGAGTGGACATCCCATGTTATCATGGAGGGAAAACTTGATTAGAAAAACCTTGTCCAAAACCTGACCCATTCCACACTTCCATTTTATATTTAATCTTAATTTTACTATATAAATCTAACACATACCACTTTTTTCTCTTTCTCTTCATGCAATCTTGGAAATCGACTTGGAATTTCATGATGTGAAAGAGACTGAGTCATTATTTTTAAACCTCCTCCATGATCTCTAAATAAATTTAAAACCTTCATTTCCATATGACATATGAATCCTTCATTAGACCACTCTGCTTGGATATCTTGCACTTGGAGATAAGCCTACCCTTTTGTATAACTATAGGTGATATTTTATGTTTTAATGGTTTTTAGGGGATATTTTTAGGTTATAATAGCATGGATTAATTATGCATATTCCTAACCAACCCTTTGTAACTTTGGGGAAACATCCCAAACCTTCTTTCCTTCCAACCCTGCCACCTAGACAATCCATTCCATAACTCTATCTTCATATAGTGCATCTCAAAATGGTGTTGTGACTTTAGATAGCTATTATATATAGAAAACCAATTCCTTTATTTTTTTCCATATGGTGGAAGAATACCTACTTGTGTTTACCTTAAGGTCTACCTTGTATCCATTTTTTCCACATTTCCTCTTTGTTTGACTACTCTATAAACTTTATTTTCTAACTAAGACTTTCTTTGACCACCCTTTATCTCCCTTCATGTCTCTATAAATTTTCAAGATCTAACTCCTTGTTTAGAAGGTACTTCCTTTGTTATAATCCTTCTAATTAAGCCTCTTTAGCCCTATTATATACCTATAATACTAGTACAATAATGTACAGACTTGTCATCAACTTGTAAAATTTATAATCTTCTAGAGGGCATAAAATAACACTATAATATGAAGTTTGATCTAGTTTGACTAGTTAGAATGAAATTTATGGGTTATTTGGTTTTAAAACCCTAGTTAGGCTTAGCACCTAGACTATTCACGCTAAGAGCACTCTAAAATCCATATATTTATTTTAAAAGTGTTTCAAACAACCCTAATACCTTCTCTAGGTCTATACACATCCTATACACCTTATCCAAAAGGTTATAACCTTTAATTAATCTGCTTAAAACTTGTAGACAATAAAAAATAAGAGATGGTGTGTTTTTACTTAACTATACAGGGGTTTATATAACTAGATACCTTCTAATATAGAAAATACTCCACCATGATAGTCTCAAAATTTTGGTTTCCCTTTCAATCATGCTAATATACATCTAACACCATAATCTCTCACTTCCTTGAACACCCACATTTCTTTCTTGCATACTAATTCGATGAAAATATGGGTTTCACTTTAATGATAGGGTATCTAATAGTTTACATAGGTTTGTCATAGATATAAAACCAATTCCTATATTATTTTTATTTTAAATTGAAATTACACCCATGAGGAGATGGGACAAGCTTCTTCTTGTTCAAGTGAGATAATGGAACCACCTTAGGGATGTGGGTATCCCTATTAGGAGGTGGATCTCTAGATTAGGGGCTAGCTCCCTTTGATGTATTAATAAATCTCAAATCCTACTACTCAACTTGGGGATGAAAATGGATAGAGGTAACATGAAATTAAACCTATTATATGAGGGTGATGCACCAAATTATTTGCTTTACTCATACCTTTGACATACACTTGGAACCAAGAACAAGCTACATATACACTTCACTCAATATCAATTTTCTCTCTCACATCAATGCTTTAACATGGGGTCTAGGAGATATAATAGGTTAGGAAGACTTAGGAAATAAGAATTATAAGAAACTCTATTGAATGAGCTATTCACTATACATGCAACCTCACTTGACATTCTTTTTGACCTATAAGAAAGAGATAATAACACACTAGGTACTAATAGGAATAACATGTGAAGGTAAATAAACATCACACTTGAACAAGACTACACAATATCATATACACTTATTGAAATCTTAGAATGAGGTAAAAAGCACTTATCTTTATGTATTCAAGGTAAAAATTTGGTAGGGCTTTGCCATACCCAGGTAGAGAGATCTATACAATAGCCAAGAATGCTCAATTTGGAGAGAGAGAGAGAGAGGAGAGAGAGAGAGAGAGAGAGAGAGAGAGAGAGAGAGAGAGAGAGAGAGAGAGAGAGAGAGAGAGAGAGAGAGAGAGAGAGAGAGAGAGAGAGAGAGAGAGAGAGAGAGGATTCCAAGAGTCATAGACACACTTGTAATAACTAAAAATATCAATTAATTATGCATGTGAGATAGATATGGGGTGATCCCTATATCCATAGGTGTTACAAATGTCATTTCCAATCATATAAGACCTATAAAGTGGTCAAAAAACTCCTTCCTTTACACAAAAAATTACCCCTCATGATTAGCCTTCCAAAATTTTCTTATCCATACAAATGATTAGGTATGATGATGGATTTGAGTGAGAGGGTTATTAAGAATCCCTCACTTGCATTAGAGAGGTTCTTGATCATCCCTATCATTTTGGCCATGCACAATCATCCAAGACAGTCCCAAAATGAGCTCTCTCTATGCATCTCTCCCACTTGGCATCAAAAACCTTAAAATTTTATAAATTTATCCATGAACACTTGTCAAAGGTGTCCATATCATCAGTTTTAATAAATTGGCCTTAAAAGGCTTTCTAAATTAAAATTCACCACTTTCTCCTAAGTGTTCATTCACTATCTACCCATTAGACTAGTTGAAATGAAGGAGATGGTAGATAGGCTTAGGAGATTAGACACATAATAAAATGTCCATGAGGACTTATGAAAAGTCCTAAACCTTATCAAAAAAGTGATTTAGCCTCTTGAAATTTCTCCATGCCTATAAAACACATTAAAATGTCAAAAATAGCCCTATTTTGGCCTATTTAATACATGTTTATACAACACCTTGGCATTAGAGGGTGACTGAGAGAGTCCTATAAATGTTCCAAAGGTTTCATGGCATTTAAATCTCATTTTCAATCTTAATTTACTTCATCTTTCCAATTAGGTCCTTAACAGGGTTTGCAAGGGTTTCTAGTAGTTTCAGGTCCTAACATTTATTCATAAAGAATAGATGTTATAACTATTGTAAAATGACACTAAGGATTCCTTAAGGAAATTATCTAACATATCCAATCACCTCTAGTTCCCATGCATAGTATCAAAGAAGTTTCAAGCAGTCCAAGTTACCCTTTGAGCTCCTTTCTTGCATTTGGTAAGGTTTAAGCACACCTTGGGCTAAAAATGGCTTATTGGGAAGTTTTTATACAAAAAAAAGGTTGTATCACTTCTTTATATACCTTATAAATGTATTATAATTTATATAATATCTCACTAAGAGATTAGGATGAGATTGACCCCTATTTTGAGATAAGGTCTATACCTTGCCTACTAGGTATGTGTGAAGACCTTGTTAGTTAGAGCATCCTTATTAGTATCAGAACCTATAGGTTGATTATTTTGTCTCCATAGGCATGTTATATCTTAAAAAATCTTCAATTGAGCCCTCTTTTCCTTCTAGTACATGCCTTTATCCTTTTAATAGAAAATAAGGGTTTATGCAAGGGTAAAAGTGCCCCCTTTTTGAGATAAAATAGGGGGAAATTCCCCTATCTATCTCAAAAAAATGATTATTTTATAGTTATATGTATGTCAAAAGGATTATTTACACACAAAAAATCCTTTTAATCCATCATTTGACCCTCCAAATCCTCAAATTCCTTAAGCAAGCTTTTAGGTGTAGGATTGTGTAGGTACTTTAAGGGTTGACTATGTTTGGAGGTTAATTCATACAAATAAAGGTTATAAAATCATTTTAAATGTATCTTGAGAACATTATTAAATTTTTAAAATTCATATTTCATCAACACATTCTCATTTTATATCAATAAACCTTGTTTTCAACCTATTGCATATATATCCAACATGACTATATTTCCTTTAAGAAATACCCCTGCTTTTGTTTGTAGGTGCTTATAGGAATGTAAATAGGTCTTGAATGATTTTTTAACACCTTAATTAACAATTATAATCAATTATGCCTTGATGTTATCAATCCCTCAACCTGAATGTGACTTGAAGCATCTTCAAAACCCATGTCCCAATCCATTTCCTGTCTCAGTCTGTATAGGCCTGTAGGTGATCATAGGCCATTTGGAATTGATTAAGGTGTATTAGGACATCTTGAGATTGTCTTGAGACTCATATCATGTTTTTATTTCACCTATAAATCCTAAATATAACATAAACTCTATGCTTAGGTTCTTGATTAGGAAACCTCTACCTTAATTGTAATAGTCCTCATTCTGACCCCTGTGGGTGTTTATAGGTGGTCATAGGCATGGAAATAGGTCTTTAATGATGACTTAGAACATTTTTTTGGAATTATAATCCATTATGATTTTAAATTACCACCTTCTAAGCCTAAAAATGGCTTGAAACCTCTTCAAAATTCCTTATCTCAATCCACTACCTGTCTCAGTCCATATAGGCCTATAGGTGATCATTTGGGGTCAACTAAGATGTTTATGATGGAAATAATTACCTAAAATTCCTTTTAGGTCACATAATATTTTCACACCCTTGGGCTCATTTACATGATCCTAGGGAAAATAAACATAGACCTCCTTCTTTAGATTGAGAAAACACTTGGCCTTAAGACCTACTTACTGTAGGTGACATTTGGCTCCATTTAAGCTTAGAGAGGTATCAAACACGCATCCTCTATCTTTATGATCTCTTGAGCCTTCAATAATTCTAAATTTACCATAAAAACTATCCCAACATGAAAGTTTGTTCTAAATTTTAGACATTAGGTGAAATAGGCCTCTTTAAGTCACCCTCATGTAGATATTACTGAGTGAAAATAATGTGTTTATGAGTGTTTTCAGGAACCCCAAATACTTATCACCTTTCATTATTTCTTCTCCAGACTTGGTAGAGTCTTTGAATGAGCTAGAGGCTAAATTACCACCAAATTTTAGGACTCAAGACCCTTTGGAGGTGCAACTTTTGATGCCTAACAAAACCTCTAGGGCATCTATTTGGGCATTTTAGGGTAAACAGGCTTGTATAATGTCATTTGAACTTCTAAAAGTGATCCTTACTCTAAATGTTAATTTATCCCTTATAATGGGTTTTTATGAATCCTCCTCACCCCAATACCTCAAATAGGAGTTGATGCACATATTTCAATGTTTCAAGATAACTATTCCAACCCTCTATCAAAAATACTTACAGGAGCTCATTTGTACATACAGCCAATAAGTGTCTAATCAGGCACTGTGTATGATACATGTGATTGTGATCGATATAAAATATTCACTAAGATCACTTTAAATTGTGAGGATAATTGAATCAAGTCAAAAAATCTTGATTTTAACATACTATTCCCTTCTAAAACTCTATCAAGTGCTCATTTTGATGTGCATGAGGTAGGCAGACTATGTTTAAGCATATGTATGATTGTATTCATTGAAGAAGTTTTCTTGAAAGGTGAGGTGAAAGATAAATATAAGTAATAAGTCCTTTAAAACGTGTATATTGAATCAATAAAGACCTCTATAACCACTTTCAAAGCATGAAGCTCTAGCAAAAGCAAAAATAGGCTTATATGTATATTGTACACTTGAAGTGAATTTTCTCCTCAAAACACCTAAAAACCTGAAACAAGGCATGATTGACGTAAGGATACATTTCCATAATCCTTTAGAGAAAAATTAGCCATTAGTTTTTACAGATATGCCCATAATGAAGGGAAACCTAAAGGGTTCACAAATTTGCAAATAGATTTAGAATCTCAACTTGATAATGATGATTCATAAGGCACACTTGACCAATATACAAACTTAATATATGGATTGTAAATTCTCTAAGTGTAGAATCTTCTCCCAAAATCATTTTGTCTTAAACTACTTATACTTTATGTACTAAGCAAAAACCTACAAGTCACTTCTCTAAGTAAAAAAGGATGAAAAAGAAATTGAATAGTTTTGAGAAAGAAAATTTAGTTTCATATTAAAAAAAATTGTGGATTTGAGCATGGTTAAGGTAAAGAGTCATATTTTCACATTTTCCAAGTGGCAAACTTCCCTAGGAAGCCGTACAAGTACCCATTTCTCTCTCTTTGCCAAGAAAACTACCTTTTATCTAAACAACATACAATTTTCAATTAGTGATAGTTATTAAAAACCTCCTAGGACACATGGAATGTGATAAAACTCTTTTACACTTTCACTTTTCCTAATAAACTCCTACAAATCATTAAATGCACCATTTTGACCCCTTAAAAAAACTTAGAATGATAAATGGACCTAGAGAACACTTAATCAAAGCTAGTACAACATTAATTGACACTAATTGATCTATGAAACACCTTATTTCAACACATTATACCCCTTTATATGCCTAAAAGTGATTTTTTTTACTAGGGGTGCCCTATTTTGACCTAAAAATCAAAATTAGTCAACAAATTGATGACTCATAGGGGTAGTATGTCTGCTATACTAACTAGACCAGTAGCCTTATCCTCTCAATTAAGAAAGGGAGTCATAATAAAATTGGAAATAGTATGGAAATATCTTTAATTGAACAAAAAGATAATAATCCTACCTCAAAACACACAAAGGGAGAGAACAACACACACAAAGACCAAAGCAAACAGACTTGTGCTACTAAGCACTTAGGGGAAAATAAGACATAATAGAAAGAAAAACAATATGTAAACCTAACCTGATATGTTTTTCCCCTCTTAGATCAAAGGGGAAGCCTCTTAGGTCTCCTTCATGACAAGAAACCTCATGGTGGTCACCAAGTAGTTTGTTGGAGAGGTAAGTTGGTTGCTCACCCTTCTTGTTTGCCACCTTGATTGGAATGTATTCTAATGTATCAGATTCAAACATGTCTTCAACATTCATGTATCCATCTTGTTCTTTAAGACATGTTTCATGCTAGTTATTCATGCTAGTATAGTCCATCAATGTATTAATGGCTACAATTTAATCATCATAGGGTTCATTTGGCCCATAGCTCTCTTGGTATGTATCATGAACCAACTCATCCTTTTCTATCTCTTTGAGGAGCTTGTTAAATTGATCTCTAGATTTTTCATGACTCTCTTAAGGAAGGTTGGCTGGTATGATGTTTTAATTGAGACAAAATTCCTCTAATTCATCCCAAAAATAATCACTTTCTTGTTCCAAATCTCCCTCTTCAATGCGTCTATCACACCAACCTGATTCCTCTCCTTGATAAAAAAATAAGGGTCTCTAGCTACTCAACAACAAGCTCTTAAGCCTCATCCAACTCATGTCCCATGGCTTGGTCACTGTCTTCATCAAAGTAAGAGGAAAATTCATCAAATAAAGGGGAAGAGAGCTCACCATGATTGCATTCTCCATCATCCAATGTTGACATGTTAAGTTTTTCAATCTCATCTTCATATTCTTTTATCATTCACATGTAAGTGTGACCTATGTCTTCTCCTTGAACCATACCATCTTCAAGAGCCACTTGCTCAACCTTAGTCTCATGAAACCCTCCTAGAACAACCACTTCTTAATATATGATTTAACTATGTTCTCCATCTTTGATGATGCCTTCAAAGGGAGTGTCTATGATGATCTCATCCTCATTATCACTCATGAGAGCCTCTTGTTTATCCATAAATTGTATTATCTCTTATTTAATTACCTCTCTTGAAACAAGTTCTTCTTGAGAAGGAATGAATTGGAGGGTTGATGGATAGGGTTCATGGATTTGAAATGGAGTTGGGATATGAAAGGTAGTGGAAGGTGAAGGAAATGAATATGAAGTGTGGGATGAAAGAGAAGACTTATGAATGGGCTTTGAAAAGAGAAAAGAACTAGTGAGCTCATATGGAAGTGCACTCTTGGGCTGGTTGGGAGGAATATCATTTACATGAGCAGTAATGTCACTTTTCCAATGATTTCCTTGTGTATAGTTCATG
>JARHVA010009072.1:167500-372793 GCA_037957365.1 Torreya grandis | reverse complement strand
TAATGTAAAGATGTAAATGTAAGATGTAATATTTATATGAATTAATGTTTAAGGTGAAAATAATTCACATACTCATTGAACTCTTTTCCATCTAAGGTGCTTAATAGAAAATATCCATAGTGAAATTTTTGTGTTACCAAATCTTTTCCTAATTAATTAATTATGAAATTTTTAACCTTTATTTTATTTTTATAGATTATATTATCAAATCATAGGACAAGGTCTCCTATTTGAATTAGGTGTTAATAAACACTCACAATTATTCTGGTAAGCAATGGGTTTTTGTGTGGCTATGATTTTTACTACATCTAAACTTTGTATCTTAGTCATGCATGTATTTATATAATATTAATGGTCCAAGATTACTTAAATATAAATTCAAATTATTATGTTGTTACAATGTAAAACATTCCCTAATTATTCCAAGCGTTAGGGAAACTCTTCCTTTTTACATTTTTCTCAGCTTCTAACTGTTCTCATGGCATGTTGGTCTCAGCACCTTAATTTGACTTAGTGTCATATATTAGTTTGAATTGTAAATAAGGACTCTAAACCATAACCATTATAAATACCACTTATATGTGAGTCAACTTTATGTTTTAGACTTTGTGTGAAAGTGGAGTTTTTACCTCCTAATTTGCAATAAAATATGGCTCTCTTTATCTCTCTTAACATTCTTAGCCTAATAAAAATGGTAATATAAATATCCATATCCTTTAGTTTTATAAATACTATACCACTATGATGATAATGGTCTGAATGGTAAATTTTCATATAAAATACTTGGCCCCAAAGTGGAGTTTTGATGTACTTCTACCCCCTTGGCATTCTTGTCTACTTGCTCTCTCATCTCCTTATAGATCATTTGCGGGTTAAATTTGATTTTAATGCCTATTGTACCTATGAAACCTATTAAATATAACATGTGGGGATAATTTTTATTTTTAACTCTTTGAGAATAAATAACTTTTTGGGACACTTATCCCACTTTTTGGGCCCCTAAACTAGTTGTTCTCTAGCTTGCTTAGGTCTCTCATTTTACCTCACCAAATCATTTTGGTTTGTATTAAATTTTGGACTTTGGTAAAACTTTCATTAAATTTCCATTTTTTACCTTCCTCATTAAGTTATTTATTGATACTCATGTAATACTTTCAAAATCTCACTTTCTTAGGTAGAAAAGTTGTCATTTTCCCCTATTTGGTCTTTTGGGTCATTTTGTTCTTGCCATATCCTAATCAGGTTTTAACATGAAAATTTGTGTAACATTTAAAGAAAATACTTGGACCTAATTAATATTTGAAATAACAAATAGGTCTTTGTGGAAGTTTTTGGTACATTTCAATTGTAATCAGAGTTCAAAGCTCTAAAAAGGTATGGGTGGGAGAGGAGTTTATTTTTCATTGTTAGTCAGGATTTTAAAAGCCAATTGGATCTTCAACATTCTTATTAGGATTTTGATGTAAATTTCCCCATGAATTATCCTAAATTTATAATCAAGGATATATCCATAATTATGTTGGGACCATCCCTATAATCACTTTTCCATTGTAATCAAGGTCTCAATCCCTGACTTGGTCATTGAGGATCTTTGGACCCCTTCCCAATCTTGTGTTGGGTTTTGAATCCATGGAATTTTAAGCCTATTCCAATTGGGTTTTCACCCCTCAAAACCATAAAACCCACTACCTATTCTAATAAGGTTTTCGACTCCTTAATTCCTTATAGACATTCAATTAGGCTTTTAATCCCCTAAACGCCACAAGTTTGATTTGGGCAAATAAGTCTTAAAACTCTAATTATAATGTGAAAAGGGCCTACCAATATCCTACAATCATAATTTGGGTATAGACCCTAATTAGTTTAAGGCCCTCTCCCACTCATTTTATTGCCTAAAATACTTCACTATAAATTCAAAAACCCTGATTTGGATCTATGGTCTTCATGCATTTTAAAAACTTGTTTTTCCTGTCAAATAGAACCAAGTATTATTTGGGCCCACCAACAATGGACTTGCCAACAATAATTAGGTCTAGGAGATATGCATTATAAGTCCTTAATTATATTTTAGGATTTGAAATCCTAATTAAAATTAGAGTACCAAAACTAAATATCAATGTTAAAAAATAATCTTGATCCCCTTAGAATCTTATATAGGTCTTGGATGGCCTTTTTTTGACATGTTGATCATTTTTGGCCATAACTCCTTAATCGTGTTTCAAAAATTGAAAACCATTTACAGAAATATAAATATGATTTTGGTGTAGACGTAATAGGTATCTTCGTTTTACTTCATTCTTAGTGATAAGAAACATGTTCATGTTTTTCTATGCATGTACATTGTTCATGAAAGTTAATTACTCTTTTTAAATTCATTTGGATTGTTTTTTTAGGTGAAAAAATAAAGTGATGGGAATGAGAAAAGGAAGAAGTAGCTAGGATCTTTCATGACTATTATTATAATTTTTAGAAGGAAAATGCCTCCCCTTAGATGGGCATTGGTTATATATTGACTAGATGTTAATGTCAAAGAATTGGATTTTTATCCTCTTGTATGAGATTTGTCTAATCAAACATTTATTGTCTATAAATTTTCATGATTTTATAGTGTTAATCTCTCCCTCAAATCCTCTCCTACTATTATGATGATAAAATTTTGGGAGATCAGTTGTATTCTAACTATGATTAATTACCAAAATTATGAATTCATGATTAACACAAAGATGTGGATTTATTTGCTTTTATTTTCACATGTATACAATGGTAGTAGTTATCATATCTCTATTTTCTTTACATCAAAATCTTACATTAGATTTGGATTCAATTATGTGTATGCTAGTTGGTTCACTGACTAGTTTATGGAGTTGATATAATTGAGATATTGAACTTGCTTTGATTATTACAAGATTTTACTTCCTTTCCCTATTTCCTCTATTTTATCATTTATTTTATTAGTTTATTAATATAGGGTTTTAAATCAATGTATGATTTAATTAATATCATAATCTCTAATTTATTTAATCCATTGTATTACCACATTTTTATATGATAAGATAATGGAATGAACACAATAAAATTAGGTAAAAAAATACATTACATAGAACCATACACTTGTTGATTTGTAACTAGGCAAAACCTAAATGAATGATTCTCTACCTATTTTCAACACCCATACTAACCTTAATCCGATAAAATAACAAATTAGCATTCTTGTTTTACATTTTTCAAAACCTATTAAAATTCATGTTTGAATGATTCGAAACCAACAAAGGCCCCTTAAAATGGAATGGTCACAATGAGCCATCGAGTGAAGATCAATGCACCTAAACCAAGTAGATCTAAACCTTGGGGAGATTTCCTAGAATATCCTTTAAATAAAGGATAGTGATGAGATGAGCCTATAATGTTGGTGCATGCTAAAATACACATCAAAATAACTAGCATTATAAGGAGGACTACCACACAAGTAAAACAATAAAAATGAAATTTTAGTATAATTTTTTTAAATTGAACACTTAGGAGCATTGCCAATGCTTAGATATTCCACAATCTAAACAAGAAATCAAACTAATATCCAAGAGATAAAATTACTTAGTGGTTAATTTTGAGTTTCTATGACTCATTAAACATAATAACTAAGGGAAAATAAAGGGAAATAAAAAAAATAAAAATCAACTGAAAAAGTAGCTTGCCTAATACTATAACTACATTTCCCAATCCTTATGTTTCCTATTATAACCCAAAAATTCTAGCTAATCTCACTTTATTTAGTCTAGGTGGATGCCCCTTGAAAATCCAAGGGCCTTTCCATGATTTGTCCAATAATCTTGATAAATTCTACCCAAAATAATCACCTAATGGGATACAAATATGCCTTAATCCAAACACAAGTTTAACATAAGGATGTGAATTTCCATGTATTTCCTTACTCCTTGGGGTAATTTTCTTATGTTTGGTATCTAGGACTACCAAATAGATCTATCACTTGCTGAAATGATTTAGAAACTATTTCCATCAACTAGTTTAGATTGTCTATTGATCCATCTACCATATATCATCACTTTACTCCTTCCCATATAGATCCAAATGAACCTAAGAGTGTTTTCAATGCATGCTTCTACAATATTTATCAAAAGTTGAAAAACCCATACACTAAAATGGAAATGGTTTCCATATAAATATACTTAAGGGATTTAGATTCAATGACCTTTATGTTTTTCAAAAGAAACCTAGAAGGCCTCTTACCCTTGTCCTTAGCATACAATATTGTTGTAAACATTGAAAAATAAATGGTTCCACAAGGTTAAGGGATTGGTCATTTTCCTTCATCAGGCTAGGAAGGCATTTAAAAATAGATCTTGATGATCAATTATGGATTTAAAACACAATAATTACTTGATGAATCTGATATCGAGCACCCTATATATAAGCCCAAGTCTAGTCTATAATATAATAACAATTAACTACATGCCTATAGGATTACCTTATATGCCTCCTAATCATATTTTTCCTTAGGAAAATAATTAACAAGCCTTACTCCCATTACATACAAAAACATTATTGTAATGCCTAACACTAGAAATTATTCTGATTCCACTAACAACCAACATGCTATCCCATAATTTATAAACAATTAGATGCATATGAAAAATGTTCACAATCAAACACATCCTACTATCCCTAAATTTATAAATGTTAATGCAGTTGTGGTTAACCCACAACCACAAATGATAAATTCACTAGATGTTGGTGTGAATCTAAAAGTAGCCAATTTGTAATAGATCGTTCAGAGGTTGAAAAATGATATGGTTAGTTTATGTAGACAAGTTCCACAAAAAACCAAATATAATGCAAACAACCCACCACTAACTATAAATTTCAACTTTTAGATAGCCATTAGACAATAGGAACGCGAGGCTAAATAGTGGTGTATCTAGCCCACTAGACAATAATAACTAGAATATAAATGATAGTGCTTCTAATTTAATGAACCTAGATGATATATCATTATACACATAGTGTAAAATACATAATATTATTGACCATAGTTAGATTGATTATGTGGAATTCATCTATGCCTCAAATATTTTCTAGAGGAGAGGGAAAATCTAAAACTAGTTATCCTACTTGATAATAATGCTAACCAAGGTAGAGGAAATCCTGATACAACTCTAATATTAGAGACTTAAAATATTAAATTTGAAAGTTACAATGATCCATTGGATAACCTATATGATTTCCATGTATTTAAATAGTTTGAAAGGGGAGATAACTATCAGTTATAGAATAAATTTCAAAATTCATTAACTATATCTACTCCTTTGAACAACACTCAAGTTCTACCTAATGAGAATTCAAGTAATAATATATTTCCACCTAAGATACCTATAACTTCTTACTAGCCCTAAGAATAACCCAACACCTCCACAAAGTGATGAATTGTTAGAATTAAGCAAAATGGATACAATATCATAAATGATGTAAATAAAACTAAGGACAATATCAAGATGTTTAAATTGATTCAAATATTATGTCAAAAGGACATATTACCAAAATAAGTTTATGATAATAAAGGGAAAGAAACTAGTAGTAAAATTATTTCCCATGTTATAATTTATAAAGATAAAATTGAAACCCCTCCATTCTTCCTAATAATACATATTTTTGGTAAAAATCATACATAATTATTTGACGGATTTAGGTGCTTATAAAAACTTCATGACTTATTAAATTTTTTAGTATTTGGTGAGTTAAATCACATCCACATGTATTTAACCTTGGATCTAAGGTTAAAATAGTTTATTCACATTTAGGTAGTGGATATACCTGATGCTTATGGCATGATTTTGAGTAGGTATTGGTCTAGAATGCTAAATGGTTATATGGAAATGGATTTCTCTTATATATGGCTCCCATTGGGAGGTATACATAATCAAATTATAATTCAACATGAGGATAAGATGAATAACATGATAACTAAAAACAATAAAATGAATGAAATGTTGTTTAAAGAGTCAAAGATTGGGTGCATGCAATTGAGAAAGAGGTAGTAGTTTATAATAAATTTTATATCAACATGTTTCCCATACAAGAAATTTTATAAATTGAAGAGCTATATCATATAAATGAGGATTATTTCCTCCATGCACCTAAAATAATTTTGTTTCATAGTTCCACTATAATGTATGATGATACAAAACTAGCTTGTCTAATTGAAAAATAAGGCTAAAAATAATTATTATCAATAATATGTATGATTGAGTAAAAAAATAGTAAGTTGAGTGAGAGATATCCAAGTGAATTAATGGAATTTGTGATATACTATGATGAGATAATAGATATCTCATATATCCATATACTTACTACTTCTATTTAAGTCTTAGCTATAATGTCCCTATAATTCAAGAACCAAGATGTGTGTTCACTTGGCATTGAGAAAGCTAATAAATAAATCAACATTGCAGCAACATCAAATCATCAAATTCCTATGCATATAACTAAAAACCATTTGTGGATTATAAAGCTTTATAGTTTCAAATGTAAGAGTAGGTGTGGAGTTGGCATATAGCTTGTCAACACTAGACGAAAATCATATTTGGTTACATTTCATTTGTAATTGAATTGTAAAAATAATGTGGCTAAATATGAGGTAATAGTTCATGGTCTATTATTTACCCAAAAAAAGAAAGTTAAAATTATCAAAGTACTAGGTGACTCCAAACTAGTAATTAAACATGTAAGAAGCCAATATGTTGGTATTGACAAGTATTTATCTAGATACTCAAGATAGATATGGAATTTAATAGAGGATTTCAATGCATTAAATATTTATACTCTACCTCATAGAAGGAATTACATGATATATGCATTGGGTAAAAACATTAGTAATCTAGAGCCTACAACTGACTCAAAGTTGAGAAAATTATATATGGATTTAGTATATACTCCTTTAATTCTTGATCATATCCATAAATTTCAAGTATTCAAAAATGATCAACATATCATCAAACTCATCATAAACGCTTATATATTTGAATCACAGATCATAGATGAAGATAATAGATAAGATTTTGAATTTTAAAAGGAAGGGTTAGTCAATCTAAACCAGAAGTATACCAAAATCCATGGTCTCACTAGAATGATTTTTTTATATGGATTATAAAGGTGAGTAAGAGAAACCATCCCATAAAAAAGGTATATTGTACTAGCATTGTAATATAGTCAATGCAAGTGAATAAAATAACATGATTCTAAGAATGACACACACTACAAAATAAAAACAAGACTTTGTGTAGGACTTAAAATAATTCAGAGATGTTATTGTGTGGAGATGTGAAGACATAAAGGTGTTTAAAACTTATGTTATCACATATACCATCCTTCTTAATCTATAATTAAAACCATTCCACTAAAGGCAAAGATAATTTAATCCACTATTATAATAAATAATATTCAAATAGGTGTGGAAATTACTCAAAGAAAGGAAAATTTTCCCTATTAGGCACTCTACTACGGTCCCTCTGATGACTACTAGTCTAACCATGAAATTCCTAGCATCTAGTAAACCTTAGTTTTCTTTAGTTATTTTTCTATATGTGATTTACATGTAAATTTACATTAGAACTATGACATGTCATAGTTGAATAAACAGTCTTGTTAACATTCACACATTTCATGGTTTTGTAAAAGTGAGTCTTATTTAAAATACTTAGTTTTGACTAGTTTAAATATGTATGCAAATTTTGCATCAGTTATAAATGTTATAATTATCATTATAATGTAACTTTAGAGTTTTACAAGGATTTAGTGGATGAGGTGACTCCTCCCTAAATCTATTCATATTATAATCCTCTCATTTGAAAAGTAGGGAAAGGAGGATAATTATAAATTTTATCAATATAAGAAGAAATATTTTGATTGTCATGCAACTATGTTGATTTCTTTCTATTTCAATTTTGTGTAACTAGTTGTGTTTATTTTCCTAGTTGGTTGATTTAGTAATTCAAGGTGTGCAAAAGTTAAGATAATGAATAATTGTTATTACTAGTGTATGATAATATAAAATGTGTAATATATATTAGATGAATTCTATATATCATTGGTTTCATGAAATTAATTTGACTATTTCATTTCTTTGAGTGTGTATAAGTGTCTCTCGTGATATAGTTTTCTACGAATGAGTAATAGATGCCTTTAATACCTCTTTGATCCAAGCTATAATATTTTGGATAAGGGTGTGAAATAACAATTCTAAATAAGAGAATTTTTTTTTTTAGATATCATAGTATGCTATATTATATTTTCCTTTGACTCTTTAGCTGTGGTTGCATGTGTGTGTAATAGCTAATAGTAAAAAACATTATTCTTAAGACAATTATACATAAAGAGACCAGCTTGGAAGTAATCCCTCATGAGATCAAATAACCTTAGTTAATTATCTACCTTTCTCCCCTTTTATAGTTTATTTAATATCTACCCACTTTAGAATAAAATCCATCCATCTAACATTAACTTTCTTCAAGGTTTCACCCATCTATTCACACCTAGTTAACAACCCACATGCTCAACCTTCAATTCCACCACCTAGTTGTTCAACCCATATCATGCCATGGAGTGGAGTTCATCTCCATTGAGATCCTAAAATTTTAGAGGTTACCTCATTAAATTTTATGGTGTGCATAAAAAACACATCAATAGAAATAAATTTGGTGTTATGAGGGTTGGATGCACTATGTATCCTTCCTTAGAAAAAGTTATCCCCTATGTCTAGGTTGCAAGATACACCCAAAAGAGTAACCGGGTCTATAAACTAAACCATTATTTTAGTTCCACCTTTATTGAACCATCAAAGTCCTAGATCTTCATTAGTTGTTCTAATAACACCCTAGGTTAGGACACCTTCATTAGTAAAAAATCTCCATCCCATTAATCATCTTATGGCTTAGCCTTGGTTAGTTAGATCTATTATTATAGTCCGAGGTTATGTGCATAATTTACCAAGAAATAATAGAAGTGTCTACCTTTTTCCTCCCCTTTAGGAGGAAGGGCGACAAACAAGCATATCAATTCTTTGAAATATGATTTAAGATTATTGAGTACCACTAATGAAGATTTTGCATGCAATATTTTTTGATTCACATTAAAGGATGTTACAATTAGTTCCTCAATTTCAAAGAGAATTTTATTACATCATGAAACTCATGTCAAAACACATTTATTTCCTCATTTGGATAGGTTACTACTCTAAGTGTGGTGTATCAACATTTCACTATTACGAAGAGGGATCCCAATGAGCCAAGTCATGATTTTAATGTGAGGTTTTAAAAGATGTACACTTGTCTAAGTGTTACATATAAACCACTAGTGGAAGTAGCATTCAAAATGTACAAGAACACCTTGGATCTAATTATTACAATATTTTTATGAAGAGATATTTCTACTAACACTCTATCATTGTCATATGAATAAGTGATCAATATTGATAGGTCTCTAAATCCTTAGATACTAGGCACTCCCAGCCTCAATGTTGGTTTTTCACCTTTGAAACTAGTACCTCATGTGAATCAAAATCTTTTAAAATTAAACTAGAATCATTTATATACATTGCCTCATATGTTACAACATACACCAAATTCAAAATATGGATTATTTAACAATACTACACAAATGAATGGTCATCATTAGAGTCAACATTCACTTCCATCTAATATTGTAGTTGCCCAGGGTGTGAATTCTACCAAAGTGGAATTGGATTCCATATAGAAGATGGTTCAAAATCTAAGAAATGATTGCTTAAAAATGTAGTTGAAGATAGGTAATGATATTAATATGAATAATAATCATAATTTTGTATTTTAGAGATATAATAGGACTTTCAACAAGCCTACAATTAATTCAAAACAATAATGACTTGAATGGCATAAGAGGAAACTTCATCAAGGCTATAGATGTATGTTTAGTAGCAGACCAATGCCCATACAAGTGTTCTCAATATAGGAATAATTATCTTGATGATGGGATCTATAGTAGATAGTATTCCAAGTTTTATTAATTGGTAATTTAACTCATTTTCACACACCCAATCAATGAGAATGTTTTATTTGGTATTTTATCCATTCTCATCTTCTCCTTTCTTGAATCTAATCATGTTTCATGTGTAGTATTGACCAAAGATTATGGTTTCATATAAAAATTTATATCATTTTAAAATACTTATTAATATTTTCTAATAGAGACACTACTTGTTTTTGTTTGCACAACACACACTAATTCCTCTAAGAATTAAGGAAGCTCTTTTTTTTTTGCCTTCTGCTCTATTTATGCTTGCACTCATAGCTCATAAGTCTCATCACCTTAAGTTTCCTTTGTGTCATATCTTTATTTTTTTTTCCAAATTAGGACTTAAAACCATCACTTTCAGAAATACCATGTCTATCCAAGTCAATTTTGTGTTTTACACTTCACATAAAAATTGAGTTTTGACGTCTCTATTTTAGCTATAGAGTTTCTAGAAAAAATTATATGTTTGGTTTTTGTCTAAAATAAGATGTTTCGGTTCATAATACTTGAACCATCATCAAGGAATGAGAAATAATAGATAATTTTGTAAACTCAGTAATCCCTTTATAGATATAGAAATTAGGCCCATTGATGTCATTATGATGTAATTTTGATTTATTTAGTTTAATTTAATAATTTATTATTATTATTATTATTATTATTATTATTATTATTATTATTATTATTAAAGAGACAAATTATTAATAACTAAATTGAAAATTGAAAATTAAACACATATTTATCAGTCAAAAAATTGAAAATAACAAAAATGTAAAAACCCCAAATAACTAATGACATTACTATTATTTTGATTTATTTTAATTTAAATTAATTTATTAATTTAATATAATTTTTTAAATTATTTCTATTAAAATGACATAATTATTAATAAATTGAAAATTAAATTCAAAAACTAGAAAAAACATAAATCCAAAAAATTATAAAAACCAACTAAGTAATGACAATTTTAATAGTTTAATTTTTATTCAAAATTAAATGTCACATAAATTATAAATAAATTAAAAATATATTAATAAGCCAAAATATGTGAATTTTTTTTAAAAATCAACAACCTAAAGAATGAATAGTTGTAATATTCATTTTAATTCATATTTAATAGAAACTTATTTGAAGAAATGAAAACAACTTAAAATTCTTGAAAATAATTAAATTATTTAAAATTTTATAAATAATATAATTAAATAATAAATTAAAAGTCATAAAGTAAAAGAGATGAAAAAATTAAAAAAGGATAAAATAACAAAATAGAGAAATAACAAGGTATAATAACCTTAAATGGTAAAACCCCTAGACAATATGGGACATATCAATATTCATGCCATTTGGGCTCTAAAATCCTATCTCGTTATGATGACCATATCTGAATGGTAAAGTTTTATATGTAACACTTGGCCCCAAAGTGGAGTTTTGATGCACTTCTACCCGCATGGTATTCTTGCCTATCTATTCTCTTAACTCCTTAAAGTTGATTTGGTAGTTCAATTATATTATCATGGCCTATGGACCTTTGAGACCTATTTAATCATGTTTATCTCACTTGTATGGATAAGTTTTATGTTTTACTCTTTGATTGGAAACACTTTTTTAGGACACTTATCCCACTTTCCAAGTCCTCAAACCAATTGTTATTTGTCTTGATTAGGTCTCTCATTTTACCTCAGTATGTCATTTTGGTTTCCATGCCATTTTACCCTTTGGAACCTATTATTTAATTAAATTACTTATATTATTTGTAAAAATAAAATTATACATCACGAAATTTATAATATAATAAACAAATCCACAACAATAATTAGTGAAAGAGAAAAATACTTGAATATTATGACTGAGCCACTTCAAGGGGCCAACTTCTACAATAATGCAATAAGAATTTTTATTTATTAATATGATGATAAAATACTAACCATGACCTCATATATTTACCTACTTAGTGATGGTTATTCCATAGGTTAACCATACTAAGAACATCAAGAAATGCTCAAATCTAATACGAAGGTGTGTAAGCCATAGGTCAGTCATACATATCCATAGACACACTATAGGTTAAAGGCATAGTGTATTCAATGGTAAATGTAAAAAATTTACAAATAAATCATATCTTAAACAATATAAATCACACTTCAACTTTTGATTGTGGATACATTAGATATTTGGGGTCATGACCAAGGTGGATCCTCTACACCTAGCCAATGGATCTCTTACCACAATAAATTCACTAGGGAGTATTCCAAAGCCTCTAGTCAAGCAAAACTATGCAATAAATATAACTATGTATTATGTTTTCATATTAACTAAACTAATAAAAAATAATAAAAGGTTTAATCTAGTTCTCACCAAAGTTTATGGCACACAGTGGGGGTTAGTAAACATAAAAATAAACATGCATAAGAGAATCCTAATTAAGCTATGTATAGGTAAAACCCATATGTATGGAGAGAGATATAATAAAAATACATTAATTATGGTACTTATAGCTACTAAAGAGAGTACCAAAGTTAGATATACTTACCTTGAATATGAAACTCATTGAGACTCAATCTATCCCTTAACCAAAGGTGATTCACAAGAGGTGGTTATGGATTGTAAAGATCGTTAAGAAAGGATAAATCATCCAAGACATTTTTACAAATCAGGATTCTTCTCCAAGGAGAAACCCTAGGATAACACTCCTCAAGTAGAAAGGCATACTAACATATTGTAAAGAAGTGAAAATGAATAATTAACTCTTGTTGTCTTTCTAAGAACTATAAAATGGATGTGTTTATATAGGTGGATCTAAGCCTAGTCCTTTCTAAATGTTTAGGCTAACAAGGTCAATGTAATTGATCTTGTATAATTATTGACAAAAAATAATTAGGTCTCAGTAGAGGTCGACTAGGGGCTGACATAGAACCCAAATAAGTTTTATCAATTAGAGTACAAGTTTGATGGGGTTGATAGTTTAATGCAAACCTTCAAAAAGTATATTAGGCTAGGGAAATATTGATGATGGTAGAAAATGGCTAGAGGAGGGTGAAAAAGAGGAGGCAAATATTAGGTGAATGTTTATAAGGTATGGTTAGATTGATATAAAGTGGTAATAAGGGGAAAATAATCGTAAAAATAACCTATGGCCTACCCACCTCTTTCTTGATATACCCTTTAGGGCATGCACCCAGAGAGATTGAGAGTTGATGGGTTACTACAAGTTGGAAAGCATCAATAATTGATAAATTTTTAAAATATTATGTTTATATATATGCCCCACTGAAATATCATCACATATCACTCAGGTGTAATCGGGGATGGTGATTCAAGAAAGAACATAGTGACACACAACATTGAGGCTAAAAAAGTTATAGTATTTTAAAGTAAAAATAATTGAAAGTAAATGACTAAAAGGTAAATAACTAAAAAAGAAAGTAATACATACCTTAAATTACATTTATCGTTATATGGTTGTCTTTTTTTTTTGTAGTTTTGATCGTGGAAGACATAGAGACTAATTTCAACAAACCCAAGGGTAAAAAACTAATGAGAAAAAATAAACAAAGGTAGGAAAGCCAAGATAGATGATGTTATGTGGATGATACATACTTAAAAATTTGTCAAACTAGGGTGATAAGTGATATGTTAGACCAAATGACCAAGTAAAAAAAATTTAGAGTAAATTGGGTAACTAAAAATCCAAGGCTACTAAAGACCAAAAAACTCAAACAAATAAACCTTAAGTAAGAAAGGCAAACTCACCAAGTCAAACTAAGGATACATGTAAAAGATGATGGTAATAAAACATCAATGTCAAATTAGTAACAATCCTCACATCAAAAATATATGGGAAAGAAAAAATCATAAAACAACATTGATGAGTGAGAAGTAACAAGCCAACCTCACTCAATAATAGAAAAAGTACATGAAAAGAAAAACAACATTGGTGAGTGAAAAGTAACAAGCCAACCTCACTCAATAATGGAAAAATTATATGAAAGTAGAAAAGACATTGGTGAGTGAAAATTAACAAACAAACCTCAAATAACAATGGAAAAAGTACATGAAAGTAGAAATAGACTCAAGTGTCTACAAAAATGGGTAGTACAATAGTATAAAATTGTAAAGGAAAGAAAGACACATCTATAAATGTAGATCAATGGTGTAAATAAAATAATACATAGTTCCTCAAGCATATTTTTTTGTTCCAAGGATATATAAAATTAAAACAAAGTAGGGCTAGTATGTTTTTAAGATGTGAAAAAGAGGGAAGATATAAGAAGGGAAAAAAAAGTTAGAATCACACTTTTCCTATCAAGTGGGGGAATGAAATGGGTAGAGGGGAGAATGAAGGAAAAAACAATGTAGATGAACTCTTTATTGAAGTCAAGACACTCAAATTAGGTGGGTCAAAACAAGAGGACTTGTTGACTTTCTAAGTCACCCTAGCTTATGTAGAGCTCAAAAAAGTTTGATAGAAGTGTCATGCACTTGCAAGGTCTTAGGTGATATAATAAAAATGTATGCAAGAATCCACTATTTATACCTACACCCAATATACTCAAGCACATGATTTTACATCAACAGGATGGTGATTCATGCCCACTAGAAGTCTTTAGTGTACACCAATGCATAGGATCCTTCAACATACAATTCAAAGGGAACATAGGTTCAAGTGCATATGGCCATAGATTCCTGATGACCAAGTAAAAAAAGTTCATAGGAAGTAATTAAAAATTAGGAAGGATACACCTAAGACATTCAGTCTTCATGTACACTCTTGTGCAAAGACAACCCCATGCCTATATAATGCAGTTCCACACCTATGTGTAGAATCCTATATATACACTTTTGAGCATCATAGGGTATGATCTTAATCTAAGCACTTCCACCATTCCATGAATTCATGGTTTTCTAATAATCTTACACATACTTTAGCATAGGATTAGTTATAAAATAAGGGTACACACATAGTTCATTATGAACAAAGTATGTAAAAAAATAAATGCATGCCAATTCTTCCACTACACATGGTAATGACATGGAAAGACAAAATGGAAACCTATATAGTGACTACTGTGTGGAAATAAGGTATAAAGAGGAAGTTGGAGAATTAGTTGAGTGAATCCCAAGTCCTTGTCAAAGCAAGTAAATGTAGAATCAGTTGTCAGACATTGGGATGTGAATACACACAAACCCTTTAACCATTTCATTGAAATATTACATTCTTTAATACACATGTTATCTAAGAGGTCTCTATTACCAAGCCCCCAAATTCAAATCATCAGATAGAATTCAAAAATCATGGATGCGACATCACAAAATATTTAAAATCTTCACGTACTACTCCAAGTGGCACATTAATTGTAAATTGTCTTGTTCATTATAAAAGCTTGGTTTTCTATTGTAAAAAAGGTCAACCCATTTTTAGTAAACTCACACTACTAAAATTTTCTCTTTAAGTGAACTTATGTTGGTTGAAGCTTTAAATTCAATGAGAATTAAGTTCACCTCTCTCTATTCTTCATATAACCTATGTGTTATTTGAATTTATTGATCTTTAACTATGGGTATTATTCACCCCTCTCATCATTGTCCATCCTTAGCACCTCTATATGGAATGTGAAACTCATTTTTAGGTCACATCCTATGCACATTCAAGTCTATGTTAATATTGTCTATGGATCAGCTGTCATCCCTCCTAGTGTTGTGTTGTGTTTTGATCCCTCTATGAAAAATACTTATGCATTTAGAGTATCTCTGATAGAGTCTATGTGAATGTCTTATTCTCAAAGGATTTTAGTTTGTTTATGGTAGTAGGAACACTCACTCTATTATCAATGTATTTTCTCTTTATTTTTAATTACTCTCTTACATTCTCCCTCCCTTTGCCCTAAAAAATTTAGGTTTAAATTAGTGATAAATTTACCTTTTTGCTCTTTAGGCATACACAGTGGTCTTTAACCATGTGTACTTAGTATATAAATAATACATCCTACTCCATATTATTTTCCCAAGGAGGATAAGGGTTTTATGCTTTGGGGACATTACCATAAAGGTGATAAGAAAACTAATGTTTAATAAGCATAGGTGAGTCATAATACTTATGTGACCTAGTGCCAAACACCATTGCACCTTGCACAACTCATTCACACTTATAACCCCACTACAAAGTATCCCTACATAGTAGAACATCCAAGGGTGCACATTTTGAATGAAAATAATTTTTTGCATGCTAGATGGGACTAGTTAGAAGAAAGAGCTAAGGAATCAGTGGTACCCTTAGATATCAAGTGTTAAAGACACTCCATAAAGCACCTGGTAACTTTAAATTTTACAACATAATAATTTTAGTTTGAGTGCTTAAAAATATGTCTTTCCACCCCCATTATAAGAAAATGTTGTTTTCATGCCTTTCCATTTATCATTCCAAGCTCATGAGAGCACTTGTAACCTTCCCCTAGTTCATTACTTATGGTAACCTATTTATGCTTCTAATTAGCCCTATGCAAGATACATCATTTCTAATTAGCATTTATACCCTCCTAGTAAGCCTTAGAAGAGCATCAATGAGATATGTCTCTATTTATAGAGTTAGTTGAGGGAGATTGAAAGAGAGCAAGGGTATAGTAGGTAGAAATAAGAGATCCCTCATCAAGCTTATACTCAGTAATAGGAGATGATGGAACAACATAGATTTGAAGAGGAATGTTTGGCTAGGTAGATCTTAACCCAATAAGATTAGATGCATCAGTTATTTTCATAGATTCAAAGAATTGAATCATATCCAACAACCCTTCTCCATCCTTTCATATCTTCAAGTAGGCTCCCCTTATGCTCGTAAGCCATCCTAAAAGAAAAAAATATTATGTACCCAAAGTCCATAGCTTTAGGTAGGGTAAATCCCTTGACTTCAAAGTACTAGGCTTCTAAGGTCTCTTTCTTATACAAGAGCCTACACGTATGCTAGCTCAAGATCCCATTTTTCCTCAAGAACCTTATATGTAGTCATGGAAGTATTCTTGGGCCATGCATCATGACTTCACAATACCCAATATTATGAAATCTAATTTTGAGCTAGCCAAAACTATAATGTCCCCACTTTAGTAGTTGACCAAGTGTGTGGGTGTGTTAGCCTACTTCTACATGGTACTAAGGGCTAATGAAGGGTTTAAAGGGATCATAGAGTGTTTTGGCCTAGTCATTTCTAGTTTGGACCAAAATAGAGTTGATTTACTTAGTTTTAGGCATACTTACTATTTGTAATAAGTTAGTAAGACACAATAGAGGCCAATTTTGATGATGGGATTTGATACTCCTTGACAAGAGATTTTTGGCAAGCTATCACTTTCACTATTCAGAGTCTAGTTGCTAGTATATTTTTATGCTTGAAGTGTTGTAAAAAGTAACATTTAACCTAATTACAAGATATTGAGTGTTACTTCAAATATTTACTTTATGGGGATGATACCCAAGGGAGACATAACCAATATTTTAATCGATGGACTGTTGCACATCCTTTATCTCACATTACTCAAGTGAGTTGAGTCAACCCTTAGAGAAAGGATAAAGGGAAGTGCTTGTGGCTTCTTTAGGTAGGTTAGATAAGAAGAAAAAAATTGTTACACTTGTAGCTTGCATGTTATTTAGGCATTTGAGAACATCCTTCTCATTTGTATCACTCTAGACATCAATCCTTGGGATTGGTCTTTGGAGTTTGTGTTCTCAGCCACTATAATAGCTATGCCACTATAGCAGCCATGCCACTATAGCAGCCATGCCATTGTAGCAACCATGCCACTAAAGTAGCTATGCCACTATAGCAGTCATGCCACTGTAGTAGCTTGTCACTATAGGAACTCCATCACTGTAGTATCTTAAAGTAGCCTAGATATTTCATAGCCCTGCCTACATGAGTCTATAGAAATTAGCCTGTAGCCTATAGAGTTCTTAGAATTAGCTTGAAGAGTCCATAGAAGTAGCCCATAGATTTTGTAGACGTAGCCTATAGAGTCCATAGAAGCAGCCTATAGAGTTCATAGATGCAGCTTGTAGAGTTCGTAGAAGCGCTAGACCAACTTGTAGAGTTCATAGAAGCAGCTTATAAAGTCCATAGAAATCAAATCTCAGCCTACAGAGTTCATAGATTTCAGCTTATAGAGTCTGTAGATTTTAGCCTGTAGAGTCCATAGATCTAGCAATTTCAGCCTGTAGAGTCTATAGATTTTAGCATGCAGAGTCTGTAGATTTTAGCCTATAGAGTTCTTAGATTTTAGCCTATAGAGTCTATAGTTCCACTAGATAGAGAACAAAATGAATGCACCTTCAACACTCTCTGGGATATTCACTTGAAAATGGTGTTCATACAATCACTGGAGTATTTAGTGAGTTATCATGTGATGGCATTGTACTTGTTTACTCATTTTGTAATTAATATAAATAAAATTTGTTGGTAATTTCAGTTATGTATATCTATGCTTGCAATTCTATATTTATGTTACATGCATTAGTCTTTGTAAAACACAAAAAAAGCAATACCAACAAACCTTCCAGAGTCATAAGGAGTTACTACTGGGTTAGTTTTGGGTGCAATAGGGGTGCCCATTATAGTGGTATCAGAGCCTACTTTTCCTACAATCTTGTGAGGTTTCATGCATCCAACACATCAGTACTTCTTGAGGAGAAACCGAACAAACACAGACTTACAAATTTTTTTAGAGATTGAAGAGAAGGGTGACCCTTTTTCAGCACCAGCCATGGGTGACAAAGATGGGGAAAGGGGAGAACGTAGCACTAGGATGATGCTCAGTGATCTTGCTAGGGGTCAAAGGGAGCTACATTCTATATTGCAGTAGATGGCTCTAGCAATTACACAAAACTTGATTAGAGCAAATCAGGGAAATAATGCCAACTAGGGAAATAATGCTAACCAGGTAGGTGGATAGGGTAATGGAGGTAATGGAGATGCATCAATTAATAGAGGATCTTGGACATATGCTAGAGTAGGTTTTTCTACTACAAGACCACTCATGCCTTAGTTCCCTTTGAGATAGAATGACCAAAATGATATTGGTCCTACACAGTAAGAGATATAAGATAAAATACTAGAGGATTGGAGAAATGTTGGACCAAATTTTTAGGGTGAAATGTCCTTCAGCGAGTATATGGATGTTAGACTCAAGTATATGCCCATGAGAGTAAATAGGCAATAAAAATTTGAGATGAGGAAAAATTTGGGAAAGTTGTCTATTCCATACTATGATGGTACAGGGAAGACTTCAATGCAAACATGGGTCTAGAAGTTAGACACTTATTTCCAACCTAATCCCATGCCTAAGGAGGATGCGATTAAGTATACTACATTAAACTTGGATGGGAGTGCCCACAATTGGTGGCACCACGGTATGGTCACACTTGGCCATAACTAAATAGATACCTATGCAGAGTTTACTGAGAGACTCATTGATAGATTTGACACAAAGGATCCTAAACTTCATTTTAAGGAGTTAGCGTAGCTTAAATAGTGCAGCCCTATAGATGGCTACATTTTAGATTTTCAAAAGCTTTTAGTGTTGGTGACAGACATATCAGAAAGGAGGTTGATAGTGTTATTTATAGATGGATTGTCAGACCACCTTCATGGTTGGGTTAAGGGATATGATCCTCCCACTCTACAAGATGCTATTAGGAAGGCTAGAGACTTAGCACCTTCTACTTATAGGGGCAAGTTCACTTCAAAGGATTATCATTTTAAGAAGGATAAGGACAAAAAGCCAATGCATAAAGATGTATAGCTAGAAAAGGGAGAGTCAAAGAAGTTGGACAATGAATCACTAAATGAGCTAAGAAAGAAAAAAAATTGTTTTTAGTGTAGGGAGCCATGGGATTTATCTCACAAGTGTCCTTTGAAGGCTAAAGCCAAGAAGATGGCACACTTTTTAGCTAAGGAGTCATAGTCATAGGATGAGGGGAAACATTCTAATTTTGATTCTCGCCAAGAGAGCAATGCTTTCAAGGAGAGTTCAAGGGATGAGAAATCCCTAGCTAGGTTGACAGGAACCCAAAAGGTAATTACCTTTAAGGTGCATGGTATGATACAGGACCATAAGGTGATTGCATTGATTGATATAGGGGCCACTCACAATATTATAGATGCATAACTAGTGGCTAAGAGGGGTTGGAAAATGAAGGAGCATGCTAGATTTAGAGTTATGGTGGCTAATGGAAAAAAATTAGTGTGCATGCAGAAGGTTTCAAATCTTCACCTTAGATTGGGTGAGGGTTATGAGTTGGAAGATGATTTTTATGTAGTTGACATGGGTGATTATTATGTCATCTTGGGAATGACATGGATGGCTTCTATGGTAGAGTTTACCTTCAACTTGGCTAAGTTGGAGATGAGGTTTCAACATCAGGGCAAGAAGGTGGTGCTTTGAGGTCTACCTGATGGGGGCTTAGGGTGGTATCATTAAAGAGGATGGAATTGTTATTTAGACATGATGATGTGGAGTGGGTAGTTAAATGTTTGATCATGCCTACACCCCTAGAGTAGTAGGTTAAAATCTATCCTCTAGATATACATGATGATCATTATCAGGTGATAGATGCATTGATCAGATTTTAGGACAGGATTTATTTGATTCTGTCATCATGTTTAAGAGAGGTGATGCTGAGGGCATTTCATGATACAACTATGGCTAGGTATCCAAGGGTCTTCAAGACCTATAGGCAAATCTGAGAGTGGTTCTCATCGAGAGGGCTCAAGGATGATGTTTAGAGGTATGTCAGGGAGTGTATAGTTTGTCAATAGAATAAGGAAGATCACATGTTTCCTAGTTTTTTACTAAAACCCTTACACATTCTAGATAGGAAATGGGAAAGCATTTCTATGGACTTCATCACTGGCTTACCATGAGTGTAGGGAAGAGATTACATTTATGTGGTGGTAGACAGATTGACAAAGTTTTCTCACTTCTTTGCTATCCCTTCTACTTACACAACAACTCAAGTGGTAGATTTGTCCTTCAAGGAGGAAAGACAAAATGGAATGGGACTTGTAATTTCTCATATGCACTTGCATTCTTTTAGGGAAGCATTGAATTTGATGAAAGAGGACTACCTACAAATGCTTAGCGATATCTTACATTCTCCTCTTGATATTGTGGCACTTACACTTGAGAATACTGATGAAGACAATGTTGCAAGCACTGGCCAAGAAATTTTCAATGATGATATGGAGGTAATGACTTGGTTGCATGGGAAGGATAGTGTTATACAATCTACTTATGATGGAAACCAAATTGTGTGTGATAACTATGGAAAACATAGGGTGGATTCAAGCCACCGTGGTATGGAAATTCCTCATCATCCCAAGGAAGATAACATAGGCAAGGACAAAAAGGGTGAAACTAGTCCTAAATTTTAGTTTGAGAATAACAATGATATATTTAACCTTTCTCATAATGTTGCCACTAACAATCATGAAGAAAGTAAGGGTACAGTTTCACCTACTGATGGACTATAAGAGGTAAGTATGGTACATGGTAATTTAGATGGTGTCTCCTATCATAGGACTGAGTCTATACATTTTGATACAGCCGACATAAAATATACCCAAGTTTTGAATGAAAAATGGTTGGAAAGAGATAAACAAGCTAAGATTATGGTTCAATAAGTCATTCTTGACTTTCAACATATTTGTGATATTTACCTTTCTTCTAATGATAAGAGGTACAAATTTCCTAACTTAGAGTCTCTAGTAGAGATAGTTGATCATTCCCATGATGGTGATAGTTATTGGTTTGATGACATATTTGATATCATCTATGCTTCTAATTAGAGTTATGATAGTGAGGATTAGTGGCCATTTGTGCTGGTTTATGGGCATATGGGGGTTCATCTTCGTATTGACTAGATGTCTTACATGCACAAATGGTTACATAAGGGTACTTTGTTGACAAACTTCTTTTTCATCTCTTACAGTGGGATATACCTATTGGTTTGGGATCTAGGATAGAGTAGTAGGTTGGGCTAAGATTACTTGAGGACAAGCAATTTTAAGGGGGACAAATTGTAATGTCCCCACTTTAGTAGTTGACCAAGTGTGTGTGTGTGTGTTAGCCTAGTTCTACATGGTCTGAAGGGCTAATAAAAGGTTTAAAGGGATCTTAGAGTGTTTTGGCCTACTCATTTCTAGTTTGGGCCAAAATAGTGTTGATTTATTTAGTTTCAGGCATACTTACTATTTGTAGTAAGTTAGCAGGACACAATGGAGCCCAATTTTGATGATGGGATTTGATACTCCTTGACAAGAGATTTCTGGCAAGCTATCACTTGCACTATTTGGAGTCTAATTACTAGTATATTTTGATGCTTGAAGTTCTTTAAAATGTAACATTTAACCCAATTACAAGATATTGAGTGTTACATTAAATATTTACTTTATGGGGATGATACCCAAGGGAGACATAAGCAATATTTTAATGGATGGACTATTGCACATCCTTTATCCCACATTGCTCAAGTGAGTTGAGTCACCCCTTGGATAAAAGATAAAGGGAAGTGCTTGTGGCTTTTTTAGGTAGGTTGAATAAGAAGAAAATAAATTATTGCACTTGCAAGTTATAAGTTATTTGGGCATTTGAGAATGTCCTTATCGTCTATAACACTCTAGACATCAATCCTTGGGATTGGTCTTTGGATTTTGTGCTCTCAGCCACTGTAGTAGTTGTGCCACTATAGAAGCCACACCATTATAGTAGTCGTGCCACTGTAGCAGTCAGACCAGTGTAGCAACCATGCCACTATAGCAACCATGCCACTATAGTAGGCATGCCACTATAACAGCTCATCACTATAGCAACTCCATCACTGTAGCATCTTGGAGCAGCCTAGAGAGTTCATAGATCAGCCTGCATGAGTCTATAGAAATTAGCTTGTAGCCTGCAGAGTCTATAGAAGCATCTTGAAGAGTCTATATAAGCAGCCCATAGAGTCTATAGATGTAGCCTATAGAGTCCATAGAAGTAGCCTGTAGAGTCCATAGATGTAGCCTGCAGAGTCCATAAAAGTGTTGGACCAACCTGTAGAGGTTATAGAAGTAGCTTACAAAGTCCATAAAAATCAACTTTCAGCCTACAGAGTCCATAGATTTCAGCCTATAGAGTCTGTAGATTTTAGCATGTAGAGTCCATAGATCTAGCAGTTTTAGCCTGCAAAGTTCATAGATTTTGGCATACAGAGTCTGTAGATTTCAGCCTATAGAGTACATAGATTTTAGCCTGTAGAGTCCACATATTTTAGCCTACAGAGTCTGTAGTTCCATTGGATGGAGAACAAAATGAATGCACCTTCAGCACTCGCTGGGATATTCACTTAAAATGATGTTCATACAATTACTAGAGTATTTAGTGAGTTGTTGTGTGATGGCATTGTACTCATTTACTCATTTTTCAATTAATATAAATACAATGTGTTGGTTATTTTAGCTATGTATATCTATGCTTTCAATTCTATATTTATGTTACATGCATTAGTCGTTGTAAAACACAAAGAAAAACAATACCAGCAAACCTTCTAGAGTCATAAGGAGTTACTACTAGGTTATTTTTGGGTGCAACAGAGGTGCCCATTATAGTGGTATCAGAGCCTATTTTTCCTATGTAGAGTTTACTAAGAGACTCATTGATAGTTTTTACATGAAGGATCCTAAACTTCATTTTAAGGAGTTAGCATAGCTTAAAAAGTGGGGCCCTATAGATGGCTACATTTTAGATTTTTAGAGGCTTTCAGTGTTGGCGATAGACATATCAGAAAGGAGGTTGATAGTGTTATTTATGGATGGACTGTCAGACCCCCTTCATGGTTGGGTTAAGGGATATGATCCTCCCACTCTTGAAGATTCCATTAGGAAGGCTACAGACTTAGCACCTTTTACTTATAGGGGCAAGTTCATTTCAAAGGACTCTCATTTTAAGAAGTATAAAGACAAGAAGCCAATGTAGAAAGATGTACAACTAGAAAAGGGAGAGTCAAAGAAGTTGGACAATGAGTCACTAAATGAGCTAAGAAAGAAAGAACTTTGTTTTCAATGTAGGGAGCCATGGGATTTATCTCACAAGTGTCCATTGAAGGCTAAAGCCAAGAAGATGGCATACCTTTTAGCTGAGGAGTCATAGTTGTAGGATGAGGGGAAACACTCTAATTCTGATTCTAGCCAAGAGAGAAATGCTTCTAAGGAGAGTTCATGGGATGATAAATCCTTAGCTAGGTTGATAGGAGCCCAAAAGGAAATTACCTTAAAGGTGTGTGGTATTATAAAGGACCAGAAGGTGATTGCATTAATTGATACAAGGGCCACTCACAATTTTATAGATGCAAAACTAGTGGCTAAGAGGGGTTGGAAAATGAAGGAGCATGTTGGATTTAGAGTTATGTGGCTAATGGACACAAATTAGTGTGCACGTAGAAGATTTCAAATCTTCACCTTAGATTGGGTGAAGGTTATGAGTTGGAGGATGATTTCTATGTAGTTGACATGGGTGATTATTGTGTCATCTTGGGAATGACATGGATGGCTTCTATGGTAGAGTTTACATTCAACTTGGCTATGTTGGAGATGAGGTTTCAGCATCAGGGTAGGAAGGTGGTGCTTTGAGGTCTACTCGATGGGGGACTTAGGGTGGTATCATTGAAGAGGATGGAATGGTTATCTAGACATGATGATGTGGAGCGGGTATTTAAATATTTGATCATGCCTACACCCCCAGAGTAGCAGGTTAAAATCCATCCTCTAGATATATAGGATGATCACTATGAGGTGATAGATGGGTTGATTAGATTTTAAGACAAGATTTATTTGATTCCGTCATCATGTTTAAGAGAGGTGATGCTGAGGGAATTTCATGATGCACCCACTGATGGGCATATATGGGTCTTCAAGACCTACAGGCAAATCTGAGAGTGGATCTCATGGAGAGGGCTCAAGGATGATGTTCAGAGGTATGTCTGGGAGTGTGTACTTTATCAGCAGAATAAGGAAGATCACATGTTTCCTGCTAGTTTACTACAACCCTTACCCATTCTAGAGAGGAAATGTGAAACCATTTCTATTGACTTCATCATTGTCCTACCATGAGTGCAAGGAAGAGATTGGATTTATGTGGTGGTAGACAGATTGACAAAGTTTTATCACTTCTTCGCTATCCCTTCTACTTACACAACAACTCAGGTGGTAGATTTATCCTTTAGGGAGGAAAGACAAAAGGGAATGGGACTTGGAATTTCTCATATGCACTTGCATTCTTATAAGGAAGCATTTTAGTTGATGAAAGAGGACTTGTAAATGCTTAGTGATAGCTTACATCCTCATCTTGATATTGTGGCATTTACACTTGAGAATACTGATGAAGACAATGTTGCAAGCATTGGCCAAGAAATTTTCAATGATGATATGGAGGTAGTGACTTGGTTGCATGGGGAGGATAGCGTTATGAAATCTACTTATGATGGAAACCAAATTCTATGTGATAATTATGGAGAATAGAGGGTGGATTCAAGCCACCATGGTATGGAAATTCCTCATCATCCCAAGGAAGATAACATAGGCAAGGATACAAAGGGTGAAACTAGTCCTAAATTTTAGTTTGAGAATAGCAATGATATACTTAACCTTTCTCATAATGTTGCCACTAACAATCATGAAGAAAGTAAGGGTATAATTACACCTACTGATGGACTACAAGAGGTAAGTATGGTACATGGTAATTTTGATGGTGTCTCCTATCATAGGACTGAGTCTATACATTTTGATACAACTGATATAAAATATACCAAAGTTTTGAATGAAAAATGGTTGGAAAGAGATAAAGAAGCTAAGATTATGGTTCAATAAGTCAATCTTCACTTTCAAAATATTCATGATATTCGTCATTCTTCTAATGATGAGGGGCACAAATTTCCTAACCTAGAGTCTCTAGTAGAGATAGTTGATCATTCCCATGATGGTGATAGTGATTGGTTTAATGACATATTTGATATCATCTATGCTTCTAATTAGAGTTATGACAGTGAGGTTTGGTGGCCATTTGTGCTAGTTTATGGGCATATGGGGTTTCATCTTTGCATTGATTGGATGTCTTACATACACAGATGGTTACGTAAAGATACTTCATTGACAAACTTCTTTTTCATCTCTTATAGTGGGTTCTACCTATTGGTTTGGGATCTAGGATGGAGCAACAGGCTGGACAGAGATTGCTTCAGGACAAGCAATTTAAAGGGGGGCAGACTGTAATGTCCCCACATTAGTAGTTGACCAAGTGTGTGTGTGCGTTAGCCTAGTTTTACATGGTCCCAAATGCTAATGAAGGGTTTAAAGGGATCCTAGAGTGTTTTGGCCTAGTCATTTCTAGTTTGGGCCAAAATAGAGTTGATTTACTTAGTTTCAGGGATACTTACTATTTGTAGTAAGTTAGCAGGACACAGTGGAGCCCAATTTGATGGGATTTGATACTCCTTGACAAGAGCTTTGCAGCAAGCTCTCAATTATGTTATTTAGAGTTTGGTTTTTAGTATATTTTGATGCCTGAAGTGCTGTAAAAAGTAACATTTATCCTGATTGCAAGATATTTAGTGTTACTTTAAATATTTACTTTATGGGGATGATACACAAGGGAGACATAAGCAATATTTTAATGGATGGGCTGTTTCACATCCTTCATCCCACATTGCTCTAGTGAGTTGAGTCACCCCTTGGAGAAAGGATAAAGGGAAGTGCTTGTGGCTTCTTTAGGTAGGTTGGATAAGAAGAAAAGAAATCATTGCACTTGTAGCTTGCAAGTTATTTGGGCATTTGAGAACATCCTTGTCATTTGTAACACTCTAGACATCAATCCTTTGGATTGGTCTTTAGAGTTTGTGCTCTCAGCCATTGTAGCAGCCATGCTACTATAGTAGTTATGCCACTGTAGTAGCCATGCCATTGTAGTAGCTATGCCACTATAGCAGTTATGCCCCTATAGTATTCATGCCACTGTAGCATCTCATCACTATAGTGGCTCCATCACTATAGTATCTTGGAGCATCCTGGAGATTTTGTAGATCAGCCTGCACGAGTTTGGAGAAATTAGCCTATAGCCTAGAAAGTCTGTAGAAGTAGCTTGCAGAGTCTATAGAAGAAGCCCATAGAGTCCATAGACAACCTGTAGAGTCTATAGAAGCAGCCTGCAGTGTCTGTAGATACAGCCTACAGAGTCTATAGAAGCACTGGACTAGCCTACAGAGTCCATATAAGTAGCTTATGGAGTCTATAGAAATCAGCTTTCAGCCTACAGAGTCCATAGATTTTAGCCTGTATAGTCTATAGATTTCAACCTGTAGAGTCTATAGATCTATAAATTTCAGCCTGTAGAGTCCATAGATTTTAACATGTAGAGTCCATAGATTTTAGCTTGTAGAGTCCATAGATTTCAACCTGTAGAGTCTGTAGATTTCATCTTGCATAGTCCATAGATTTCAGCCTATAGAGTCCATATTTCCACTGGATGGAGAACAAAATGAATGCACCTTCGGCACTTGCTAGGATATTTGCTTAAAATGATGTTCATATGATCACCAGAGTATTTAGTGAGTTATCATGTGATGGCATTGTACTCATTTACTCATTTTGCAATTAATATAAATATAGTGTGTTGGTTATTTTAGTTTTGTATATCTATTTTTTCATTTCTATATTTATGTTACATGCATTAGTCTTTGTTAAACACAAAAAAAATCAATACCAGCAAACCTTTCAGACTCATAAGGAGTTCCTACTTGGTTAGTTTTGAGCACAACAAGGGTGCCCATTACAAAAACCTTCTACCCTCCCACTGTCTCCCTATTCAAATGAGGACCACTTGTGTGGAACATAGATGAATTCTACATGGAATAAGGGTATGATGCCTCAAGTAAAGAAGAGATAATCATTGGCAGTCCTCTTTATGCATCTATACCTAAAGGATCAACCTTGCTATGAACAGAAGGTAGATACAATTAGATAAGGTGGTAGGATGATGAGTGAATGAATAAATTGGTGATAGAAGGGGAGGATTTTGATGAGGAAGATTCATCCCATACCAATCTAAAATTCATCCAAAAACTTGGGCCAGACTTCTTTTTGGTAAAAGAGTTATCATTTGATGCTATGTAAGAAGACCTCAAAGAAGAATCAAACCATCAATAGGAGTGTATGACTAAGGATAACAACCATGATCACGTCAAGGTTATCTCATAATAATAATCACAAGGGTATGAGGAAGACTCATTTTGGGATGATATAGAGGAATTATACTTGAGTCTAGATCGTAAACCAACATCCCCTTAGGAGCAAACCAATGTCTAATTTGATGCCAACTTTTAGTTTCAATCGCATATCATAGAAAGGTAGGATGTGCACATAGACGAGGTCACAAAATCATATATGGGGGAGTCCCACATGGATATATGTTCACATCTTGTAATGAAAAAGTCATTAAAAGGCTCATTTGAATTGAAGGATCAATTTCAACCAATCAAGTCTAAGAAACAACACAAAAATGCTAAAGAAGCTATGGCAATGAGCACTATCAATCCTTACATGCCTAGTCATGGCATAAAGTTGTTTTAAAAAGTCATGTTGGACTTGGAGTAGTAGCTACAATATGAGTGGGGGCAACTTGTTGATTCCATGAGCTTCCCAAGCATTAGGCATATGCCTTCTGAGCTCTAGAGGTGTTAGTTTTAGCAAAGGGTATGACTAATCACTAAGAAATATGATAGGAGTTGGATCAATTTCAAAGATATTAATCATATGGGAGGAAATATTATGCATAATTTTATGGAGTCAATCATTGAAAGGAAACCTAAGTAAACTACCTTTCTCAATCACTTTTCAAAGGTAACAAGGCATATCTTCTTCATAGTAAATATATGCTCTTTCACTTAAGCCTATCACATATCAACAATAGGATGGTACACAATACAAATGATTTAAGAGGTTTTTATTTTAACCTATGAGGGTAAATGTTCATGTTTATAGGATATATATAGTAGATTAGATTAGTTCACATTGTATTTCCCTAAGTGCCTATAGGTACATTAAATAGTCTTAATTTAATTTTTTTCTTCTAAGTGCATTTTGAAAATCTATTTCTTGTTCTTCTCCCTTTAATTTTCTAATGGCATTACTTTATTTAGTTTATTCAAGCATAGACCAAGTGGGTTACAACTTCAATGAAACCATACCTAATGGATCACTTTAAATGCTACTAGAATTTTGCTTATCAGGGAAGTGTCCCATAGAGGATACCAAAAGTGTTGAATTTATAAGCTACCACTACCTTTCATAGATCTTAAAAAGGTCCAAAAAATGTTTCATGCACCTATGAAGTCTTAGGTGCTCTAAGTAAAATGTACACAGGCATCCCCTATCTATACCTATGCCCAAGACAATCAACTGCAAGTCTGCATAGCAATATGATGATTATTTATGCCAACTAGAAGTATTTGATTCATAATAATTCATAAGATAATTTATCACATAATTTAATGGGAACACATTTCCAAGTGGATATGGCCATATATTCTTGACTACTAAGTAAACAAAGTGCATAGAAAGTAGTTAAAAATTAGGATGGATGCACCCAAGACATTAAATATTCATTCACACTCTTATACAAAGACTTACCCATGCCTATATAATCTATTTATGTGCCCACGTAAATGATCCTACATCTAGGTCCTTGATAATTATAGGGTGTGATCTAAAGGCATATGTTACCCCCTTCCATGAATTCATGGTTTCATAATACTCTTGTGTGTACTTTGGTGTAGGATTACTTTTAAAATAAGGGAGCATGAACATTTTAACATGTATAAATTATGAAAATAAATAAATGCATGCCAAGTATTCCACCACACATAATAATGATGTGGCAAGACAACAAATAATCCTATGTAGTGACTGCCAAGTGGTAACAAGGTATAAAGAGGTAGTTAAAGATGTAGTTAAGTGAACCCTGAGGCCTTATTAGAGTAAGTAAATGTATAATTAGTTTTAACACATTGGGATATGAATACACAACACCCTCTAACCATTTCACAAAAATATTTCATCTTTTTATATACATTTATATTCTAATAGATATTCATTAACCCCTATATCCAAATCATTAGACATAATTCAAGAAAAATGGACATATTGTCATAAAAGAATTAAAAGATTCACCTACTACTCCAAGTGCACACTAATTGTAAAATAGATTATTCATTACAAAATATTGGTTTTAAATTGTAAAAAAGGTGGACATATTTTCAATAACCTCATGTTTCTAAAATTTTCTCTTCAAGAGCACTCACATTGGTTGAATCTTTCAAGTTAATTAAATTTAATTTCACCTCTCTTTGTTATTCATATACCTTATGTGTTATTTGTTTTTATTAGTCTTTGACTATGGGTATTATTTTTCACTCTGATCATTTTCCATCCCCAACACCTCGTTATGGAATGTGGAACTCACTTGCAAGTCACATCTTATGTGCATTTTAGTCTATGTTAATATTGTCCATGGACTATTTGTTATTCCTCCTAGTGTTGCACTAGGTTCCCATTTATCTATGTGAAATTATTAAGTATTTAGAGTGTCCTTGATCTATTATATGTTATTACATCTTGTTCTTAAAGTATTATAGTGTGTTTATGATCATAGGAATGCTCACTCTATTATCGATGTATTGCCTTTTCAATTTTCAGCACTCTTTTACCTTCTCCCTCCCTTTTCTCTCAACATTTCAGGTATATACTAGTGGTATATTTCCATTTTTTATAGTTAATCTTACACACTGGTCTTAAACTAGGTACACTTAGAATAGAATGAGTTTGGCCTAATCCATAGGCTTTCCCTAAGGGGCATAAAGGTCACACACCTTGGGGACATTCCCATTGTTTTGATGAGACAACCAATGTTTAGTGAACATAGGTGATTCACAATACTTTTGTATAAATGTAATAGGTATACCATCCCATGAAGGCTATATCTAAGAAAAGTAAAATGGATCTACCTTTTCACAACATGTTCCCCATTCTTTAGGACCCCTTATACAGTTTTCGGTCTACTATGAAGATTAGGTAATTGCATGAGAAATTAGGTATCAACATAGATCTTTTTGAAATCTCATATTCCAATTTACTAGCCTAAAACACCCTAATGGATCTCATCTCTATCATGAATCCAAATGTGGATTTTGAGATTTAATTAGAGATAGGATATGTTCTTATAGCTACATCTTTTAGTATGATTTTAAATTTTGAAATATGCATAGTTGCCTTTTATATATCATTTATTTTTATTTTATATGATTTTTATTTTAACTTTCTTGATGTATTTTTCTATTCCTCTTTGATATTGATTTAGATGACCAAACATGGGTGCTAAAGATGACTTTCATTTCAATATTTTGGACTTGTTTCTAAGCTATAAAACCTAGAGAGTATGGTGTATAAGAGTATCTGTTAAGTCATGTAAAATAAAAGTGATATGTTAACTTTGACCTTTTTTTATCCAATGTGGAATAAAAGGAAATGAAATCAAGAGGAATGAAGCAAGAAAAAATTTTAATTATGTCAAATCACAAAAAAAAGTGATAAGGGAAAAAAAGGGATAAAATGACATTGGCATGTGATTCGTTATCATAATAATGATGGAAGTGTAGGAAAACATGCTAACATAGGTGGTTGTGTAAATTGTATCTATCAAAGAAACTAAATCTAAATTTGAGAACAAGGATCAAAAACTCAGAAACATTGCAAAACACCTTATAAATAAGGAATATTAAATGAAAAATGGTAATTTCATAATGAAGGCCAGGTCATATCGATGGTATTGCATTAAAACTCATAAAATAGAAACCCACAAGGGTGTAAAAAGCATGTAAAAAGTAAATGAAAAATAAAATATTTGTGAGGAAGGCCAGGTCATATCCATTGTCTCACAATCCAACTCAGAAAATAAAAACCGAAAGTGGTGAAAAAATTATTTAAAAGTAAGAAAATAGAGAGGGAAAAAAAATTATAAGGAAGACTAGGTCCTATCCATGCTTTTACAATACAACTTATGATTAAAGAGGAACTCAAAGGACCAAAAGGAGGGACTAAATTTTATGAAAAGAGAGAACTGTTGTAAAGTGTGAGACCCATGTAAGTATCCTACAAAAAGTATTATAAGGATAACATATATAAAAAATGATAATAAGGGAAATAATATTCACTAATGTATGTATTAATTATGATCATTTGAGAGACAAGCCTATTTTTCTTGAAAGCTTTCTTGAAGTTTAATTAGTTTGGTGTCATATAATGTAGAATAAGAGTGGGCCTCATAATATGCATCAATGGGTAGTTAGAGGTAGGGGAATTGTAAAATGCCTTAAAGTTTGAATTAACATGTGGGTGGGAATCTTAATATTCCCCAAAGGTAAAAGTAATATATGTATGGGCATCACAAGATGCCCTAAAGGATAAAAATATGAAGAAAATATAATAAAAGATAAGAAGAGAAGAGAACCCCCTATAGTGTCTAAATGGATTTAGGTTATCCAAGAAGGTTATGATAGGGGATTTAATGATGCTTGATGAGAGAAATAAAATTTGGGAAAGAAGAAATAAAATTAGGTATAGAGTCAGCCAGATAGAGAACTAAGTCAACCAAATAAAAGAGCAAGCTAGTATTATAAATTATAGGGTCAGTCAACTAGGTTGACATAGTACTATGAAAACATAGGCTTAAAAAAGTATGGATTCATATGATTTGACTATGTACTATTAGATAGAGGACATAACAAAGATATAAGACCACATAGTCATATAGGTTGACTATATACTCTTGACATGAAGGGGAACATAGTTTATAAGAGACTATCTTGACTAGGATGATTGTGTTCTAAAATAGGGTAAAATTTTTGCAAGGCAATTGAATCAATAATGAAAAAAATCACACAAATAATTGGATCAATATCATTCTTCCAATTGGGGCACACAACATAAAACCTTGCACCAGCTTTAGCCAATGCAAGTTTTTGTAATACAACATGTAATAATTAGAGAGTAAGCAATAAACTAAAAATTAAATGTTAACTAAGTGATCACCCTAAGTGTTATTATATTATTATATATTTTTCATTTTAGTGTGATAAGAGAGTTGGCTAAAATAGGGAACTAGAAAGTAATCTATGAATGGTTTTAGGATGTTTCGATTGGAAGGGATCTATGTGGGCAATGGTACTATCTTGGTATTGGGGCCTACCCCCTCACTTCACAATCCCATAGTGATAAGGGTGTTGGATGCTTTTCCAATATATACCATTAACACATATTTATACTTGGCTAAAAAACTAAGTAATCTCCCCCCTTGGTGATGAAATCTAGGTAAGTAATCCTTAGTACAACAAGTGCTTAAATGAATTTTAAATGTTATGTGATTTGGTAGTGTGTGCAAAATATAAAAATAGTGTAACTAAAATTGTAATTTGAAAAACCAGCTATTTAGACTATGTGTGTTACATTGAGCATGCAAACAAATAAAAAGGAAATGTGAGCTAATTACTAGAAAATAGTTGTTAATTCCTTACTTAAGAATAATATACAGATAGTTTAGGTGACACTATATACAAATAGTATAGAACAAAGATTAATGGGTTGTTACTATTTTATCATATCAAGGTCCTTAAGAATAGATTTTAATGGTTTGACTATCTTTCAGACAAAAGATAAACTATACAACTAGGCTGACAAGATCAACCTAGTTAGCTATAAGATTATAGTTTTAAAGACTATTAGCTTGTGGAAAATAGAACTGAAAGAAATATTGAAATGATAGTGAGAGGAAATAAAGGAACCTTGGTGGGTTTTAAGATGCTTAAAATTGTAAATTTTATGATTTAATTATCTATTTTCTACTTTTAAATTATGTAAACTAGGTTGACTAGACAAACTAAGTTCTAAAAAGCACTGTATGTTGAATAAGAATAAGGAATAAGGTTAACCTATTTGATAGTGTATGATAATATAGAACAAAATAAGAGTAATATGTATACCTATTCAATCTAGTAACATGTAGTTGATGAAGACCTATACAAACATAATAGAGTCATTTTGAAGTGACTATGTGTTAATCTTATACACATAAAGTTATAACTATACCAACAGGTTCAATACAATACTGAAAATATGAAAAAATATAATAAAATAATAAAAATGATAGTGTGAAATAAAACTTTAAAGATTTATATTCATGTTGGGTTCACCATAATGTATGCAATGAAAAATATAATAGATATATAAATGAATACTATCTTAGAGAAGATAAATCCTACTTATACTTATGATTATGGATACATTAAATATTTGGGGTCATGACCAAGATGGATCTGCTATACCTAGCCAAGGGATCTCTTACCATAATAAATTCACTATGGAGGGTTACAAAGCCTCGAATAAAGCAAAACTATGCAATAACCCTAACTAGGTCATATGTTTTCATATCCAATAAACTAATAACAAGTAAAACAAAGTCTAATATAGTGCTCACCAAAGCCTGTGGCACAAAGTGGGGGTTAGTAAACATAAAAATAAACATATGTAAAATAATCTTAACTAATTTATGTATAGGTAAACCTAAATTCATGGAGACAGAGATATATTCAAAATCCATTACATATGATACTTCTATCTACTAAAGAGAGGAGTAAAGTTAGAGATACTTACCTTGAAGATGAACTTGTCAATATTCAATCTCTCCCTTAACCAAAGGTACTTAATAATAGGTGGTTGTGGTTTTTAAGCATCACTAATAAAGTCCAAATCATTCATGACTTATCCACTAAACAATATTCTTCTCTAATTAGAAACCCTAAGCTAAGACTTCTCAAGTAGAATGGAAGAAGATAAAATTGTAAAGAATATCAAATGAATAATTAACTCTTGTGATCTCTCTAATAATGGTGAAATCGATGTGTTTATATAGGTAGATATAACCCTAGTATTTTCCAAAAAAATTGGCCAACAAGGTTGACCCAATTGACCTTATATCATTACTAACAAAAATAAACTAGGTCTTAGTCTAGGTCAGTTAGGGGACGACCTAGACCCTAAATAAGTTTTATTTATTAGAGTATAAGTTTGATGGGGCTGATGTGTAATGTAAACTATCAAAAATAATTTTAGGCTAGGGAAAGGATAATGAAGGTAGAAAATGACTAGAGGAGTGTGAAAAAGAAGAGGCAAAGCTTAGGGGAATGTTTTTGGGAGATGGTTAGATTGATAAAAAGTTGTAGTAAGGAAAAAAATCTTATTAAGTATTAATGGTCTACCCACCCGTTTCCCAGTACAACCCTTAAGGCATGCACTCATAGAGATTGACACTCATTAGGTTCTTGCAAGTTAGAAAGCATCATTAATTGGTAATGTTTGAAAATATTATGTGTATACACATAGAATTACCCTACCATTAAAAACAATGTTGTCCTTAATATTGAATCAAAACATGATGTTTTTTTAGGAATGATTATTCCTCCCATCTTGTATCTTTCTAATATAAGTTCTTCCATTTGATAAAATATTTCTTAATGGCTCTGATCTGCACTTGTTTAGTGCACATGTGAGGGATCTCTTCATTCTTTATAATTAATCAACCTTATTCATCCAATTTAGGTAAATCATTCTAAGTATAAAATTTATGTCCAGTTAATTTATTTATGAAATATACATGTAATATGGAATGTATGCAAGTGAATGGGGGTAATTATAACTTGTAAGACATATTACAAATTTTGTACAAGATCTAGTAAGGTTTATAATAATAAGGTGATAGATTGTTATCATTTTTTTGTTACCAAAGACATATAAATATATGCATATAAATTCATAAATACATAATCATTTATTTCAAAATGCCACTCACTATAGTGTTAATCTATTAGATACTTTATTTAATTTTGTGTCATTGCTAAATTTTCACACAAACTCACTAGAAGGTCTTGTTTATGGTGAATGTGTTTCTTAATAGCTAAAACCTTAGGATGCATTTTCAAATCTAAAGTGATGGATGGGGGTTTATACCCATATAATTCCAAAAAGGGATACATAATGGAAAAAGTGTGAAAATAAGTGTTATACCACCATTTAGGAAGTGGAAGCTAATGAACTCATTTATCCTATATGTGAGAAACAAAACAATGAAGAAACACTTCAAGAAATTTGTTAACTACCTCTATTTGTCCATCATATTAAGGATTATCTAATGAGATAAGATCTAATTGGGTGCCCAAACATGTAATTAATATAGTCTAAATATTACTAGTAAACATTGGATCTTGGTCACTTACAATGATATTTGGAGTACCATGTAATTTTTGAAATGTATTGATAAAATTAGAAGCTATTATATTGGAAATAAATGGTTATGATAAGGAACAAAACTAAGCATAATTGGTGAGTCTATCTAAAACTACCATGATAAAAAATTTACCCTTGTATCATGTATCCCTCTAATGAAGTCCATATAAACCTCTTCCCAATGCTGGCTAAGGATGGATAAAGGATGTAAAAGCCTTGGGGTCTTAATTGGTTCACCTTTATTTTGTTTAAATACCATGAATTTAGACATAAGTTTCTAGACATCCACCTTGATTCCTTCCCCAAATAAATATCACTTGATTATATGTTATTCTTTCAAAAATCCAGAGTGACCTCCCAATGGAAATGTATAAAGCTCCTGAAGAATTTAATGTTTGAGGAGAAAATGCTTAAAAAGGTATAATCTATCTATATACCATAATGTGTTGCCTTTCCATTTAATTTTTTCATATTAATTGAAACCATGCTATATATTTTGAATCCAATCCTTGGTATCACTATTAGTCTCCCATTATGATCTTTCTTCCTCAAGCCAATATGCCTACACATCGTCATGGCACATAAAAATTCCTCAACTAATTCATCCCATTGGGAGAGGGAATATGCCACCACATTATCTTTGCCTTTATTATACACTATTTTAAAATTATATCCATACATTTCATTCACCCATTTTTACTATTTTTTAGATGAAAATCATTATTTCAAAATATATTTGAGGATATCATGATCAGTCTTTACCTAAAAGTGATGACCAATTAGATAAGGTCTCAATTGCTTCACTACATGTATAATAGCCTAATCTCTTTCTCATATATTGGTTTGATCATATTTTTCCTTTTAGTTGATTAATTTAGCATGCCAATGGTTTTTCTTCTTACATGAGTACATCTACCATACCATATCTTGATGCATCACAATCCACCACAATTTTTTTTTAAAAATCTAGAGTAGCCAAAACTAGAGTTGTGCACATAGCCTTTTCCAACTATTAAAACAGCTTTGTAGCTGAATCAATCCACTAGAAGTAGTATATTTTTAGTAAATATGTTAGTGGAGATACAGTGCTACCATAATTTTTGACAAACTTGAGATAGTAACTAATTAGCCCTTGAAATACTTCAAATTTATTGAGGATATTGGTAATCTACCACTCTATCATCACTTGGATTTTCTTAGGATCAAATTTCACTCCTTCATGTGAAATAATATGACCCAAGTAATCCACCTATTGGACATGAAAAACACATTTAGAAGGTTTGGCATAAAATTGATATTATTATAGAACTAAAAACACCTATTTCACATGCTTAAAATGGTATTCCTAATTTTTACTATAGATGAGGATATCATCAAAAATCATTAATATAAAATTTTTCAAAAATGGCCTAAAACACTATTCATCAAATTATAAAATGTAGATGGTACATTTGTGAGGCCAAAACTCATGACCATGAATTTGTAATGGCCTCCATGATTTATGAAATTTGTTTCAGGTATTTCCTCATTGTAGATGTGAATCTGATAATACCCAAAGTGAAGGTATAACTTGATAAAATAAATAGCACCATGTAATTCATCTAGAAAATAAACAATTACTAGAGTAGGAAACTTATATTTTATGTTGTATTTATTGAGTTCTCTATAGCCTAGTCACATTTTACAACTATCATCCTTCTTCCACATAATGACCATTAGTGAAGAATATTCTCTCTGACTATGTTGGATAATTCTTACCTCCAACATCTCTTGTAGCATCTTTTCAATTTCACTCTTCTGGGGATAGGGATACCTATAGGGTATGATGTTGGGTGGTTCACCTATTAGAATGAGTATGATGACATGATAATGTGCATGACTTAGAGCAAGTACTTTTGGCATGTCACCAAATACATATATAATAGTCATACATTACCCTTTGAAAATCAATATGTGTAGACTCTTTGGTTGGTTGAACCTATATGAGAAATAAATGTTCCATAAAAACTTATACACCTTTTAGGAGAATCTTCATCATCTACTAGTATCTAATGAGTTATGGATATTAAGCCTATTATCCACATATTTCAGAGGTCCTACATTATAAATGGAACCCCATGAATATATACCAAAAATGCATCTCATTAGTGTCCAAAGTGGTGAGCCACTACACTCCCAAAATAATGCGATCTCCTCCAATGGGAATATAAAACCTAAGGGAATTAAATGAATAGTCTCCCATAGCAAGCTTAATGCTATGGAATTTTACAAAATGGTTAACCATACCACCATATTCAATCATGAACTAAAAGTCTAGAGTTGGGTAAGTGAAATAATTTAAATGAGTAGTCAACTTACTATTGATGAACTTATGTGTACTCCCATAGTAAATTAACATAGTCACCTTATGTTTCTTAAAGAAACCCACCACCTTAATATTTTTAGGAGTATGTTGATGCCTTTATGTGTATCATAGGTTCTCTAACTATTTAAATAACACTTCTCATTTCATAATTCTAATAATTCATGACATGAGTACCAGGCTTTTGGTAATCTAGTTACCTATGGTGATATAGAAGTAGAGCAAATTAAACTATTTCACAAATTTATATTTATTGGTGGTTGGGAGACACCATGGTCATTATTAATTTTGTAGTATCTATGTTGATCTTAGTGAGTTCTGATAAAAATAATACACTAGAGAATAATCTAAGTAACTATTTACAATGAGATCTAAGCTAAAGTGATTCGATCAAAAAAGAAGTAAAAGAAAGGGTAGGGAAGAAAGAAATTATGTGATTATTTATCCTTGCCTTAAACATGATGACAAAGCTTTAATTTATACTAAACATGCATTTAATTAGTATATAATGTAAAGTAAAAAAATCTCAAATCACATTATATACCAAGTAGAATTCTGAGGAAAACATGAGAGAATACAATTATGAACTAGCTTTGCTTTAATGGTTTAATATTGAATTCAAATAGCATTTTTACATCATAATTATAAGAAAATAAAATGAAACAAAGTATTATTAAATTAAACTAATCTAGATTAAACATAAATTAGGAACCCTATATCAAAGATACACATTTAGAATTCATAAAAAACCAGTCAAATTCAAGACTTAGAATAAAAAATTGGGAGAGAAACTAGGTAAAAATTGATACAAACAAACTTGGACAAACTTTTAATTATTTTATATATTAATCTCTTGAATAATATGAAATTTTTATCTTAAAACTGCCCCCCTTTACAAAATTGTAATACTACCTTCTATAGAGAACTAAGGTAGTATATCGATTAGTCACAAGATTACCCATGTACAAAGATAAGGATAACTATCCTTATTTATAGTTCTAGAATACATTTCTCTTTACCAAGTGGACCAACCTATAGGAAAATATGCTAATGAACTAGCATGTACCTTTATATAATAATATTCCATGTTCAAATATTACAATGCTTTACAAAATGGAATATTAATTAATCAATGGGCCCTATGTTAAAGGGATCCCTTGTTGCTTTCAGATAATCTCCATATCTCTCTAATGTTTCTCTTTGAAAAACTCTACATAAATATATGCATTCGAGAGATAGACATCTTCCACATCAGCTAAGTGGTTAAAGTCCCTATCATTCCTTTCCATAGCCTCTTTAATGTTCTTGGCTTCTAAAATCTTCTCTTCAATAGTGAATATCATGCCCATGATTTAGATTTTATCACTCCCTGATTAGTCCTAGGATTTTATTCTCACTTCCTACATCACCAAAGTGGTTTTTATCACTCCCTAATTAGCCTAATAATGGGACAAAGTGGGAATCCTCTACATTTTCCCATAAAAAACCATTTAGGGATAATGGGTCCATAAATAGGGTATTCATCACTAAACAAGTTAACCTCACTCATGGGGTGAGTGAAGGTTATCTTGGGATTCTTTTTCCCAACTGGTACCAATGCTAATTCTACTTTCCTTGTTCATGTGGGTGATATGGGAATTAGGTTCAAAGCAATCTCTTTTCCCTATCGTATTCTACTCCATTAGCCTAGGCTTGGGGATCTTCATTTTGGTCTTCTTCTTATCCTAACCCATATGCCTTAGCTATTACCTTAAGTGCATCCTCCACTATTTCATTAGGCTTGAATGTAATCATATCTAGGTATTCTACTGGAGACTCTAACCTTTCAAGTGGGGTTGATCATGATCCTGTCTTAGGTCTCTCTTTCAACTTATCCTTACCAAGTCCCTATGTTATTTATTCCTAAGGTTGTTATTGTGGTTAATCTAGAAGGGGCCTTGAAGAGGGTCTAGGAAATAGGTGATACTATAGGGGACACATTTTCCATATCTCACCTAGTGTCTTTCCATCTCCCGTAGCCAACCAAGGCTCAAACTAGATATTATGTCTTTTTAATCTAGCTAATACCTCTAAAAAACTAGAGGCCCTAATGTATAATGGGTCATGGACCCTAAGCCAATGCTCATATACCTTATTTATGGTCTTTATCTTTATATTTTTGGTGATAACTCCTTTAGGGTCTCATTGCCTCAAGTCCTCTTTGTATAGAGTAAAAGTTTCCCTGTGTTTGGCTATAACATTTACATGCTCCTAATTTTGCAACATAGTTATACAAATTGTTAAAGGAAAGGGATGGGGGAGGCCCTTAATTTTTTCCTTAAAAAATAAATATATAATATGAAGAATTTTTTAAGGCACTTCTTGTTCTACTAGCTTAGTTGGCACATAGATGGGTAACCTAGAGGGTTGTGTTAAAGTCCATTCAATCCTTATTACTATACAATCAGGGTAGAACCATATGTCTCCTATCAATTTCACATATTTATTAATGAATACGATGACCCTACTCATGGGGATTCCTATGATGGATTCCACTAGGTATGGATAAACATAGTCACAAGTGAATTGCATATTGTGTCTATATTTGGATATGTTGATCTTGGATTAATTATGAGAGACAATGGATCTTCCATCAGGTGACCAATTCTTAATGTTTTGGATCTAGGTGGAGGCTAAAATGGCATCAAGTAGATAGGACATCATGTATAAGTGTTTACTTATTTTATCTTGATGGATATGAATTTTGATTTCAAACATATATTGATCATCTCACCCAATGAGGGAGTGAGTGCTTTCTCAACCATGAATTAAACATAGGATAAATAGATTTATTAATGTGCATAGTGGAAGGGGATCTACATAACCTATTTAGTGAGTTTATTATTATCCTAATCCCTCTCTGAATTAGATAATTGGGATTTTTCCTATGGAGTCCTAAATTGCTTGGTTCTCAGTAAGCAATCATGGGTTTAAGATTATGTTCAAGTTATACTCTCTAATCCAATTTTTAATTATTAGAAAGTCTATTTAGGGTTTACATAGTTTATAATAGCTATCAAAAGGCAAAGGGTAAATGTATGATACTTTATTAAATCTAAACTCATGCACAATCAAATCATTCTCATTTTTACAATCCTAGAAAAGAGGAGCAAGGACATAAATGTAGTTTTATACCTTAAGCTTGGTTGTAACATAATGGAGGCTAGTCATATGGATGTAGACTAGGTCATTATACCTTTGTAAAATGGTTGCCTTTTCATATAATTCACTTGTCAAATATTTCATCTCCTCAATGGTCCAAAAGAGTTTAGACTAGTTCTTATTCCCATTGTTCAAAGCTACAGTATCCAAGTCTATGTCCTTAAAGATTCTTACCTCATTATCTAAGGTCAAATATAACTCTACCACATCCCTTTTTTTTTGTCTATGAATTACCATGATTATGGTAGTTATAATTGCTTACCAAATAAATTTCAAGTAGCCTCTGGTTTAATTTGCTCTTACATAGATTTTAATTAAACTCTCTCAATTTGATTGTTTTTAATCCAAACTCAAACTAGGGATTTTATGGATGATTACAACTATTTTGAAGCTTTAATGGCAATGATAGTTCAGAATTAGAATTATTCATGTCCTAGATTTTATTGAGACCTAGGACTTTATAACTTGGCCTTTTAGAGCACAAAAAATCTTTATTTTTTTGTTTTGTACTTATGTGTTACCCATGTGGCATTTGTTTGACAAATTTCATGAAACTTTCATAAAGGCCATGAGGAACTAACTATTGTCTTTTGAAAATCCAACTTTTCTTTCACGTAATTAGATCCTTATTCATGGATCAATGTAGACCATTGATCATGATCATGGGGCTTGAGAGTCATTGGTTGGTTTATGTCAGGACCTATGGTTATGACACTTGGCACTTTTGTAGGCCTTTTGGGCTTTGTATTCTATGCAATGAATGTATGCCTACCATGTATCGATCCTACATGCCTTTGGGGCTCATTGAAAAGTCTCCAGTAGTTATGCTCCATCTAATCAACCTCTCATGAACAAGCATGGACCATATATCTTATGTTAAAGTGTGGAGCTAAAAGCTTCAACTATTTGCAGACACAAGGAACGATGCTGAAGAACCAGAGCCACCGGCGTCGGTAGTATGACCGACGTCAGTCACAAATAGTGGAGAAGGAAACTGGCGACAGTAGGGAGTCAGTCGACGTCGGCAACACTAGACAAGCAGGGACCGGCTTCGGTCACCTGTGCAGTCCAGAACTATTCGTTGCACGAATAGTTAGTTGAACTGTGTGTTTGCATGCTAAGGGGCTAATTTAAGTCGCAGGCTGTGTGTCTAATTTTAGTAGTTAGAGTTCTATTTTTTGTAAGCATGGGATCCTATTTAAAGACCCATAAGGCATGTATTGTAATTAATTGCAAGGCAAGTAAAAGAATTGAAGCAAGCAAGGTCAAGGAGATCTACAGGTGTAAGGTCAAGGAGATCAGCTGAAGCATTCAAGGAGGGATAGCAACTCAGGCTTTAGAGTTGTTGTGTTGAGCAAGAAAGAGAGAGAAGAAGGTCTTGAGGTGTGGCAAGCCTTTGAGGTGGAGGAAGAAGTGGCATCTTCCTTATTGTATTTTCTTCTAGTAGTATTTAATACAAAAGTGTGTATTGTCTCTCAAATTCTTTGTTGTCTCAAGTTTCTAGCTACTTTATCATTCTAGTATAATTCTGTGTTTAATTGTATATAAGAAAGTAATCAATTGTGCTCTAATTGGTAGAGCTACAGATCCCCTGACAAGTGGTATCAGAGCTACGGTTTGCAGGAAGTAGGGTATTGTTTTTTATTACAGGTCATTCATAGGGTTTTCTAATTGAGTGGGAGTTTAGCAATGGTAGAAGAAAGCAGGCTACAAATGGAGAAGTTTAACGGCAAGAATTATCAACATTGGAGGATGCAGATTGAGGACTATCTGTATTAAAAGGATTTGTACTTACCGTTGGGTGGGGTTGCATGCAAGCCCACAGATATGAAGGATGAAGAATGGAACGTTCTTGATCGGAAGGCTCTCGGTTCCATAAGGTTGAGCCTTGCATCGTCTGTGATTTCCAGCTTATCACAGTGAAAGACAATAGAAGAGTTGATAAAGTCCTTGGTGAATTTATACAAAAATCCCTCAGCTTCTAATAAGGTATATCTTATGAAGCAGCTATTTAATTTGCAAATGCAAGAAGGTGGATTGGTACATACTCATCTCAGTGATTTCCATGGTTTGGTAAACCAACTAGCTTCAGTCAATATTGTTTTTGATGATGAGGTAAAGGCTCTCTTGATTTTATGTTCTTTGCCTAAAAGTTGGGATGGTTTGGTTATGGCAGTAAGTAATTCTGCATCTGCTTCTAAAATCTTAAAAGTTGATGATGTTGTGAGTGTGATCTTGAATGAAGAAATACGCAAGAGAAGCATAGGTGAATCATCAGGGAAAGGCAAAGGGAGAAGGTTGAGCAAGGGAAATCAAGGTCGGGAAGGAGATCTGAGTCCAAAGGTATTACCTGCTGGTTTTGTGGAAAGAAAGGACATACAAAGGAGTGTTGGTTGAGAGATAAAGAGAATCAACATGCATGTATGGAAGAATCAAAGGATGCAAATATTGTGATGCAGGATGCTCTCATACTTTCTTCGGATAGTCAGGTAGGATCATGGATTTTAGATTCTAGTTCATCTTTCCATGCATCCCCAAACAGAGATTTGTTCTACGAGTATGAACAGGGAGACTTTGGAGTTCTTTATTTAGGGGATGGTATGCCTTGTCAGATTGTTGGCAAAGGGAAAGTGCAGCTGAGATTGCAGATTGACAACATGTGGGTGTTGAAAGAGGTCATGCATGTTCCAATTCTGAAGCAGAGTTTGATTTCTGTAGGTAGGTTGGGAGATGAGGGATGCAAAATAACCCTCACAATGGATTCTTGGAAGGTTACCAAGGGAGCACTTGTTCTAGTAAGAGGTAAGAAAGTAGATACTCTTTATCTGTCTACTTGTATTACTGATTCTACTTCTGGTGTAGATTTGAAGATGTGGCCTAATAGGCTTGGTCACAAGAATAGGAAGGGAATGGAAGTTCTTGATTCAAAAGGTATGTGTTCAAATTTGGAAAGCATAAATACGGTTCATTGCAGAAAGAGGAAATTTGATGCCTTTGATAGGAACAAAGAAGCCTTGGTGTTTTTAGAGGAGATGAAGGATAGAGATTAGTCACAGGGGTTGAATAAGTCTGAGCAGGGTAGTATGGATAGAGGTTTGATCCAAGAAGAGCTCGCAAATGAAAATTTCATCACTTATAGGAACACACAGACACCAATGTCAGTCACTTGGCACCGACGTCAGTCATCCAGATACTGACATCGGTCATGTGCAGACCAGCAGGGTCGGTAGGTCGAATAGGAGAATCTCGACATTGGTCATAAGGACCGATGTTGGTAGGAGGGACACCAGCGTCGGCTAGGGAAATGACGTCGGTAGTCAGGGTCAGTGCAGGGAACTGACATCGGTCGAGAGCAGACTAGGAGATGGCCTAGATCGGTCACTGGAATAGATGTTGGGTGAATTAATAGGTCTCAAACACCCATGTGGAGGTCAGGAAAGGTATGTGAACCTCATATTCATTGCTCACCTTCTTTATATTACTTACTGATAGTCATGAACTAGGAAGATGGAAGAAGCAATGCAGGTAGAATCCAAAAATAGTGGGAGCTTGACATGGATGAGGAGTGTGAGTCCTTGGAGAACCAAACAGGTATTTGTTGGTAGTGTTGTCAGTTGGAATGAAGCACTGGATAGAGGGATGGATTCCTATTTTAGAGAAGAGAGTGGATGGATACATGAGATAGAAGGCTATGGTATATGGTCTTGATTATGTTGCATAATAATGGAGGTTTGACCATTGTATTTTATCTTTACCAGGTTGGATAATATTAGCTACATTATCCTGTTACTGTATTGTGTTACTTGTTGCAAGGTTTCATATATAGGGAGTTTTCTGAGCTAAGGGTAGAGTTGGTTCAGAAGTATGTCATGGAGAATTTGGGAGCAAAAAAATTCTTGTGGCATAAGATACAGGTATTGCATCACAGGTTTACATGGTGGTTGGTCTTCAAGAGTGACATTGAAGAGGGATATAAAGCCTAAGGAACAAAATAGATGGTGTACAGGTACAGGTACAAGTTGCAGCTATTTATCTCCACGTGGGAGATTGTTAAAGTGTGGAGCTAAAAGCTTCAACTATTTGCAGACATAAGGAAGGATGCTGAAGAACCAGAGCCACCGGCGTCAGCAGTATGGCCGACGTCAGTCACAGACAGTGGAAAAGGAAACTAGCGATGGCAAGGAGTCGGTCGACATCGACAGCACCAGACAAGCAGGGACCAGCGTCGGTCGCATGTGCAGTCTAGAAATATTCATTGCATGAACAATTAGTTAGTTGAACTGAGTGTTTGCATGCTAAGGGGCTAATTTAAGTTGTGGGCTGTGTGTCTAATTTTAGTAGTTAGAGTTCTATTTTTTGTAAGCATGGGATCCTATTTAAAGACCCATAAGGCATGTATTGTAATTAATTCCAAGGTAAGTAAAAGCATTGAAGCAAGCAAGGTCAAGGAGATCTACAGGTGTAAGGTCAAGGAGATCAGCTGAAGCATTCAAGGAGGGATAGCAACTCAGGCTTTAGAGTTGTTGTGTTGAGCAAGAGAGAGAGAGAATAAGGTCTTGAGGTGTGGCAAGCCTTTGAGGTGGAGGAAGAAGTGGCATCTTCCTTATTGTATTTTCTTCTAGTAGTATTTAATACAAGAGTGTGTATTGTCTCTCAAATTCTTTGCTGTCTCAAGTTTCTAGCTACTTTATCATTCTGGTATAATTCTGTGTTTAATTGCATATAAGAAAGTAATCAATTGTGCTCTAATTGGTAGAGCTACAGATCCCTTGACATCTTAATCCAAATGGATGCATGTGATTGGTTTAATGGATCAAATGCCTCAGATTCATCAAGTCTTTCACTCCATCTGGTCAATATCTATGATGAATAATGGGCCATTGATCCTAAAAAATGGAAAAAACTTTAATCAACACTATGACATAATAAGGGAATTATGCTTAAATAATTTAGGATAAGGTTTATTTTATGTTTAATAAATATGTTATAAACTTTAGGCTAAATTATTTTAGCTTAATTTTTTAGATTTCATAGAAAGGGGACCTAGGATAAATATTTTAGGCTATGGTTTATGTTTTGTTAATAAACACAACATATACATTAGGATAAAATATTTATGTTAAGTAATTACAATATTTCCAAGGGGACCAAATAATATAAGGACCAAATGGTAGGTTTTAACCTAGGTTTTTATCACTTTAATAAACATGATAAAACCTTAGGTTAAACTTTTTTTAAGCTAAGCTTTATGCCATAATGACCTTTTAACATAAGTATTAATATAAGTCTCTATCCCAAGGTTTATTACTTTCAAACAAATGTAATTAGAACTTGTTGATGCCTCTATGTGTACCACATATGTCATTACTATTCAAGAACACTTCTGATTTTAGAATTCTAGGAATTCAAGGCATGAGTAGAAGATTGTGGAAACTTGATGTTACATATGTTGAAATAACAATAAATCAATTTTGAGCTCTCCCCATAAATTTATATTAATTGATGGTTGGGAACCATCATGGTCCAATTTTCTTTGAAATTTTGGTATCTATGTTAATACTGAGTGAATTATGATCAAAACTTAAGCTACAAATTAATCTAGATGGGTATTTATAATGAAATTTAAGCTATAATGATATAGTTAAAAAGAAGCAAAAGGGAAGGGTAAGGTAGAAAGAAAATAAGTGATTGTTGATACTTGACTCAAATATCATAAAAATGTTTCAATTACAACTAAACATTCAATTATAAAGTTTCAATTACAATCAATATATGTTGTAAAATAACATAAGCTCATATGTTACTACATACTAGGCAAATTTCTAAGTATAATATGGAATTATACAAGTAAGAACTATATTTATATTGTAAGAACTATTACTAAACTCAAATAACATAATCACATCTGAATATAGAACAAATAAAATGAATCAAATTCAAGATCCTTTAACCAATTTAGCATAGGCATAAATTAGCAACCTTTTATCACAAATGCAGATCTATAATTAAAATAAACTATTCAAATTTAAGATTTAGAACTAATAATTAAGAGAAATCTACATTAAAAAATGACACAAATTTTGTACCATCTTTGTAGAATTCTTTGATAGTAGTAATTGGTCAAAAGTACACAAATTTGCTCAAAAAATCTCCCCTTTTACAAAATGTTAATATTTCCTTTTATAGAAAGAACATGTAGTATACCAATCAGTTACAAGATATAAAATGTACAAAAGATAAGGATAATTGTACTTTAGAAAGTTATAGAATACATTTGATTTTCTACATCAAACTGACCTAGAGGCAACTATGCTAAAAGACTAAAATATGCCTTTTACAAAAGAATATTCTTATTTCAAATATTACAATGTTTTACAAAGAGGAATATTAATTAGTTTGTGGGCCCATTATTGAAGGATCTCCTTATTATTATTGTATAAATTCCATATCCCTCTGATGTTTTTCTTTGACTAGCTCCAAATCTACTATGGGATTCAGGAGGTAGACCTCTTCCTAATCAACTAAGTCATCAAGGTCCCTATCATCTTTACCCATAGCTCTTTTGATGCTTTGATCTTCTATAATATTTTCCTCATTTATGAAGATGATACTCAAAATCTTACCATTATGACTACCAGATTGACCATGGATTTTGCCCTTTACCTCCTACATTACCAAGGTAACTCTATGCTTATACTCAGCATCATTAATAATTCCCAAGGTCATAGTCTTGGTAGTATTAGCTGGAGTAGTGCCTGAGATTTGTTCAATTCTAGTAATCAATTCCTTATCATCAGCTAGCATTTTATCCAAATTCTTTATCCACACACTTAGACTATGGAACTTGTCCACCACTATCCCTAGTATAGTATTTAGGTAGGCCAAGCTGATGGTTTTGAATTAAGGGATTCTATCCCTAATAAAAATGCTAATAAGATCCATTATCTTGGTCTCTACCTCTTGCCACTCTATTATTAATCCCTTAGCTACCTTACTTTATTGTCTTAATGCATCTTACCTTAGCTTTATTGATTTCAATGAATCAAACATATCAAAGAATAATTCTTCAAACATGTTTATTATGGACTTAGTCATTGATAAAATGTCCTAGGTATCAAAGTTATCTTTATTTTAGAATTTTGAATCTTTTGTTTCATGCCACTGATGTTAGCTTTGACTTGGGTTGAATGAGCCTCTAATACGCTTTCAATATCTTCATGTATGAGTACTTTAATAGGCTACTACCCACCATCTAGAGTTAACCTTGTGAATGGTTCCACCTTCTAGAATGTGAACTCTTCATCTCCCACCATGGATTTTATTGTTTTTTCCCTTTTTAATCCAACTATATCTAGATTGAAATACACGGTAGTAGATTATTCTATGTGTTTTGTAAGTTTTGGAACCTTTACTCTTGTGTTACTTGATGCTCCCAGAGCATCCATCTATTTACTTTGTGATCTTGTAGTGGTCACAATTCTTCTTTCCTCTTGTTATTTCATTAAATACATTATCCATGGCTTGCTTTCTTCATGGACATCAAAATTTATGGATTGGGTCAAAGCCCAAGAGTGGGAGTAGGAAGTAATCTTCTATAACTTTCCATACACAAACCAATAAATGATAATTGGTCTATGAATGGGGAATTCCTCTCTAAATAAGTTGATCTCACTTGTGGGATGAGTCAGAGTCAATTTTGGCCTCTTTTGTCCAATAGGGAAAATTTCCATTTCTACATTTCTCTTCTTTGGTTAGGTGATTAGACCTAGGTCCAAGGCAACTTCCTTCCATTTAAATTCATTTTCATCTCCCTTTAGTTGAACTTGAGCTTCTTCAGCCTATGATTCTTCTCCTTCAGATCCATATGCCTCAAAAAGGACCTTGAGGGCATCCTCTACTATTTCATCAAGCTCAAGTGCAATCATATGCAATTCTCAACTAGGGATGGTGGTATTTGAGGGAGAGCTGAGGATTAAGGTCCCTCACTAGGTCTCTCCTCTAACTTCTTACCAATACCATGGACAATTTTTATTGGGGGCTATGGTGCTTCTAATTAGGGTTATTCCTGAGGTGACCTACAAGGTCCAAGAAAAAAATGGTATTCAAAGGGATGAATCTACCATATGCCCCCTATCTTTTCATCACTAGTTAATATGTGCATGAGCTTGAGGTTGGTTTTCTTGAATCTAGCCAACACTTGTTTAAAATTATTAGATTTTATGTAAAGGGTATCATGGGGGCCCAATTAGTACTCATATATTAGCTTAGGTAGTTGTTTTTTCTTCAAATATTTCCTATCACATTATTTAGTTCCAACTATTTGATATCATCTAATTGAAACACAAAAGAGTCCTAATGGTTAGACATGGTGTTTACCTACTTCCAATCTTATAGAACTATTGATCCAATAGTCAAATTAAAGGGATGTAAAACACTTTTCCTTTTATCTTTACAGACCCCATCAACACCATAAAGAATTTGATACGAAATATCTTATTTTTCTAGCTTGGAAGGGATGTAGATAGGCAACTTATATAGTTGAGTCAAAATTCCATCAATTTTAATAATAGTGCAATCTAGCTAAAGCCAAATATCTCCCATTAGATCAACATATTTCCTAATCAAAGTGGGAATCTTGGCTATGGGAATCCTTTTGATGGATTCCACCAATGCAAGATAGACATAGTCACATATGAACTGCATAAGGTTTTTATACTTGAAGATATGCAATTTTTAATAATGGTGGGAAATTATGGTTTTACCCTTAGGAGACCAGTTTTTTTATGTTTGAGACCCTGGTGGAAGCTAGTAGGGAATATAAAACATAAAAAATCATGAATAATTACCTACTTATCTTCCTCTTTATGGCAATAAACTATTTACTTAGGAAGACAATAATCATATCCCCTATTGGAGGAATGGGCTCTTTCTTTACCATAAAGTAGTTGTAAGATACTAGCTATTATTGACAAATTTTGTTATAGGGGTTATAGATATTGTATTTAATAGGGTAATGATTACCCTAATTCCCACCCTAAACTTGACAATTTGGATTCTTCCCTCAAATTCATGGAACATGTGGTTCCATTTAAGAAACCATGGCCTAAGGATGGTATCTAGATCATTTTCACTAGTCCATCCTTTGATTGTGGGTAAGCCCACATGGGGTTTTGGGAGCTTGTAGTACTTCTCAAAGGATAGTGGGGAAATGTAAGAAATTATACTATAGCTTCCCTCATGGATAATCTACTCATTATCAATTCTACAATAAATAAAAATTGGATTAAGGACATTAATGCAATGAAGTATCTCTAATCTGGTAGTAGTATGATGGAGGCTAACTATTTGAACTATGACTAGGTCATAGTATCTCTTATTAATTATGGAAATAATTTATTCTTCTTTGGTGATGGGATTCATCTCCTCTATGGTCTATAAGATCTTGGACAAATTATTATTACCATTGTTAAGGGATATGACATCCAGCTCAATATCTTTGAAAACCCTTCATTCATTGTCTGTAGATAGGTATAACTCCATCTCATCTCTCAATTGCTATCTATGAGATGCTATAGCTTCTATACTTAAAAATGGTTCATAATTGGATTGTACTTGAATTCTTTGAGAAATTTTTTATTCTCAAAACATAATTAAATTTCTCTCAAACTTATTGCAATCAACTGGGTTTACCTAGGGTCACTTTTATATAAGGTTTAGGGCTTCAAATCTTTAATGGTGGTAGCTCATTTATAATTTAGCTCATATGTGATTTATATTTGATTTGGACCTTTGCCTTTATATGTTTTCATTCTTAGGCACACAAGATCTCTTATTTTATTACTTATACTTGCATGGAACTTATGTGCCATCAATCTGGAATATTTTATGATATTTTTCATAAATGACTTTGAATCACAAGCCATCAAAATTTTAAAAATGCCTTTTGTTTTTATTTGTTATATTAAGATATTTGGATCAGCGTTTCCCATTGATTGTGATCTAGGCCCTTGGTTGTTATTGGTTCCTTTAAATGTTGGTCCCCATGATTGTGCCACTTGGAACTTCTATGGGACTTATTAGCTCTATCACCTTTGTCAATCACACTTTGAATGTGCATTCACCATGCATCAATCCCATGGGCTATTGGAGTTCCTTTAAAATTTCATCACTGTCCTCATGTCATTGTAACATCTTCTCATAATGAAACATGAGTTGTAGGATCTATAAATATGAATGAGCTTTAATTTGGAGCATATTTGTGAAAGAACTTAGGCTAAAATGCTTTTACCTAAGTCTATTTTATATTGGTGAACACAAACAGACTTAGGTTAAAATAGTTTACACTAAGTTTTAAATAAAAGTACTTAGGTGGGGAGTTAGTTTTAATAATCTTAAGCTAAGGTTTTTTTTTTATCTATTAAACATGAAATAAACCTTAGGTTAACGTGTTTATGCTTAAGTTTATACAAAGGGGACCATGGCTAAATATTTTAGGCCAAAGTTTATTTTGTGTTTAATAAACACAACAAATACTTTGAGATAAAATGCTTATGTTGAGCTTTAGAACATGACCAAAGGGGGGTTTAAGTAATATAATGGTTAAGTGCCAAATTTGTTATAAATATTTATTATATTAATAAACACAATAAAACCTTCGGTTAAAAGCATTTGGTCTAAGCTTCATGTTGTAAAGACCCTTTTAAATCAAGATTTAGTATGATTCAAACAAATTAAATGGGGACCTTAGGGTATATGCTTAGACTAAATCCATTTATACAAATATTTATATTTATGAGGCCATTTCAATATTTTTAGTTCAAAGATTTCAAGCATTTAAACTTCTTCCAAAGGTTTTTAGTCATCTACAAAGCAAATTATAGGCCTTTTAACAATATTTTGAAGTCTATCTTAGTCCTAAGAAAAATAATTTTTTAGCTTAAATTTGATGGTCTTGTAGACATGAAATACTTCCTTCCAAACATCAAATGATGGTCATGTGAATGCCAAATTTAGGCTCATGAAGTTCTTAGTTTTTATGGGCTTAAAGTTTATGGTTACATGGATGTGAAATACATCCTCATGGTCATAAAATGATGGTCATATGAATGTTAAATTTAATATCATCTAACTCTTGTGTTCTAATTTAAGAGTGCCACTTGGTATTTCTAAGGGTATTTATAGGACCTTGAACCTGATTCACTCTGTTGGATTGAAAATTACACTGAAGTGAGAGCCATATGATTATGATCTAAGACTTTTCTTATGATTGGTTCTTTATATAATATAATACCCTTTGATTTTAATCTTCAAAAATGGGAGTGCCATGTGGAAACTCCATAGAGCTCTTGGGCTTTTGAATTTTCAATGATGTCTTTGCTCCCTCTAATCTTTAGACTATGATGAAGTGAGACCTATTGATCTTGATATGAGTGCTCAAACATGATTGTTCTAAGGAAATAAGTTCTTAGATTTGTTATTATTCCTTTGCATCATCTAATTGAAGGGCCATGAGTAAGTGTGAATCATTGGATCTTTGTGAGTTACATATTTTTTAAGTTAAGACCTAGGCCTTCCTCACTCCATTGGATCATGCCCTATGATGAATCATGGGTCATTTGATCTATAAGATATAAGAAAATTAAGTTATAACTTGGGACTAAATGTGAACTTAGGCTAAAGTTTTTATACTAAGATCCTATTCATGATAATAAATATGATGGGGCCTTAGTATTAAAACTTTAGGCTATAATGGATATAGTAAAGGGAACCATGCTAGAAAGTAAAGGGACCCTATTAGCATTAAATTTAGACCATGGTCATAAATTAAAAAAAGGAACAAAGGGTAAAATAAATGTGGACCAAGCATAATTTTTAAGCTAAGGTTTGGTGCTATTGAAAAATATGACCAAACATTAACATAAAAATTAGGCTTAAGTCTAAAACATATTTACATTGTCCGTATCCAATGCTCCTACCAAATTCAAATTCAAATGTGAACCAAGGGTTTTTGCCAAGGTTTTAGAACATGAATATTCTATCAAGGACTCCATGAAACCTGTAGCTTAAAGACATGAAGACAAATCATTAATAATGTTAGGCAAGCTTAAAGAAAGACATAACATAGTAAGCTAATCTTATCAAAAGTGGATGATCTTCTGTTCAAAATAGGCCATGCTTTTAGGACTAAGATTCAAAATATCTCAAAGGTCTTATTTTTAAATAAATGGGGGTATGTTCACCCCAAAAAATTGTGACTTCTAGGGGAACATAACAATATGTTATAACCTAGGGAATTTGGTTTAGACAAACAACTATGCCATCTAATCCATTTGATCCATACCATTATCTAGATTAGTTTATGGTTGAAACAAACCTTGAACTTATAGAATTAGGATCAAACATTAAGACATAGGCATGATATGTGTGTGATTTGATTCCACTTACTATTTTCCAAGGGATTAATTGGACAACTTCTAGGTTTCATATCTTTAATCATTAACATTGACTTAGAGCATGCTTAGATATTCATTAAGTACCTTGCTTCTAGTTAAAGGAAGTTTTGGGCATTTCTTTGCTATCAGCTAGGTGTCCATAACCTTGATAGAGATGCCTTTGGCTCTATTCATGACCTTATTCCACTACTAACTAGACATCCATAACCCTGATAGAGATTACTGGAATCACCTATGCTTGAAAATATTTTGATTTTTCATTGCATTCTCATATTTTTATATTTTTTAGATCTTTAATGTTCTTATAAAAGTTGTGAACTAGGATAGCTAGGTTTAAGGATTTGGTCAATTTTTTGATCCCCATAAAATCACCTATGGTTATAACCATTATCCTAGCCAAGGATGTGTATTAAGTAGAAAGCATGACTGTGTATCAATAGATTAAGCTTTCATCTTGCATGTATACATCTTCTTAAAATAAAACTTAGGACAAGATAATGTTTAAGATCTCATAAAAATAGTTAACCCATTCATCATTATTTACCAATTTTTTCAAATCACAACATTAAGCTCAAATTTTAGATCCATGGTCACTATACATGTTAGATTCACACCCACATTCCTAAACTTTAGGGATTTCAAGAAAGCTAAATAAAATTTAAGATCAAGGTAATCCAAAAGGAAATTTTAGAACTTATATAATTAGGGTCAAACATTAAGACATAGCCATGCTATGTGTGTGATTTGATTCTACTTACTATTTTCCAAGGGATTTATGGGACAACTTCTAGGTTTCATATCTTTAATCATTAACATTGACTTAGAGCATGCTTATATATTCATTAAGTACCATGCTTCTAGTTAAAGGAAGTCTTGGGCATTGTTTTGCTATCATCTAGGTGTCCATAACCTTGATAGAGATGCCTTTGGCTCTATTCATGACCTTGCTTCACTACCAACTAGGCATCCATAACCTTGGTAGAGATTACGAGAATCACTTATGCTTGAAAATATTTTGATTTTTCATTGCATTCTAATATTTTTGTATTTTTTAGATCTTTCATGTTCTTAGCAAGGTTGTAAACTAGAAACACCTATGGTTATAACCATTATCTATGTTTAAGGATTTGGTCAAGTGTTTGATCCTCATAAAATCACCTATGGTTATAAACATTATCCTAGTCAAGGATGTGTATTAAGTGTAAGCATGACTGTGTATTAATGGATTAAGATTTCATCCTACAAGTATAAATCTTCTTAAAACTAGACTTAGGACAAGATAATGTTTAAGTTCTCATAAAAATAGTTAACCCATTCGTTTATATTTACCAATTTCTTCAAATCACAACATTAAGCTCATATTTTAGATCCATGGTTAGCATACATGTTAGATTCACACCCACATTCCTAAACATTAGGGATTTCAAGCAAGCTAAATAAACTTTAAGATCAAGGTTGTCCAAAAGGAAATTTTAGAATCAAAGAATGAGGTAAAAAAAGAAAAAAGACTACAACATAGAAAAAAATAAAAAAGAAGCAAACAAACATATACATGCTTATATACAAACAAGGGATATGAAGGAAGAATTGAGAATAAACTAACTAGCTTACCTACACTAAATCTAACCATCTTATAGTTTACTCCATAAATACCTTAGGAGGAGGAGTAGAGAAGTAGTGCTTCAGGTATTACCCATTAGTGGATAATGTAAACTCTACTCCTTATAGCTATTTGATATTGAAAGTGTTGTTTCCTAATGTATCTACTATTTGATATGGGTCAATCCATAAGGGTGTGAATTTTCCATGTTTTATTTTAGGCTTAGATGCTTTATCCCAAAGGACAACTAGGTCCCCTTGTCTAAACACCTTGATCTTTGACCTTTTATTAAACCATATCTTCACTTTGGTCTGATGCCTACTAAAATCATCAAAATATTTCTCCCTTGCATCTTCCATTTGAATGATATCTAGCAATCTTGAATTTGAAAAGTACTTGCTTTATTCCATGTATTATTGCATGAATTTGTATGTGGGAAACTTGAGAGTGATAGAAAAGATGGGATCTTGGCCATACACCAATAGAAAAGGTGATGCATTTAAGGCTTTCTTGATCTTGATCCTATCTACCCATAATGTATACTTGAGCATCTTATGCCAAGTCCTAGGCTTGTCTACAACAAACTTCTTGATTAATTTCAATAGGATCTAATTGGTAAGTTTAAAGACTCTATTTTCTTGATGATAATTATTAGATAGAAACTTTAGAGGACTGTCATTATCATTAGTCCATTCTGACATCTATATGGATGTAAATCTAGAACCATTATCACACACTAGAGAGATTGTAGTTATAAACTTAGTAAAAATGTTTTCTTTTGGGAAACTAATCACTGCATCCTACATTTTCTTATGGATACAGCTTCAACCCACCTTATGTAATAATATAAAGTAGTTAGGATGAATTTATGACCTTTATATGAATTATTATCGATCACACCTATAAAGTCCAACCCACATTATGAAAATAGTTTGTCAATTACGAGTAGTTGTAAAGGCATTGCTGCCTTAGTCTCCTTGGTGTTAAAAATCTATCAAGAGTGACATTCCCTCACATGCTTGTGGTCCAATAGTAGCTAGCTCTAAGGATCTTATGGGTTGGAGTCTTCCCAAATGGGTTTCCATTACTGATATTCTCATGAAATGCGTTCATGATTTGGTTAGCTTATTATCTTGAGACACACCTTAGGTAAACCACTTTAAATTTATTTCTATATAAGACCCAATTTTTTATCAAATAATGGGCTAATTTGAGCTTTAGGTCCATTTTTTCTCCTTTTTTAGTCCTATAGGACAAATGCCATTGATTAGTAAATGAATTATGGAATCATACCAGTCAATAGCTTGAATTTTTTGCTGATCAACATGCATAATAATTAGCTTAGGGCTAGTATTAGTAATCATTTGGATCAAGCCTTGTCACCTTACCAGTTTTTCCATATTCATTTATATGTCATATTCCTAAAAAATTGACATCCATTTACCTTTAAATTCTCCCAACTCATTTTAGATTAGTGTGAACTTTTTGATAGATTCAGGTAGAATAACATTCACCTTATTTCTAAGGATATAGTGCTTACATTTATTTACTACCTTAGTTAATGCATATGCCTATTTATCAATTAATGAATAGTTTAAATTAGCATTCTTAAAGTTATGAATCATAAAATCAATTGGGTGATCACACCCATCAATATTTTGAGTTAAAAATGTAGCCATAGTATGGTCAAATGCAAAAGAGTAGAGATAAAAGTCCCTTGAAAATTTATGACTTATCAGGACTCAAGCTTGGCTAATAGGTTCCTTGATATCATTGAATGTCTTCATTGATTCTTCATTCCATGAGAGCTTGTCATCCTTCTTCAACATGTCATTTAATGTCTTGATAATCTCTAAAAAGCCATAAATGAACTTACAAAATTTATCTTACCAAAGAATGACTTTATCTCTTTTCTACTATTTGGAGGCTCTATTTTGGATATAGCCAACACTCTTTTAGGATCTATAGAGATTTCATCCTTGTTTATAACATGACCTAAAAACTTGCCTTTAGTTACACAAAAGATACTTTTTATGGGGTTTAAGGAGATTCCATACCTTATACATCTCTCAAAAACTTATTGTAAATGTATAAAGTGATCTTCCATATTTTTAGAAAAACTATTAAATCATCCATATATATAATAATACACTTACCAATTAGGCCCTAGAAGGCATGATCCATGGCCCTTTGAAAATTATCTCCTAAATTTATTATCATAAATAGAATTATCTTATAGGAGAAGGTTACCCACTTGGTTTTGAAGGTTATTTTCATTATGTCTTCCCTATCAACCAACACCTAGTTGTAACCTAAAAAGACATCATAGCTGGACCTAAAATAGCTTGAATCACTTGCTCAAGAGAAGGAAGAGGGTAGTTATACTTTTTAGATGCTTTATTTAAGTTCTTAAATTCAATATAGAGTCTGATCTCACCATTCTTCTTCTTAACTACCACTAAATTAACTACCCAAGTAGAATGCTTGATGGGAAACATAATTCTAGCATCTAGTAATCTCTTAACCTCCTTGAAGATCATTGGTTCTAAGATAGTGTTTAAAATTTTATTTAAGGGGGATTGTGTGAGTGATTACTATTGGATCAAAGATATTTGAGTCATCATAAGACCATGCTATAACATCCTTATACCTAGTTAGCAACTCTTTAGCTTTCTTATTCTCAATATTAGTGTAGAATTTTCCCACATTAACTAGCTAGGGTTGATTTTGAGATCTAAGATCCACTGCATTTGAGTTCTTCCCACTTACCTTGCAAATATTAAAAACTTTATCTAGATTTTCCTAATTAAATAGCCTCTTTAAATCAATCATCCCCATAGGGATCTTGTTATCATTCAATTGAATGACTTTACCATCAAATTTATCCTCCTTAGATACATTTTCATTACTCTCATAAATAATATGAGCATAAAATTCTATATAATTGGTTAGGAAATTGAATATGTATTTATCATCAATAAATAATTGAAAATGATTAACATTGTTTGGCACCAAAGGACAAGGGATCAATTAAATGTTGAAATTAGGGAAACCTTTGTTAGACATTAGGTTGGCTATAATAGATGCCAAATCATTAGAAGCTTGGTTATATTTTATTGGGATGGAGATAATTATAAAATCATCAAATGACTCAATAAAATCCTAGACCCTAAACTTATATCTCTTAAGGTATGAGATCTTGTATTTATATTTTCTCCTTACTTGGTTGACCACTAGTTTTTAATCCCCATAGACTAGTAGTTCTTTTACTTTATTCTTTTATAGAAAATTGAAAACCTAAGATAAGGGCCTCATATTTGTAAATGTTATTAATGAAATGGAATTAGATTCTATAAGATGCATGATACTTCTTACCACCAGGATTACTTAGGATAACACCAACTCTAGATCCAACCTTACACCTAGCAGCATCAAAATGTAATTTCCACAGTCTAAGAACAATAAGAGTAATTTTGGGATCAAATACCTTTGTATTATCTAGGGTGAAAACCCCTAAGTCTGACTCAATTATGTTGACCCTTTCAATCACAACATTTTACTCAGTGATCATGTGTTTCATCATTGGCTCTCTCTTAACCCTGATGTGAATAGGAACTCCCTTCCAAACTAACCAAAAATGTGAGCAATCTATAGACATGTATCCATTCAGATCCTTGGTTTATTCCCTTCTTAACAAGATCACATAAACATAAATAATATCAATAACTTGAATATAAATAAACTATTGCAATCTAGGTGCAGAAGCTAACTACATATGAACATTTAATAACTCTCCAAAAACCTTAAGTCTATATTTGTCTAATTGGGTGACAACTCTATCAGACTTAATTGGTGTTAAGCCAAGTTATTTGCATATACTTATAGGCATGATATTGGTATATGCACTAGAATCTAATAAAAAATTATGCAAATTCTTACCAAACATCTTAATAGTGAGTAGGAAAGGAGGAGACTCTACCTTAGATTTGTGCACAATCACATTAGCATGGTTAGCTTTTGGTGGCTTGTTGGATTTATTTGATAATGATTCCAACAAGAGGTCCCTTTTCTCTATAATTTTTTTTAGTTCATGTAAAGTCATCTTAACCTTTATATTCTTTATATCTTCAACAATCTTATATCCATCTTTATTAGAAGAACTAGGAATATCAATGTTGAGATCAGAGGTACTCCCTTTAGGTGGCTCTAGATTATTACTTGAAGTGTCTAGAGGAGTTCCCAATTTATTTGGAGGCATTTAGGTATTCAAGGGATACCTCTGATCTCTATTCATTAAAGGAAAAGTCTTATTTAAGATATGTTGAAAGGCTTGTATTTCCTCAAGGATCTCATCAGGTTCATTCTCCTCTTGAAATGAAAAAATCAAAGGTGTCCACCATAAAGGTTTGATAAGATGTTTTAGATCCAGAAGTACTTATACCACCATATTTGTTAGGGAATACTTCAAATATATACAACTCCTCTTGGAAAGCTTAAAAATCTTTATAAAACTCTCTACAATCAATCTTTCCATTCTTGGTTGTGTAATGCACTCTACAATAATTAGAAAAAGCAATGTTAGTAAGAGTAATGTCAATAGTATTATTTCTAGAATATGGTTCATTACCCTTGTTATTATAAAAACTATCATTTTGAAGCTTATTGTTTGGCCTATTAAACCTTTGAAATGAGAAATTCCTATCAAAATTTTCACTAGTATTACGTACTTGTTTCTGTAACTAAAGGAAATCAATGCTAAATTTTTGGACCATTCTCAAGATAGACTTATTTTAAATCTTAAGGGTTTTAGAATAGTGGACCTAGTTATTATTAATACTAGTAGTTGGTACTAAATCTCTTCAATCATTTATAATGAAACCATTAGTAGGATGATTCAAGAATCCTAAGTTTTGATTAAGAGTAGCAATACTCAAGGGAAGTTGATTTAGATTTGGGAGTTGGTTCAAGGCCAGAATATTCTAGTTGTTATTTGGGAAGATGTTTAGAATGTGCATATGTGGGTTGATATTTGGGACTACGTAGGCCATTTGTCCTTGGGAATTCATTTTATCATTGATGATCATCAACTCAAAATAGGCACTAACTAATGAAGTTATAATTGGAATAGATCTCTTCAAAAATATATGTCATAGGATCCACTACATTTTTGTATATTTTTAGAGTTAAAACATCATCAAGTTTATAAGTTTATATGGTCCTACTATAATATTATAGAATATAGCATTAAAGGACCTTATGGGCTCACTTGTGTCCCTTCTAATGGTGGTAAACTAGTGGTAAATGACACATGGACTAAAAATCTTACCAAACTATTCTATAAAAACATTAGTGAAAACATCCCAGCTAGTGATATAATTATCAAGAAAATTCAAAAACCATTCATAGGTAGCATCTTTAAAATTAAATTTGAATACCCTACATGATACATATTCATTCACAACATTTATCAACCTTAAATCATATTTAAAAGATTGAATGTGCTCTTCACTAGTCACTATACCAGTTGGACTAAATGTAGGCAAATACTTTATAGGGTCGCATGGGAGGTCATGTATCACACCTAGTACATTGATTGAAGAGTCTCCCAACCAATCCATACTTGGATGAAGTTTAAAGGCAAAGGTACCTTGAAGAGATGAAGTTGTAAAATATTTGGATCTCTTTCATATACCTTTATCATGTTTGGATCTTATGTGAACCTCAAGTTCAAGCAAAGGTTCCCTTGTCTCTGAGTGTGATATGGTTTGAATCCTTTGTAATTCCATCTTTAAGTTCAAAGATCCTATTTATTTATGAGGATAATATTTATAAATAATGAGGATTAAACCTACGCACTAAGATCACTTTGTAAATATTGTATAAAGAATAGTAAAGGACATTGATCTTTACCTAAGATAGCTCAAAAATGTGTCCAATTATGCAAATATGATCTATATTAGAATTATAAGCTCAAATAAACTCAAATATATGAAATATATTCCAAAATTTGATAGAAAAAAGCCATCACAACCTTAAATACTATGAAATTTCAAAGTTTAAGATAAATTTACCAAAACCAAGCATCAAACTCAAAGAAATTTGATATCTTTCAAAAGAAGCACAAAGATACATCAAAGACTAAAAATTTCAATGATCTTTAAACTTATAAGCAAGTAATTAATCAAAAGTACAAAGATAGCATCAATCTTAGATCAAAACATGATAAAATTAACAAAGATTAAAAGAATTCATGGAGATTGGCCCTCCTTATAGCACTATCAGGAACCTATTAATGCCTCTATGTATACCATAGCTATCTTTAGTGTTCAAGAACGCTTCTCATTTTATAATTATAGGAATTTAGAGCATGATTAGTATATTGTGGTAACTTGATGTTATTTATGGTGAAATATCAATAAAATAATGTTTAAATATCCCCACAAATTTACATTAATTGATGGTTGGGAGCCATCATGTTCAAATTCTCTATGAAATGCTAGTATTTATTCTAATACATAGTGAATTATGATTAAAACATAAGTTAAAAATTAATATAGATGGGTATTTATAATGAAATTTAAGCTATATTGATATGGTTAAAAATAAGTAAAAGGGAAGGGTAAGGAGAAAAGAAAACAAGTGATTGTTGATCCTTCACTCAAATATCATGATAAAATTTCAATTAAAACTAAACCTACATTTTACCAATATATGATGAAAAATAGCATAGGTTCAAATATCACCACATACTAGGCAAATTTATAAGGATATTATGAAATTATACAAGTAAGAACTAGATTTTGATTATAATAACTATTACTAAACTCAAATAACATAAGCAAATATAAATACATAACAAATGAAATGAATCAAATTTAAGATCCTTCAACCAATTTAGCATATTCATAAATTAGGAACCCTATATCATAAATGCAAATCTATAATTTAAATAAATTATTCAAATTTAAGCTTTAGAACTAACAATTGAGAGAAATATACATTAACAATTAACACACCAATTTTGTGCCATCTTTGTCTAATTATTTGATAGTATTAATTGCTTAAAAGTATACAAATTTACTAAAAATATCTCCCCTTTTACAAAATGGTTACACTACCTTTTATAGAAAGATCAGGAAATATACTGGTTAGTTACAAGATATAAAATATTCAAAAGATAAGGACAATTTTCCTTATTCAAAAAGTTCTAAAATACATTTTATTTTTTACATTAGATTGACCTAGAGGAAAATATGCTAATAGACTAGCATATTCCTTCTACAAAATAATATTCCTATTTGAAATATTACAATGTTTTACAAAGAGGAGTATTAATTAACTAGTGGACCTATTGTCAAAGGATCTCTTTATTCTTACAAAAGTTCTATACCCCTTTGATGTTGTTCTTTGAATAGCTTCAAATCTATAGCAGGCTTCAGGAGGTAGACCTCTTCCTAACTAACTAATTCATCAAGGTCCCTATCATATATGGCCATAGCTTCTTTGATGATTTGTGCTTCTACAATCTTTTCCTCAACTATGAAGATCATGCCCGAAATCCTACCATTGTCACTACCTGATTGACCCTGGCTTTTTCTCTTTACCTCTTGCATTACCAAGGTAACTCTATGCGTATACTTTACATCATCAATAATTCCCAAAGTTGTGATCATGGTAGGATTATAAATCATAGTTCTTAGGAGTTTTTCAATTATAGTAATCAATTCCTTATCATCATCCAAGAATCTATCCAAATTCTTTGTCCACACACTTAGACTATGGACTTTGTCCACCACTAACCCCAATATAGAATTTATATGGGCTAGGCTAATGTTTTTGAATTTAGTGATTTTATCCCTAATCAAAATGTTAATAAGATCCCTTATCTTGGTTTATGCTTCCTACCACTCTATTATTACTCCCTTAGCCACCTCACTTTGTTGGCTTAATGCATCTTGCCTCAACTTTATTGATTTTAATTAATCAAACATATCAAAGAATGATGCTTCAAACATGTTTATTATGACCTAAGGCACTAATAAAATGGATTGGGTCTCTAAGTTATCCTTTTCTTTTTCTAAATTTTGAATCCTTTGTTTCATTCCCTTTAGACCTGCTCTAACTTGGGCTAAATGAGCCTTTGATAGTCTTTTAATATATTTTTCATGTATGGTCAGTTCACCAGGATGATTCCCTCTAACTAGAGTTAACTCTATGAATGGATCCACACTCTATAATGTGAAATCCTAAGTTCCTACAATGGCTTTTATTGTTTTTACCCTTTCTAATCTAGTTGTCTCTCGATTGAACTACATGGTAGTAGATGATTTTGTGTGTTTTGGAGGTTTTTGGGAGCTTTATTCTTGTGCTAAAATATACTCATAGAGAATCCATCTATTTTTTTCATGGATCTATAGTGGTCATAATTATTCTTTCTTTTTATTATTTCATTAAATCCCTTATCCATGGATATATTTATTAATGTGCATCAACATTAATGGATTGGGTCAAATCCCAAGAGTGAGAGTAGGAAGGAATCTTTTGTAGCTTTATATATATAAATAATATAGGGATGATTGGTCCATTAATAGGGATATATTCACTAAATAATTTGATATCACTTATGGGATGAGTGAGAGTAAACTTTGGCCTCTTTTTTCCAATAGAAATAATTTCTACTTTTTCTTTTCTCTTCTTTGCCTGGGCCACTAAAACTAGGTCTAGGGAAACTTCCTTCCCCTTATCTTCTTGTTTAACTCCCTCTAATTGAACCTAAGCTTCTTCATCCTAATATTCTTATCCTTCAAAACCATATGACTGAACAATGGAGCTCATATCAAAGTGCTCAATTAGGTATGGTGGTATTTGGGGGAGAGCCAAGGATGAAGGTCCCTCACTAGGTCTCTCCTTTAACTTCTCCTTACTAGTTCCCTAGATACTTTATGTTGGGGGCTATGGTACTTCTAATTGGGGTTATTCCTAAGGTGTCTTATAAGGTTTAGGAAAAAATGGAATCTAAGGGGATGCATCTACCATATATGCCCTATTTTTTCATCACTAATAAATTTTTGCATGATCTTGAGGTCAGTTTTCTCGAATCTAGATATCACTTATTCAAAATTGCTAGCCTTTATGTATAAGTTGTCATGGGGGCCCAGTTGGTGCTCATATATTATAAAAGGTATTTTTTTGTTCTTCAAATGTGGGCCTACCACATTATTTGTATTCCACTATCTAACATCATCCAATCAAAACACAAAAGAGTCCTTATGCCCAGATCTACCTACTTCCGATTCTGTAGAACTATTCTTCCTATCGTCAAAAGAAAGGGATGGAAGATACCTTTCATTTTCTATTTACAAAACCCATAAAAAATATGAAGGATTTGTGATTCAATCCCTTATTCTTCCATATTTTGAGCGATGTAGATATAAAACTTGTATGGTTGAGTCAAAATTCCCTCAATTTTAATAACAGTGAAATCTAGGTAAAACCAAATATTTCCCATTAGCTCCACATATTTCTTAATCAAAGAGGGAATCCTAGGCATGTGAATCCCTCTGATGGCTTCCACCAATGTAGGATAGACATAGTCACATATGAATTACAAAGCTTGTCTATACTTAAAGATATGTAGTTTTGAGTAATGGTGGGAAATTATGGTTCTACCTGTAGGAGACCAATTTTTCATGTTTGGGAACTTAGTGGAAGCTAGAAAGGCATATAACAGATAAGATTTTATGAAGAATTTATTTATTTTCTTCTTATTGATGGCAATGCATTTTTTCCCTAGGAGGACACTAATCATATCCCCTATTGGAGGAATGAACTCTTTCTCTACCATAAAGTAGACATTAGATACCTAACTCTTATTGACATATGTATCAATATGGGCTTCAGATATTATATTTAATAGGGTAATGATTACCATAATTCCATCCCTAAATTGTAAAATTGGTATTCTTCCCTCAAATTCATAGAACACATGGTTCCCTTGGAGTAACCATGGCCTGAGGATGGTATCTAGATCATTTTCACTGATCCTTCCTTTGATTGTGGGTAGGTCCACCTAGGGTTTTGAGAGCTTGTATTACTTCTCAAAGGATAGTGGGGAAATGTAAGAAATTATCCTAGAGATTCCCTCATGGATAATATAATCATGATTAATTATACAATCAATAAAAATTGGAATAAAGATGTCAATGTAATGAAGTACCTCTAGTTTGGTAGCAGCATGGTGATGGCCAACCATTAAAACTATGACTAGGTCATAGTATCTCATGTGAACTATGGAAATCCTTTGTTCTTATTTGGTGATGGGATTCATCTCCTCTATGGTTTAGAAGAGATTATACCAATTATTATTGCCATTGTTTAGGGCTGTGACATCCAATTTAATATCTTTAAAAACCCTTCCTTTATTATCTGTAGATAGGTACATCTCTATATCATATCTCAATTATTGTCTACAAGCTTCTTTAGCTTCTTTACTTGAAAATGGTTCACAATTGGATTGAAATTAACTTTTTTGATAACCCTTTTGTGCTCAAAACATAATCAATCTTCTTTTGAACTTACTATAATCAACTAGGTTTGCTTAGGGTCACTTGTATGCAAGGTATAGTGATTTGAAGCTTTAATGGTGGTAGATCATTTATAATTTGGCTCATACATGCTTTAGACTTGATTTGGACCTTTGAATTTATACATTTACATTCTTAGGCATGTAAGATCTATTTTATTATCACTTCTACTTTTGTGGCACTTATGTGTCATCATTATGAAACATTTTATCATATTTTTCATAAATGCCTTTGAAGCACTCACCATTATCAGTTTAAAAATGCCTTTTGTTTTAATCTATTGGATGAATATCCTTGGATTAGTGCTGGCCATTGATTGTAATCTAGGCCCTTGGTTGTTATTAGTCCCTTTGAATAATAGACCCTATGGTTGTGCCCTTTGGCACTTCCATGGGTCTTCTTAGCTCTAACACCTTTATTAATTACACTTTAAACATGTGGTTGCCATGCATTGAGCCTATGGGATCTTGGATTCCTTTGAAATGTCATCGACTTCTATTATCCATTGGATCATCCTCCCACAATCAAGAATGATCCATAGGATCTATAAATATGTATGAGCTTTAAGTTAGGGCATATGTATGAAATAAATTAGGCTAAAATGCTTTTACCTAAGTCTATTTCATATTAGTGAACCCAAACAGACTTAGGTTAAAACATTTTATGCCCAGTTTTAAATCAAAGGACTTAGGTGGGGACTTAGGTTTAATCATCTTAGGCTAAGGTTTATTTCATGGCTATTAAAGATGAGATAAACCTTAGGCTAAGGTGTTTATGCCTATGTTTATATAAAGGAGACCATGGTTAAATATTTTAGGCCAAAGTTTAAATTCTATTTAATAAACATAATGTATACTTTGGGTTAAAATACTTATGTTGATATTTAGAACATATCCAACAGGGGATCTAAGTGATATAATGGTTAAGTGCCAAATTTGTCATAAAGATTTATTGTATTAATAAACACAATAAAACCTTTGATTAAAATCATTTGGGATAAGTTTCATGTTGCAAAGACCCTTTTAAAACAAGATTTAATATGAATCTCTAGCCTAAGGTTCATGGCATTCAAATGAATGCAATGGGGACTTTAGGGTATAGGCTTAGACTAAATCCATTTTGGTAAATATTTAGACTTATGAGGCCATTTCAATATTTTTAGTTCAAATATTTCAAGTGTTTTAACTTCCTCTAAAGGTTTCTATTCATCTAAAAAGTAATTTATAAGACTTTTAGAAACATTTTGGAGTCTATTTTAATCCTGAGTAAAATAATTCATTATCTTAAATTTGATGGTCTTTTGGATGTCAAATGAAGATCACACAAACACAAAATTTAGGCCCATGAAGTTTTTAGTTTTGATGGGTTTAAAGTTGATGGTCATGTGGATGTCAAAAAATGGTATTAAAAACATCAAATTTAATCTTGTCTAACTCCTATGTTCTAATGTGAAAGTGCCACTTGGTAGTTCTATAGGGCTTCTTCAGACCTCAAACTTCATTTCATTTATTGGATTGAAATCATGATGAAGTGAGAGCCATCTGATCATGATTCAAGTGTTTTCTCATGATTGGTTCTTTCTATCATGCAAGCCCATTTTCTTTTATTCTTTGAATGTGATATTACTACATGGTAATTCCATGGAGATCTTGGGGTTTTGACTTTTTAATGATGTCTTCATTCCATCTATTCTTCAATTCATGATGAAGTGAGACCCATTAATCATGATCCCAGTGCTTGAATGTGATTGGTTTGAAGGATAAAGTGCTTAGCTTAATTGGGATTCCTTCATATCATTTGATCAAAGGGTTGTGAAGAAGCATGGATCATTGGATCCTTATGAGTTCCATTTTTTTAAGCTAAGACCTGATCCTTCTTTACTTTGTTGGATCATGCCTTGTAATGAAACATAGGTCATTAGATCTATAAGATTAAAGAAAATTAAGTTATAACTTGAGACTAAACATGAAATTAGGCTCAAGTGTTTAGACTAAGGTCTTATTCATGATAATAAATACAATGGGGCCTTAATATTAAAACTTTAGGCTAAGATGGAAATAGTAAATGGAACCACAATAGAAAGTAAAGGGATCCTATTAGAATAAAATTTAGACCACGGTTAGAAATGAAAAAAAGAACAAAAGGGAAAATAAAAGTGAACCAACATAATTTTTAAGATAAGGTTTGGTCATGTTGAAAAATATGACCAAGCCTTAACATAAAAATTAGGCTTAAGTCCAAAGCATATTTAAACTATTCCTGCCATATGCTCCTACCAAATTCGAATGTGAAACAAGGGTTTACGAAAAGGTTTTAGAACATAAATATTGTAGAAAGGACTCCTTGAAACATGTAACTTAAATACATGAAGACCAATTATTATCAATATTAGGTACGCTTAAATCAAAACATTACATAGTAAATTGATATTTTCAAAAGAAGATGATCTTCAAATTATAATAATGTTCAAAGGATGCCATGCTTTCAGGGTTAAGCTTCAAAATATCCTAAGGGTCCCAATTTATCGAAAAATGGGGGCTATGTGGACCTCAATAGAACCTTAAGAAATAGAATAAGACTAAGTCCATGTCTTCATATATTTATACCACAAGATAACTTTACCATTTGAAGTTCACACATCCTAAGTGTTTTAACATCTTTTAAGAGATCCCATTGATTTTTAATGGATGCCATAAGCTTTTAGTAAAATTTTGAGACATTCCCTTATGTATAAGAAAAAAAATCAATTGGCTTAAATTTGATGGTCTCATGGATGTCAATGATGGCCTTGTGAACATAAAATTATGGTATCAAGAATGTCAAATTTAAGTTAGTAAATCATTAGGTTTAAGGGGCTTAAAGTTGACAATCTCATAGACTTCAATGATGGTTTCACAAACATCAATTTACAATCGTGAGAATGTAAATTTTAATCTCATAGAACCCTTTTGGTCTATATACCTTATATTTGATACATGACATTGGATTAATCTTCATGATAAAGTTTAGACCATCAATATTAATTTGAGTAGATGCATGCCATTAGTTTATTTTAATGTGTAGGATCTTTTATTACCAAGATTTGAATGCAAGAATATCACATGAAAAATTCATGGGGATTCTTGAGATTCTAACCTTCTAGTGTCATGTTCACTCTATTGGATTAATTCTATGTAAGTAGCTATGAATCATCTGATTAATCTAAATAATTTCACTTAGCATAGGTTTTATCCTAATGTTTCATTATATTAATAAATATAGCAAGACTTTAGGGTAAAACATAGGCTAAGTTTATACTTGATAGGAATAACATTTTAACTTTTAATGATAAATTTGTGCCATTAGATCCTTAGTCTCACTTAATTATGGATCATCATTATTTATGCTAGTGCTTACACTTGATTGGTTCGATGGATCAAAGCTTTGATCTATCAGGATTCTTGTACTCTATTAGATCGTTCCTTGAAATGAAATTAGGTCCATTAGATTTACAAAGTAGTGAGGCATTTAACCTATAATGTGGGTAAGTAATAGGAACTTAGGCTAAATATTTGATACTAAGGTCTTGTTCATGTTGATAAATATGAATGGGGATTTAGGGTTAAAACTTTAGGATAAGAATAAAACAAAGGGGACCATGATAAAATAAAATAACGTGTGAACATAAACATTAGACAATGTTAGAAACATAAGGAACAAAAGGGGGAAAATAAAGGGGACTATTCATGATTTTAAAGCTAATTTTTGGTCATTTTGAAAAATATGACCAAGCCTTAGTATAAAAATTAGGCTTACATCTAGGGTTAATTCAAAAATGTTCCCAAAAAAGTGTTCATACCAAAATTTTAATTTTAACAAAAGGTCTAATCTAGGGTTTATTGAAAGAGGGTTTCAAGACATGAATGCAACTGTGAGATCTCATAGACCAAAGGCTAGAAAAATCTTGAATAGAGTTAATTTTTGAAAATTGTAGCATGATCCATTGAAGTCAAGTCCATGAAACCTACAAATTTAAGACATGACATTCAATTGTTAGCAACATTAGGCAAGGTTAAAAGTAAAAACATGTATAAATGGGATAATTTCATTAGGTGTAGATGATCTTCAAATTCTAATAAAAAGTAGAATATCAAGTCTTTAGTGCTAAGGTTCAAAATAATCACAAGGGTCCCTATTTTTTAGAAATGGAGGTATGTTAACCTCAACAAATGATGACATCTAGGGCAAACATAACAATATGTTAGAACTTAGAGACTCTAGTTTAAAAAAAAAAATAGATCATCCATTCCACTTGATTAATGCCATTATTAATATCAGTTCATTATTGAAATAAGTCTTGCATGTGTAAAATTAGAGTTAAACATCAAGACATAGCCATGTTGTGTGTGTGCTATGATTCAACTTATTATTTGTCATGAGATTTAGGGCATAACTTCTATATTTCACATCATTGATCAGTAACAATGACTTGGATCATGCTTAGATATTCATTAAGAACCATGCTTCTAATTTAGGGAAGGCTTAGACATTGATATGCTACTATCTAGGTGTCCATACCCCCAATAGATATGCCTTTGGCTCCATTCATGGCTTGCTCCACTACCATCCAATATTCCATAGCCTCAATGGAGATTACCAGAATCACATTTGCTTTAAAATATTTTTATTTGTGCAATAATTTCTTATGTTTTATATATTTGGGTCTTTTAAGCTTTCAATCAAGGTTCAAAACTAGGGTAGCCATGCATAAGGATTTGATCAAGTATTTGATGTTTAGATAATCACTTATGGTTAGAACTTTTATCCTAGGCAAGGATGTTTGTTAAGTGCAAGCATGATTTTAATTTAATGGATTGAGATTTCATTCTACGTGTGTAATTATTCTTAAAACTAGGTTCAGGTCAAGATAATGTTTAAGGTATTATGTAATGGTTAACCTCTTCATAGGTCTTTACTAGTTACTTCAACTCCTAATATCAATCTCCTATCTCAAATCCATTTTCAACATATATATGGGGTTCTTATCAACATTTTTGAATTTGGAGTTTCAAGAAAACTAAGGAAATTTGAGCTAAGGGTTGTCTAAAAGGAATTATTAGAAGTAACGAACAAACCAACAAGAAACAAACACACAACAGAAAACAACAAAGCAAGAAGCAAACAAATATGTACATGATTATATACAAATAAGGGATAAGAAGGAAAGAATTAAAGTAAACTAAATAGATTACATATTCTAATTATAATTATCTTATATATTTAATCTATGAATACCCCAAGAGGAGAAGTAGAGAAATAATGCTTGAGATATTGTCCATTTGTGGGCAATGTGAACTCTAATCCTTATATATCCTTTGCCTAAAGGTGTTATCTCCAATTTTATCTACAATCTAATAGGGGCTAATGCACAATGGTATGAACTTGTCATATTTTCCTTTGGTCTCAAATTCTTTATCCCAAAGCAGGACCAAGTCCCTTTGTTTGAATACCTTAATCTTTGATATTTTGTCAAACCATCTCTTTACCATTATTTTGTGCCTGAAAAATCTAGCAAAAGCCTTTTTTTCATGCATCCTCCATTTGAATAATATTCAATAGCCTTCAAGTTTTAGATTCTTGGTCTTTCTCCATATACTCTTGCATAAACTTGTAGGTTGGAATCTTGAGTGTGATGGGGAATATAGGCTCTTGGCCATATACTAGAAACAAAGGAAATGCTTTAAGATCTTTGTTAACTCTTGTTTTATCTACCCAAAGGGAATACTTGAGAATCTTATGCCATGTTCTTGGTTTGTCTATAGTAGACTTCTTAATAGATTTCATCAAGTTTTTATTTGTTAACTCAGATACTCCATTACCTTGAGGATAGTGGTTAGATGAAAACTTGAGAATAATGTTGTTACCACATGCCCATTATATTATTTATATGTATATGAATGATGACCCATTATCACATATCAAAGAGACTAGAGTGCCAAATCTAGTGCATATGCTTTCTTATAAAAACTTGGTCACTTCTTTTTTTCTATATTACTTGGTGGCTATAGCCTCAATCCACCTTATGCAATAGTTAGTAGCTATTAGAAACATACTTGTGACCTTATGATGAGTTGTGGTTGATTATCCCTATTAAGTATATCTCACATTAGGTAAAGGTTTTGTCAGTCATGGCTTGTTGTAAAGGCATTACTGCCTTTGGCTTTTTGGTGTTGAATATCTATCATGAATGACATTATCTCAAATGATTATCAACATCTTTAAAGATGATAGGCTAATAGTAGTCAATCTTAAGGATATTCTAAGATATTGTTCACCCAGATGGAAGCCCACTTACCAAATTTTCATGGAAAGTTTTCATTACATCAGTGGTTTCTTCTGTAGAAACACATCTTAGATATACACCTTCAAAGTTATTTTTGTACAAGAATCCATTTTTGATGAAGTACTGAGTTGTGTTGAGCCTTAAAGCTCTTATTTTATCCATAGTTATCCCTATATTAAAAGTTTCATTTATTACCAATTGAATAATGGAGTCATACAATTCATTAGTTTATAAACTTTTTTGATCAACTTACATAATACTTAGTTTAGGGCTAGTATTAGAAATCATTTGAATTAGTCCCTAAAAAATTACTAGTTTTACAGTTTTCATATCTATGTCATACTCTTGACATCCCCTTACCCATTCACTCTCCAGTTTCACATTGATTTATAATTATATTAGTGGTTGGGTCTGATAGAATGACATGCACTTTGTTCCTAAGAAAGTAGTGTTTAAAGTTCTTGATAGCTTTAACTAGTGCAAAGGCTTGTTTATCAATCAAAGGATAATTTAAGTCAAAATTATTCAAACTAGTACTCATGAAGGAAATTATATGGTTAGATCCTTCTATTTTTTTAGTTAAAATAGAATCAATAGTGTGATTAGAGGACAAAGAGTCGAGGTAAAAGTCCTTTGATAAGTTATGACTTACTAAAACTGGAGCTTGCCTAATTTCACTTTTGATGTCCTCAAAGGCCTTTTTGGATTCCTCATTCCATGAGACTTTAGCATCCTTATTCAACATATCATTAAATGGTTTGAAAACCTATACAAATATAGAAATGAACTTCCTCACAAATTTTATCTTGCCAAAAATGATTTCAATTCATTTTAACTATTGGGAGGCTCTATCTAGGATATGGCTTTCACCCTTTCAAGGTCTATGGAAATTCCATCCTTAGTGATAACATGGCCCAATAGTTTACCTTTAGCAACACAAAATAACTCTTCTTAGGGTTAATGGAGATCCCATACCTTCTATATCTTTAGAATACCTATTATAGATGAATGAAATGGTCTTCATTATTCTTAGAGAAAATAGTTAGATCATCCATGTAAATTATAACACAATTACCAATCAGTCCTTGAAAGGCATGGTCCATGGCCTTCGAAAAGTTCCCCTTATGTTTATAATTCTAAAATTAATTCTCTTATATGTAAAGGTGCCCCACTTGGTTATGAGTGTTGTCTTAATTTTCTCCTCTTTGTCTACTAACACCTGATTTTACCTTAAATAACCATTAAAAAAAGACATCATGGTTGATCCTAAAAAAATTAGTATTTATTGGTCAAGAGAGGGAAGAGGATAATTATACTTTTTATATGCTTTAATCATATTTCTAAATTCAATACATAGTCTAATCTCACCATTATGGCACCAAATTGGCCACCTAGGTAGAATGCCTAATGGTAAATATAATCCTAACATCTAATATTCTCTTGACCTCTTTGAAGATCATGGATTCCAAGATAGGATTCATTTTTATTTGTTTCTACCTAAAGGGTTTGTAACTTTCTTTAAGAGGTATAGTATGGGTGATGATTCTTGGGTTAAAGATGTTCAAGTCATCATAGACCAAGCTATGACATCTTTGTATTTTGTCAACCTCTCTTTGGCTCTCTTACTCTCAATGTTAGTGAAAGATTTTCCAATGTTAACTAGTTGAGGTTGACCTTGAGGGCTAATATCAACATCATTTTAGTCCTTCCCACTTACTTTCAGAACCTTAGAATCTTCAACTAGCTTATCTAGATCAAACTATCTTTCTAAGGCAATCATCCCCTTGGGTATCTTGTTGTCATTCAACTGAATGACTTTACAATCAAACCTTCCTTCTTTAAACACATTTTCATTAGCCTCATCAATAATTTGATCTTCAAATGTCCTAAACTAGTCATGAAGTTTAGGATTTGTTGGTCATCATGAACGATCTATAGACTATTCACATTGTATAGGATAAAAGGGCATGGTATGAGCTCAATACTAAAGTTGGGTGAGTCTTGATCAGGCATTAGGTTGGCCATAATAGATGTCAAATCATTATTATATTTATTTTCTTCATTTGGGATAGAAACAATATTGAAGGCATCAAAATATTCCATTAGATCCTAGACTCTAAATGTGTACCTCTTGAGGTATGATAGTTTTTATTGATTCTTGCTACTTACTTGATTTACTACTAGTTCTAAGTCACCATAGACTAATATTTCATTGACCTTATTTTTTATGGAAAACTGTAGACCTAATATGAGGGATTCATATTCTACAAGTTTTTTGGTGTAAGGAAACTAGAGTCTATAAGAAGCATGAAATTTCTTACCAACAGGGTCAGTTAAAACAATGCCTACCCTAGATCTAGCTTTACACCTAGCCCCACCAAAATTTAACTTCCATAACCTAGGCACAATGTCCTTAGAAGGTTTAAGATCACACACCTTGGTAGTTTCTATGGTGAAAACCCCTAAATATGAATAAATTACTTTGACCCTTTCATTGACAACATTATACTCAGTAATCATATGTTTTATCCTTGTCTCCTTTTCATATCTAATTTGGCTGGGAACTCCCTTCCAAACTAACATAGGTGTGAATAGTCTATGGATATATATTAAATCCTTTGTCCATTCTCTACTCAAAAACATTCCATATGCATCATGGATATCTACTACGTGGATATCTATAAATTATTGGACCCTTGGCTCAGAAGTCAATTACAGATTGACATTTAAAAATTCTCCAATCACCTTGACCCTAGACTTATCAATGGGGTGACAACCCTATCGGTCTAAATGTGGGTCAATCCATGTTACATACAAATGCCTACAAGAATAATATTTATGGAGGCACTAGAATATAACAAATAGTTATGTAAGTTTTTACCAAACATTATGACTATAAGTAAGAAGGGTGCGACTCTATTACATCTTTATACATAGCTACATTGCATTATCATTCTAGGATATATTGCTAGATTTCTTAGATAAGGACTCTAGTAATAGATCTCCTTTCTCTATGATTTATGTTAATTCATACAAGGTAATATTATATTTTATTTTATTCATGACCTCTATAATATTATAACCAGTCCTATTGTAAGAATTGGAAGCAAAAACACTAGGTTTAGAAGTGATTCCCTTTAGAGGATCTAGATTATTGTCTGAAGTGGTATTCAAATGAGTAACAAAGGTATTTAGGGAGTAAAAGTAGCAAAAATTTGCCTCTTATCTATTTCTAGAGGATATGTCTTTTTCAAGAACTACTAAAACATATAAACTTCTTCAAGAACATCATCAAACTCATTATCCTCTTGGAAGGAGAAATCAAACATATCTTTCATGAAGGTCTGGTTAGTAGGCTTGGATCTTGAAGTACCTACACCATTATAATTGCTTGGTACTACATCAAAAGTGTCTAACTCTTCTTGAAATTCTTTAAAATATTTACATAACTCAATGTAATCAATATCACCATGCTTATCAATACAATCAACTCTACAATAATCAAGCAAATAAATGTCAATGAGATTCATATCCATAGCATTGTTTTTAGAAGAGGGTTCATTATTATTATTATTATTATTATTAATATTATTATTATTATTATTATGGAAGCTATCATTATTGAACCTATTTTTGGGTATATTGAGTCATTGGAAAGAGAATTTCCTACCAAAAGTTTCTATAGTATTACCAACCTATTTTTGTAGCTAAAGGAAATCAATGCTTAGTTTACGGACCACATTGAGAATGAAATAATTTGTAAATTTAGGGGATTTCAAATTATGGAATTATTTTCTGTTGACACCAATGGTTATTACCAAGGTCCTTTGATCAGTTGTATTAAATCCATTATTAGCAAGGTGCTTCAAGAACCCCAAATTATAGTTAAGAGCAACATGTCTTAGAGGCAATTGGTTTAGATTTAGGACCTCATTAAGAGTAAGAACATTCTGGCTATTATTCGGAAAGATATTCAAGTTAGGCATATGTGGATTAACCTTAGGAATAGAGTAGACCATCTATCCTTGGGGTTACATTTGGTCATTAATGATCACATCCTCAATATAATCTAAAATTAATTTGTTCATTGGACCTGCATCTCTCTTTATAAATAAGGAGGTCATGGGATCAAGAGCATCTTTATAGATTTTCAAAGCTAAGGCCTGATCAAGTTTATAATGATCAATGGTTTTACTATACCTATTTTTGAACCTAGCATTCAAATATCTTATAGGTTTATTGGCATCCCTTTTCATGGTGGTAAATTACTGATACAAGACACATAGGCTGATTATTTTGCCAAATTGGTCAATAAAGATGTTGAATTCATCCTAAGTGGTGATGCAATCATTAGGCAGGTTTAAAAACCACTCATATGCATCATATTTGAATGTAAAATGGAACAACCTATATGTTACATTCTCATGAACTACATTTAATAGTCTTAATATAATCTTAAATGATTTAACATGTTTTTCTATTGTTATAATACCACTAAGACTAATAGTTGGAAAATATTTTTTAGGATTGTGAAGGAAGTCATGGGTTACACCTTGTAGGTTGGTAGGAGAAATTACTAACCAAGCCATACCTTGATGAAGGTTAAATGCAGGAGTACCTTGGAGTGGTAAAGTTGGCAAGGACTTTAAATGCTTTCATTTACCTTTGTCTTTCCTAGCTCTCCTATGGACTTCTAACTCATGTAGAGGCTCTCTTATCTTTGAATGTGATCTAGTCTAGATCCTTCGAAGATTTATCTTTATAACTTTGGACCCTATTTGAGATACACTGTGTCAAACCAACCTTTACTAAGAATAGGACTCAAATTTGCACATTAATATAATTTTGCAAAGATACATGTAATTAAAAACAAAGGGCATAAAATTTAAGTTAGCTAAAAGAAGTGTCTAATTACATAAATATGGTTAACCTTCACAATTATAAGCCCATATGAATTGAGATCTATGAAACATATAACAACCTTTGATCAAAATAAGCTATTCTAGCCTCAAATACTATGGATTCTTATATCTTAAGCTATCTATACCAAACTCAATCATCCAACCTAAAATATCTTTTATATTTGTCTAAAGGAAGAATAAAGATGGGTCAAACACCACAGAGATCAATGATCTTTATGCCTCTGAGAAAAAAAACTTCATGAAAGTATAGAGATAACACCAATCTTAGATCAAAACATGTTAAGGCTAATAGAGATTTAATAAATTCATGCCTTCCTTCTAGCACCATCATAACTACATCTTTCTGATGCCTCTATGTGCTCTTAGTGTTTAAAGAACACTTCTCATTTTAGAATTCTAAGAATTCATGGCATGATTAATAGGTTTTTGGTAATCTATGGTCAAATAGAGGTAAATCAAATTAAACTATTAACCAAATTTATATTGATTGGTGGTTGGGAGACACCATGGTCCTTATGAATTTTTTAGTATCTATGATAATCTTAGTGACTTATGATCAAAATTATACACTAGAGACTAATCTAAATGACTATTTATAATGAGATCTAAGCTAAAGTGATTTGATCAAAAAAGAAGTAAAAGGAAACATAGGGAAGAAAGAAAGTATGTGATTGTTGATCCTTGCCTTAAACACCATGGGACATTTTTAATTTCAATTGAACATGCATTTAACCAGTATATAATGTAAATTAATAAAATATCAAATCAAATTATAAAATAGGCAAATATCTAATGAAAACATGAAAGAATACAAGTATGAACTAGCTTTCCTTTAAAGGTTTAATGTTGCATTCAAATAGCATTTGTACATCCTAATGAAGAGAAAATAAAAAGAAACAAAGTCTAATTACATTTAACTAATCTAACTTTATTAAAAAATAGCAACCCTATATCAAAGATACACATTCATATTTCATGATAAACCATTCAAATTTAAGACAAAAAAAATAATTGAGAGAGAAACTAAGTAACAATTGATACAAACAAAATTTGACAAACATTTAAGTCTTATTTGATTATATTAATTGCTTAAACAATCTACAAGTTTTGGATTAAAACATCCCCCATTTACAAATGGTAATATTGCATTTTATAGAGTACTAAGGTAGTATACTAGTCAGTCATAGGATTACCCATGTACAAATATAAGGATAGTTGTCCTTATTTATAGTGTTAGAATACATTTCTCTTTCCCAAGTAGACTGACCTATAGGCAGATTTTATAACAAACTAGCATATACCTCTATAAAAGAATATTCAATGTTCATATATTACATTTCTTTACAAAATGGAATATTAATTAATCAATGGGACTTGTGTTGAAGGTCTCCCTTGTTTCTCTTGGAGAATATCCATAGCTCTTTGATGTTTTTCTTTAACAAGATCCAAATCAATAGCTAGATTCAAGAGATAATTTTTTTCATCAACCAAGTCATTAAAGTCCTTGTCATACATTTCCATAGCCTCTCTGATGCTCCTAGCATATAAAATCTTCTCTTCAGCATTGAAGATCATTCCCATGATTTAGTTGTTATCACTCCCTAATTGGCCCTAGCTTTTACTTCTCACTTCTTTCATAACCGAAGTAGATATATGTTTGTAATCTTAATCATAAAAGATTCCCAAGGTGATAGACTTTGTAGGGTTAGCCAACATGGTGTCAAGGATTTATTTTACTCTAGCTATTAGCTCCTTAGCATCCCTTAAGAGTCTATCTAACTTCTTGACCAAGAAATTAAACTCTAGATATTATCACCCACTATCCTTAATATTGCATTCCTATAGAAACTAATCTTATCTCTTCATCTTCCTTCATAAAATCTAATATCCACAACCTGACTTCATCATGGACATAAATTCTAATTGTTGGGGTCAAGGGCCAAGAATGGGAAAAATTAGGAATCTTTGGCATTTTCCCATAAACAAACCATTAAGGGATAACAAGTCCATGAATGGGCTATTCATCACTAAACAAGTTAACCTCACTCATGGGATGAGTGAAGGTCAACTTGGGATTCTTTCTCCCAACTAGGACCAATGCCAATTTTTATTTCCTTTTCTATGGGGGTGCTATGGGAACCATGTCCATAACAATCTATTTTCACCTATCCTATTTGATTTCCTCATCCTAAGATTAGGGCTCTTCAATTTGTTCTTATTTATATCCTAACCCATATGCCTCAACTAGAACCTTAAGTACATCCTCCACTATTTCATTAGGTTTTAATGCAATCATATCCAGGTATTCTACTAAAGACTTTAGCCTTTCAGGTGGGGCTAAATATGATCTTTCCCCAGGTCTATCTTTTAACTTTTCATTACCAAGTTCTTATTTCATTTGTGCTTGGGGTTATTATAGTGGTTAATTTAGAGGTAGCCTAGAAAAGGGTCTAGGAAATAGATGATAGTACATGGGCTCTATTTGACATATCTCACATGGTGCATTTACATCTCCCCTATCTAACCTAGTATCAATCTTGATGTTATGTCTTTTAAATTTGGCTAATACCTCTAGGAAACTAGAAGCCCTAATTTAGAATGTGTCATGGACCCCAAGCTAATGCTCATATACCTTATGTATGGTCTCTGTCTTTAGATGCTTGGTGATCACCCCATTAGCATCATATTTCCTCAAATCATCTTTTTGCAAGGTGAATGAGTCCCTATGTCTGGAAGTAACATTTACATGTTCCCAATTTTATAACATAGTTCTATTAATTGTTAAAAGAAAGGTATGAGGCAAGCCTTTCATTTTTTCCTTGCAAAATCCATCTATACTATGAAGAATATAGTAAGCCACTTATTGTTCTACTATCTTGATTGGCACATAGATGGGTAACCTAAAGGGTTGTGTCAAAGTCCCTTTAATCCTTATCACTATGAAATTCATGTAGCACCATATGTATCCTATCAATTCCACATATTTCTTAATAAATGGGATGAACCTACTCATGGGGATTCCTATGTTAGCTTCAAATAGTGTTGCATAAACATAGTCATAAATGAACTACATGTTATGTCTATATTTGAATATGTGGAGCTTCGAATAGTGATGGGATATAGTGGGTCTTCCATCAAGTCACCAATTCTTAATTTTTGGGATCTAGGTGGAGGCTAAAAGGTAATCAAGCAAATTAAAAAATCATGTATAAGTGTTTTCTTATTTTCTTCTTGATGGCTATGAATTGGGATTTCAAATGGATATTGATCATCTCACATAATGGTGGAGTGTGTCCTTTCTCAACCATTAAGTAAACATAGGACACCCATATTTTATTAATATGCATGGTGAAGGGGGCTCTACATAACCTATTTAACAAGGTCATTATTATCATAATTCCCTTCCTAAATTGGATAATTGGGATTTTTCCTATCGGGTCCTAGATTACTTGGTTCCTAGTAAGTAGCCATTGGGCTAGGATTGTGTTTAATTTATGATCTCTAGTCCAATATTTAATGGTTGTAAAGTCTATTTGGGGTTTACACATTTTATAATATCTCTTGAAAAATGGAAATGAAATGTATGCTACTTTATTAAAGTTATGATCATGCAAAATCCAATCATTCATAGTTTTACAATCTTGGAAAAGAGGAGCAAGGACACCAATGTAGTGTAATACCTCAGGCTTGGCTACAACATAATATAGGCTAGCCATCTAGATAGAGACTAGGTCATTGTACCTCCATATAATGGTTCCATTTTTTGTTCTTCCCTTTTCAAAGTTTGCATCTCATCGATAGTCTAAAAGAGTTTGAACCAGTTCATATTCCCATTATTCAAAGCTATAATATCTAGGTCTATGTCCTTAAATATTCTTCCCTCATTATCTAAAGTTAAATATAACTCAATCTCATGCCTTTGTTATTGCCTATGAGCTACCATGATTGTGAAAGTTGTAATTTCTTAATAAATGAATTAAAAGTAATCTCTCATTAAATTCACTCTTACTGAAATTACAATTGAACTCTCTCAGTTTGATTGTGATTGATATAAGCTTGAATTAGGGATTTTATGGATGTTTAGGGCTAGCCTAAAGCTTTAATGGAAATGATAATTTATACTTAGGCTCTTTCATGTCTTGGATTTGATTAAGGCCTAAGCCTTTATTGATGGGTGTCATCAATACCATTAATTTAAATATGTCAATCTATGGTTTGTGTCCAAAGGTTATATGAAAAAGGAGACATAAATATTTGGTAAAGGGTTCCTTTTATCACACTCCACACATGTAAGAATTAAAATTAACACTTGATAAAATCAAAGCACACTTGTAAAAAATAAATCACACCTTCATAAAATTGAAGAACACTTGTAGATATTAAAATACTAAATTAAAAGTAAATAACAACCATAGAAAACTTGTAGATTTACAATAAAATATATAGAAAATAAATATATACGATATAAAATAAATAAAATAAGAATTTATAGCAAAAAAATAATTACAGAATACATAAATAAAATACATGGATCTATCTTCCTTAGAATGAGTGGCCAACTCATTCCTCAGAAGAGGATTTATTTAAAACACAAATTTCAAAATGGGCTACTCAAAATAATGGAAAGTGAAATTGTAGTGTATGATTGATTAAATAAATTCATTCAAGTGTGGAAGGTTGCATTATAATTTCATTCTTCCAACCAACACAATTATTTGGTAATAACATCTAAGATAGTCTATCCTATCTCAATCTCCACAAAATATTGAGAGAGAGTTATTCTAATAAAAAAATCTATTACTACCTAATCTCAGTCTCCACCAAATATGGAGAGGTAATTATTAGAAATGAAATTACATAAATCTATATTTGAATACAATTTGTAAATGGAAAGTCTATACATATAAATATATATAGAAGGAAAAAAATGGAAAGCATTATTCATGATATTGGAATATTATAATACTCTTAGAAATACTTCCCAAACAAGTCAGTAGTAGTTTTTTTGAAGTTCATATCAATTCTATTGAAATTTGTAGCAACCTATTGAAATCCATATAAATATTGATTAAATTCATAACAACCTTGGTGACATCCATAGCAAGATTGGTTAAATTTTTATTTGATTTAATGTAATCCATAACTAGTTTGTAACAAGCCTATTATAATATGCAGATATTGTAGCAAGCCTATTTTGATCCTTACCTACTTTAGCAAGGCTATTATAATCTGTAGTTATTGTAACAAGCCTATTATAATCCAAATCTAATGTAAAAATCCTTTAGGAGTCCATATCTTGACCAATAATACTAGATCTTATTGCAGAAGACTTCAACATGGTTACTCTTCATATTTTGAATAAGTTTTAGCATAATCTGAAATATATATATAGTCATTGATAGTTTTTTCTTAATAATCATTATAAATAGATAACCAATAGATAATAAGGAATTATAAAGATATAACCATGATATATACTTAATGTTTCATTCTAAATAAACTATAAGTTTAGAAACTAGATTTAGATCCACTTCATATGCAAGAAAAAAGATGTTATTTTATGGATATAATGAGCCATTTTATGGAATCGTCATCTTCCCCATACCTAATATAATGTATGTCATCATGCATACCACTATTTAATACATCATGGTATATATGCATGGGTTAGACATAGCATTATACTTCAAATGGGCTTCCCAATTTGATTACATGGTTCAATTATAATGAAAATTTTCTTTTAAAATTTTAGACAAAAGTGGCCAATGAAAATGAACATTTAAGGATAGGTTCTTATGTAGATATTTTTCCTATCATCCTTAGATTTTTATTTATTTATTTACTTTTATTTATTTTTTGATCATTTTGAAACAGGTTCTTTTGTGGAATTCTCATGTTGTTGTCTTCATACTTTCTTCTTTTCTTCTTTCTTTTATGATTTTCTTCCTTTTTTCCATCTTGTCTTCTTTATTTTATTTTTTATTCATTTTTTTAAATATAGATGAGAGCAAGTTTTTGTGTTGAGAATTTCCTACCATGTCTATACATATTTATTTTGACCATAAAACAACTTTTGACATAAAAAATTCTTGTTTCTTTCAAAAATATGTACCGTGATCAAGATAACACTATTTTTGTATGTTTTGATAATGAGAATATGTACCATGATCAAGATAAAAATATTTTAATATGTTTAAATAAGCCAAATTTTAATATCTTCAAATCTATTCTTTCCCCCACACCTAAGCTCATGCATGCCAAATGAATGAAGTGGGATGAGATTACACAGATTAGATGAAAGATTGTCCATTTCCTAGAACAAAGTTGCTTGAAAAAGTAGATCTTCATGTAATAATAAAACTTGCAAGTAAATTTAACTGTAAAATAGTAAAGTAAAATACCATGTCATACCTTTAGTATTTTTTTCTACTTCCATGCTAGCCAAAGTGAAATATGTTGGAAAAAAGTGTTGAGAAAAGTATAGTCCTGTTATGCTAAAAATAAGAGCACAAAAGTAAGCAACCATGTAAACATTGCATTAACTATTCCATTGGAAAAATTTTATTATTTTTATTTTTTCCCCTTGACTATCTCATAAATTGGTTTTCTAATCAAGTCTCTCTATTCTAGCACTTGATCCCAAGCAAGCCAGTTTTCAGTCCAAGGCTACCAACAATGCCTGAAGGTTTTCATTAATTTTTTTTAAATTTTTTTAGAACTGATGACATGGAAATAGTTATCCAAAAACTTTATGAATCTTCATTCTAATTTCAAATGTAACATGGATTTATTTGTATGTTGACATTTTTGTAGCATTGGTCTTGTTGATTCTATTACATTATGTTTGTCAAAGATAACTCAGGATAATTTGTCAATTGCTTGCTAAAGTCAAGGGTAGAAATTTTCATCCCTAGAATGACTCCTTGAAATGAAAGTATCCTATAAAAATAAAATAAAAAATATAACCTTTCCAACCAAACATAATATCAACAATGTCAAAAAATAAATTAATATCAACAATAAAATGTTAAGACAAACATTTGAATGTATATGGAAGAATGTAGTTTAGCCTATGTAAGATTCATTGATGGTTCAAGGATTAACATTATTGATGATATAATTTTATTATGGGGAATAAGAAATTTCTCAGATAAGTTTTATTGTTATGCAAGTGGATATGGGTGTACCTAATTCTTGAATATGGATGAGAATGATTGAAATGAAATATCATCAATTATTTTTATTATGAACTGTGTGGAAAATACTAACTATTATTTTGTATATGGAAGATAAAATTATATTGCTAAATTATTTGATGGAAACTAAAAAATTAAAAACATACCTAGATAATTGAATGTTGGAGGTCCTTGGTTTCTTTATTTACAATATATTTTGCATGCCTCTTCTTGATTCTATAAATTTTATGTTATTTATCAACAACCTATCATAGATTTACATCTTACTGAGTGAGCTTGTCACTATCTTATTCTTTGGTTGGAAAATCAAAATTTGGGGTCTAGGGGTGGGAGCCCTTAATGGGGTCAAGGGGTAATGCTCAATTCACACTACCTATCATGATATAGGGTGGGGTTGAGGGGTGGATGCCCTCAAAATTAACCCTAATTTACCACTTTTGTAACAAGAGATTTATTTTACATTAAAGATAATTTGATAATTTAATGATATTTTAGATATCTTGTTGAAAACATGTAATTCCTACCAATTTATAGCATCCATAACACTCAAAAATTATTAAAGCTTTGGTCTCATATGACTATATGTAAATCTAAGGTTCTATTTTACATGTTAGTCTGACTTGAAATAAAAGTATGATTATTTTTATATTGTCAACAACTTTTTTTGACAAACTTCCACATCCATGTAGACTTAATAGCAAACATACAAAATAGATTAAACATCTAGTATTGAGACTAGATTAATTTTTGAGTATTTCAATTTTTATTTTATTTTAAACATTATCACTATAGTTTAGAAAGAATTTTAAAAACAAAAATTAAATATAAACTTTGTTTATTCTAGGAGAAAATATAAATCAAAATTAGTTAGATCACCCAGTTTAAGAGAAACAAATTGTACATGCTAAAAATTTGTAAAAATCAGTGATTATGTAAGATTCACAAATTTTAGAATATGGTTATTTAATTAAACAAAATTTGGAGCTATATATTTATTACATTGAGGCTATTTCATGCTACAAGTTAATCTATCAAATATGTTTCATGAACCTTATTTACTTCTTTTGTAATCTATCTTGCATGCAGATTCTTGCTATTTTTAATTTTTCCACTCTGATGACTCACATAGATTCATCCAAAATAAGATTCATAAGAATTTGGGAGACTAAATTTGTGTATTCCATCTATGAATCTTTGTATTAATCTCTCCATCATTGAATTGATTTGATTTGGTTATTTTTTTAATGCATTTTTCCAAGTCATGACATGAATTAGTAGAAAATTTGTTGAAGCTATTATCATGCAGAATACATTAGTCAGTCATATATATTAGAATAAAATTCATTCATAGAACTTTAGTAGATAAAATATTCAAGATTATGATTGGAGTGATATTTTTTTTCATCAAATCATAATTTTTTTTAGTTATTGTTATATCAATCATTGTTGAAAATAATTATACTTACCTATGAGATTGAATACCCTACATAGTTTTGACTCAAGAGTCTTCCTTTAGCAATTACATAGACTGTATTACATACTCTTTTATTTCATCTAAGATCATTAGAATAATTATTTTTTACTACAATACCATCTCTTTATATACCTCATCCATTATTTTAAAAATTCCAATCATTTCTAAAATTTGTTCACAAAAATATGACATGCAATCCTATCTTGCTGGAAACTATTTGTGTTTTTCAACCAAACCAAAAAAAAAAAAAAAACATTTTTGTTAAAAGTATGTAAGTATAAGGAAATTTTAAATAGTTATAGATTGTTTTGACAATGATTTTCACCTATTTCTTAGCATGAAAATTTTCCAAAATCATCCAGAAATATTTGTGATCCATTATGTGGTTTTGAAAAAGGTGTAACTATATTTCTACAAGGTTTTCACAACCATATATAGTCGATCTGACTAATTAAAAATGAAAATAATTCCCTATTTTAGATTTATTGACTGTAAACAACTATATAAATTTATGTATTAGACTATTTTCTCTATTTTGTTGGCTGTCTTAAAATATCATTTCCATCCTATATCAACAATTAGATCTTCCTTCATGATGTTAGCAATTGTTATTTTTTTACAAAGCAATTTTAGTATTTAGGATTTTTAATTTTTTTTATTTTTAAATCTAATATCTAATTGTATAAAAATAAAGTTTAATCTATGTTGCAGAAAATAAATCCTAAAGAAACCACCAATTAAGTATCTCCTGTCACAGAATTTGCAAAGAAACATTCCCTCTCATTAGGAATATCCTTAGCAAATCTGAATCTCCTAATAACACTGTGGGTCCCAAGAAATGATGCCAAAAATTATGGGTGTTTTCAATACCCTTCATTTAATAATGTCAATCTAGGGTTGGTGTTTGAAGGTTGTATGCAAAAGGAGAAAGAGATCTTTGGCAAATGGTTCCTTCTATCACACTCCACACTTACAATAATTAAAAATCACACTTGATAAAATTTAAAATCACACTTGTTGAAATCGAAACACACTTGTAAAAATTAAATAACACTTGAATAAAGTAAATTATTGAATTAAAAGTAAATGAAAAACACATAAAATACCTAAAGTTTACAATAAATTGTATAGAAAATAAATGTATACAACAAAAAAGAAATCAACTAAGAATTTATAGTAAAAAGAATAATTAAAAAAATACATAAATAAAATACATGGATCCATCTCCCTTGGAATGAGTGGCCAACTCATTCCTTGGAGGAGTATTTATTTAGAACATAATAGACTGGACTGCTTAGAATAATGGAAAGAGAAATTATATTGTATAATTGATTGAATGAATTCATTCAGGTGTGGAAGGTTGCTTTATAATTTCATTATTCCAACCAACACCTTCATTTTGGAGTAACATCTGAGATAATTTATCCTATCTCAATCTTCACAAAATATGGAGACAGAGCTAACTATTAGAAATTAAATTACATAAATCTATATTTGAATATAATCTAAAAATGAAAAGTCTATACATGTGTGTGTGTGTGTGTGTGTGTGTGTGTGTGTGTGTGTGTGTGTGTGTGTGTGTGTGTGTGTGTGTGTGTGTGTGTGTGTGTGTGTGCGTGCGTGCGTGCGTGCGAGTGTGTGTATGTATATGTATATGTATATGTAGATGTATATGTATGTATGTATATATATATATATATATATATATATATATATATATATATATATATATATATATATCTATGTATGTGTGTGTGTGTGTGTATGTATTTCAATAAGTTGTTATGGACTTCAACAAATCTACTACAAACTTGTTTGGGAAGTATTTATAAGATTATTCTAATGTTACAACATCACAAATAATTCTTTCCATTTATATTCCTTATATATATATATATATATATATATATATATATATATATATATATATATATATATATATATATATATACCTATGTGTGTATATATATATATGTATATATGTGTATATATATATATATGTATGTATGTATATATATATATACGTATATATATATATATGTATATGTATATATATATATATATATATATATATATATATATATATATATATATATATATATATATATATATATATATATAAGGAATATAAATGGAAAGAATTATTTGTGATGTTGTAACATTAGAATAATCTTATAAATACTTCCCAAACAAGTTTGTAGTAGATTTGTTGAAGTCCATAACAACTTATTGAAATTTGTAGCAACCTGCTAAAATCTATAGCAAGCTTGATGAAATCCATAGTAAGCCTAGTGAAATCCATAGTAAGCCTGATGAAATTTGTAATTGATCTAATGTAATCCAGAACTAGTCTATAATAAGTCTATTATGATCTACAGTGGTTGTAGCAAGTTTTTTGTAATACATAGATATTATAACAAGTCTATTGTAATCTAGAATTGCTATAATAAGCATGTAAGAGTCCATATCTTGACCAATAATATTGAATCTTATTGTAAAAGAATTCAACATGGTTACTCTTCATATTTTGAATCATTCTTAGCATATAATGAATCATATATGCACTTATTGATAGTTTTTCCCAATAATCATTAGAAATAGCTAACCAATAGATAACAAGGAATTGTAAAGATATAACCATGCTATATACTTACTATTTCATTATAAATAAACTATAAGTTCAAAAACTATATTTAGATGCACTTCATATGCAAGAAAAAGTATGTTATTATATGGATATAATGAGCCATTTTATGGAATCATCATTTATAACTTTGCCTCTCTTAACACAAAAAATAATTAATTTTGTCATTTTGTGCTTACATGGTGCCCATGTGACATCCATTTGACAATTTTCATGGCATTTTTCATAAATAGCTTACGATATTAGTCATTGTCTTTTAAAAATCCAGATTTTTTCCATGACATTAGATGTGTGTTCATGGATCAATGCCGATCATTGATCATGATCATGGGGATTAAGAGTCATTGTATGATTTATGTTGAGCTCTATGGTTGTGATACTTGGTGTTTTTATGGGCCTTCTAGGCTCTCCACTCTATGCAGTGAATGTATGTACCATGTGTCAATCCAATGGGCCTTTAAGGTACATTAAAAAGTCTCTAATATCTACATTCCATCTGATCATCCTTTCATGAGCATGTATAGACTGTTGATCTTAATTTTAATGGATGCATGTGATTGGTCTAATGGATCAAATGCCCTAGATTCATCAAGTCTTTTTCTCTATCTAATCAATATTCATGATGAATCATAGGTCATTGATCCTAAAAGAGGGAGAGAACTTTAATCAATGCCATGACATAAGAAGGGACTTAGGCTTAAATAGTTTAGGATAAGGTTTACTTCATGTTTAATAAACATGTTATAAACTTTAAGCTAAAGTATTTTAGAGTATGTTTTTGAAATCCATATAAAGGGAACATAAGATAAATATTTTAGTCTAAATTTTATCTTGTGTTAATAAACACAACATATACTTTAGGTTAAAATATCTATGTTAAGTTCTTAGAACATGCCCAAGGGGGCCAAATAATACAAGGACCAAATGGTAGGTTTTAACCTAGGGTTTTATCACTTTAATAAAAAAAATAAAACCTTAGGTTAAAATTTTTTCAACTAAATTTTATGTCATAAGGACCTTTTGTCATAAGGCTTAATATAAGTCTCTAGCCTAAGGTTTATTTCATTCAAAAAAATGTAACTAGAACCTTACGAGATAGACTAAGATTAATACCATGTCTTCATATATTTAGATCAAAAGATCATTTTATCATTTAAAATTCATAGATCCTAAGTGTTTGGACATCTTCTGAGGGATCCCATTTATTTTTGATGCAATCCACAAGCATTTAGTAACATTTTAAGATATGCCCTTATGTCTAAGTAAAATTATTAATTAGCTTAAATTTGATGATCTCATGGATGTCTATGATGGCCTTGTGGATGTCAAATGATGGTCCTAAGAATGTTAAATTTAAGTTATTAGATCATTAGGTTTCATGGGATTAAAGTTGACAGTCTCATGGACATCAATGATGGCCTCGTAGAAGTTAATTAATGGTCATGAGAACATCAATTTTAATCTCATGAAACCCTTTTAGTCAATATACCTTAGAATTGATACTCTTTATTGGATTAATCTCTATGATGAAGCATAGACTATCGATCTTAATCTGAACAAATGCATTCCATTAGTTTATTTTAATTTGTGGGATCCTTTCTTACTAATATTTGAATGTATGAATGCCATGTGGTAGCTTCATGAGTCTTCTTGAGCTTTTAAATTTTCATCACCATGTTCACTCTATTGGATTAATTTTGTGTGAGTAGCTGTGGACTATATAATTAATTTGAATTATTGCACTTAGCATAAGTTTTATCCCAAGGTTAAATTATATTAATAAATACATCAAGACTTAAGGGTAAAACTTAGGCTAAGTTTTTACATTAAGGTAAAAACAGGTTTTGAAGGGACCCCGAAACCCTTTACATCAAAAAAGAGATAAACCATAAAGCACAACTGAGTTTCAAAAAAGGAACTTGAAACTGGAATAAACCAAACCAGGTTAAACAGGAACCTAAAAACATTAGAGAAGACCTAATGTAGCAACTGACACAACACACAATGGACTGTCAACAGATAGGATCTGCATCCTACAACCTCCCATACAAATGAAGTTATAAAAATAATTTATTTTTTACATGACCAAAGATTCATATCTAGAGGGGGGACAAAAGGCTTAGACTTCTTCCTTTTAATAGTTATCCATCCATCCTCTACCTTTGCTGCCTCAATCATCTGTACCTCAGAAGACAATGATCCATGAAACCCAGGGGACACAGATGATTCAACAACATCCTTTTGAAAACCAGCCACATTCTGGCTCCTAGGTAATTCTTCCACAACAGGGGGAGAGACCAAAGCCTCCTCAACACCAGGCTTAGAATGATCATTATTCCCAGTCTCCATAAGACCATCTATGGAATCTTTCACCCATGAATCCTCCTCAATCATTGGTTCTGAATGGATACTATCTTCATTCTTAGAATCAGCCAGATCTTCCACTAGTTGTTTAACCACATAATGTTCAGAAGAAGCCTCAGACCACCAAAAAGGTGGTCATCTGGACTTTGATTTCCCAGCGATACAACGAGCAACAATATGACCCATCAAGTGACACTTTCTACACCGAAAAGGTATGCCCTCAAAATCCAACATTTGTGTCCAAGTACCCCTTGGGGAGTCCAGACAAATCACCTCTGGTAGGCCCTTAGAAACATCCACCTCAACCATTAAGTGTGCACATGTCGAATGGTAACTATTCAAAGTATCCACAAATAAAAAGTCTCCTATAGCATTCCTGATTGTTTTAAAAATTGATTCATGCCAAAGATGTATTGGTAGATTTGGGAGCCGAACCCAGATAGGGAACTTGTTAAAGGTTTTCGTAAGCGGATTAAAATCCATATGCCACCATTTGGCCATGAGAGGATATTTACCTAGCCATAAAAAATTACTGTTGCTCAAGATTATCCTTCTATCCTCAGGGCTTTGGAAGACAACTATAAAGAAACCTTTAACACATGGGAAGATTTCAACACTATCTTCAAGAAGCAGCAACCAGTTCTTGGAGATCCAGCCATTTAGATCAACAAGAGAGGGCCAAAAGCCACGAAAATGAAAAATAACAGTGTGAGAGGAAAAAACTTCTACCCATTCAAAGATTTTGTCAACTAATTCTGGATCTATAGTTACCATCATGGGTTTTAGAGCACTTACAGGCATAACATGGGATGGCCCAGATGGTGCACAAGGCACAACTTCATTTAGATTCACTTCGAATGCCGCCACATCCATGAAAGTTCTTCCCCCTACTTCAAACCCTAATCCATGAGCGTAGGCAAAACACCTGGCTGAAAACTTTCCTCCACCTACAGAAGGGGTCTCTGCAAGGGCATTCAGGTTCTTCCCCATGCGAGCTGACAACACCCCTTCCAATCCAGGAGCCGTAGCCATGCCGATCCCCAGACTATCGACACCCAGTTTCAAATTTTCCAAAAACACGTGCTCAGGAGATGGCAACTTAGGCTATGTTTATACCTAATAGGAGGATCCTTTTAACTTTTAACAATGACTTCACATTTTTTGATCGTCAGTCCCACTTAATCATGGATCATCAATCTTGATCCAAGTGCTTACACTTGATTGGTCTGATGGATCAAAGCTTTGATCTATCAGGCTTCTTACGCTTTGTTAGATCATTCCTCATGATGAAGTGAGGTCTATTGGATTTAAAAAGAAGTAAGGAATTTAAGTTATGATGTGGGTAAATAATAAGAATATAGGTTAAAGATCTAATACTAAGCTCTTTTTTACATTGACAAATACAAATGGGGCCTTAGGTTTAAGACTTTAATCTAAGCATATAACAAAGGGGACCATGCTAAAATAAAAGACCCTATAAATATAAACATTAGACCACATTAGAAACATAAGGAATGGAAGGGGGAAAATAAAGGGGACTAATCATGATTTTTAGGATAAGGTTTTGTCATGTTGAAAAACATTACCACTCCTTAGTATAAAAATTAGGCATAAGTCTAGGGTTAATTCAAAAATGTTCTCGCTAAAATGTTCTTGCCAAAATTTGAATTTGAACAAAAGGTCTAAGCTAGGGTTTCTTGAAAGAGGGTTTTAGGACATGAATTCAAGTATGAGATCTCATAGACCAAAGGCTAGCAAAATCTTGAATGGTTTAAATTTTGAAAATCCTAGCATGATCCATTGAAGGGATCTCCATCAAACCTATAATCTTAAGACATGACATTTAATTTTTAGAAACATTATTCAAGGTTAAAAGTAAAACCATGAATAAATAGGCTAATTTCATTAGGTGTAGATGATCTTTAAATTTTAATAAAGACCATAATATCAAGTCTTTAGTGCTAAGTTTTAAAATAATCACAAGGATCCTTATTTTTTAGAAGTGGGGGTATGTTGAACTCAAAAAATGGTGAATTTAAAGGGAACATAGCAATATGTTAGAACTCAGAGACTCTAGTTTAGAAAAACAACTAGATCATCCATTCCACTTGATTAATGTCTTTATCAATATTAGTTCATGGTTGAAACAAGTCTTTAATGTGCAAAATTAGGATCAAACATAAAGATATAGCCATGTTATATGTGTGATTTGATTCCACTTACTATTTTACATGGGATTCAATGGACAACTTATAGATTTCATACCTTTGATCATTAACACTAACTTGGATAATGTTTAAATATTCATTAAGAACCATGCTTATAGTTTATGGAAGGCTTAGGTATTACTCTACTACCAGCCACATGTCCATAACCCTGATAGAGATGCCTTTGGCTCCACTCATGGTCTTTCTCCATTGCTATCCAAGCATCCATAACCTGTGTGGAGATTATAAAACTCACATTTAATTTAAAAGCTTATGATTTTTTCAATAATTTCTTATTTTTATATTTTTGGGTATTTTAGGATATCAAAAAAGGTTGGGAACCAATGTAGCCATATGTAAGGATTTGGTCAAGTGTTTGATCCTTAGATAATCACCTATGGTTACAACATTTGATCTAGGTAAGGATGTTTGTTAAGTGTAATCATGACTATCATTTATTAGATTGATCTTTCATTCTACATGTGTATTTATTATTAAAACTAGGTTCAGGTCAAGACAATGTTTAAGGTCTTATGTAATGGTTAACATGTTCATAGGTCTTTACTAGTTTATTCAAATCCTAATATCAATCTCCTATCTTTAATCCATGCTCAACATATGTATGGGGTTCATACCAACATTTATGACTTTGGATTTATAAGCAAACTAAGGAAATTTAAGTTGAGGGTTTTCCAAAAGGACTTATTAGAAGTAAGGAACAAACCAACAAGAAACAAACACACAACAAAAAGGTGAAAAATAAGAAGTAAAAGGGGAGAAAATAAATATATACATGCTTATGTATAAAAAAGGGATAGGAAGGAAAGAGTTAAAATTAAATAACTAGCCTACCTTTGTTAACTCTAATTATCTTATAGATTTACTCCATGAATACCCCAAGAGGAGCAACAAAGAAATAGTACTTGAGATACTATCCATTACTGGGCAGTGTGAACTCTACTCATTTTAGATCTTTAAGCCTAAAGGTGTTATCTCCATGTCTATCTACAATCTGATAGGGGACCATGTTTTCCCTTGGGCTCAAATGATTTACCCTAAAAAAGGACCAAGTCCCCTTGTCTGGACACTTTGATCTTTGATATTTTGTCAAACCATCTCTTTATCATGGTTTGGTGCCTACTAAAGCTATAAAAAGCCTTTTCTTGTGAAAAATCCTTCTAAATAATATCTAATAGCATTAATTTTACAAATTTTTGGTATTTCTCTATATAATATTGCATAAACTTATAGGTTGGCAACTTTAGTGTGATGGGGAATATAGGCTCCTAGCCATATACTGAAAAGAAAGGATATGCTTTGAGAGCTTTCTTGACTCTTGTTATATCTTCCCAAAGGGCATAACTAACAAGAATATGTCATGTTTTGGTTTGTCTACAATAATATTTTTAATGAATTTCCTCAAGTTTTTATTTATTGAATCATATACTTCATTAACTTGAGGATAATGGCTAGATGAAAACTTGAGAATAATGTTGTTATCATATGCCTATTATATCATTTCTATGGATGTAAATTCTGACTGATTGTCACATACCAAAGAGACTAGAGTGCCAAATTTGGTGCATATGCTTTCTTATAAAAAATTATCAATTATTCTCTTCTACGTTACTTAATGGCTTCATCCTCAGTCCACCTTTTCTAATAGTAGCTATCAGAAAATACTTGTGACATTTGATGAGCTTGGGTTGATTACCCCTACAAAATCTAGCCCCCATTGGATAAAGGGTTTCTCAATCATGACTAGTTGTAAAGGCATTACTACATTTGGCTCCTTGGTGATGAATATCTGGCATGAATGACATTATATCACATGATTATGAGCATCTTTAAAGATTACAGGCCAATAGTAGCTAGAACTAAGGATCTTGTGAGCTATTTTTCTCTTAGATGGATGCCGACTTCCAAAATTTTCATATAAATTGCTCATTACCATGGTGGCTTCTTCCTTAGAAACACATTTCAAATATATGCCTTCAAAGTTCTTTTAGTATGGGACTCTATTTTTGATGAGTTAGTGAGTTATCTTGATACTTGAAGCTCTTCTCTGCTCCATAGTTATCCTAGGTGGACAAGCATCATTTTAACAAGTGAAAAATGGAGTCATACCATTCATTATCTTAGAATCTTTGTCGATTAACTTTCATAATACTTTTCTTAGGGCTAGAATTGACAATCATTTGAATTCAACATTGGCACCTTAGTAGTTTTATAGTTTTCAACTCTATGTCATACTCTTGGAGGAATAACATACACTTAACCCTTCACTCTCCAATTTCACACTGGCTTAGCATTAAATTATTGGTTGGGTCTAGTATAATAGCATGCACTTTGTTATTAAGAATTTAGTGCCTAAATTTCTTAATAGATTTAACCAATACAAAGGTTTGTTTATCAATCAAAGGGAAATTTAACTTAGCACTCTACAAATTAGTACTCATGAAGGAAATTAGGTGGTTAGATCCTTTTATTTTCTAAGTTAAAATAGAAGCAATAGTGTGATCTAAGGAAAAAGAGTAGAGGTAAAAGTTCTTTAAATAGTTAGGACTTATTAATACTAGAGTTTGGATTATTCAATTTTGATTTACTCAAAGGCCTTCTTGGATTACTCATTACATGAGACTTTAACATCATTATTCAAAATATAATTCAATGGTTTGAAAATTTCTACAAAGCCAAAAATAAACATCCTCACAATGTTTCTCTTGACAACAAATGATTTCAATTATTTTTTACTATTGGGAGGCTCTATCTTGGATATGGATTCCACCCTTTTATGGTATATGGGAATTCAATCTTTAGTAATAACATGGCCCAATAGTTTACCCTTAATAACACAAAAAATGCTCTTCTTAGGGTTAAGGGATATCCCATACCTTTTGTACCTTTTGAATACCTATTGTAGATGTATGAAATGGTCTTCCCTATTCTTAGATAAAATAGTTAGATCATCCATGTAAATTTTGATACACTTACTAATCAGGCATTAAAAGGTATGGTCCATGGCCTTTTGAAAAGGGGCCCTTGCATTTATCACTTTGAAAGGCATTCTCTTATAAACAAAGGTTCCCCACTTGGTTGTGAATGTTTTATTCATTATGTCCTCCTTGTCTACTAAAACCTTGTTGTACCCTAAAAAAAGATCAAGAAAAGACATCATAGCGGATCCTAAAGCCATTTGTGTTACTTGGTTAAGAGAGGGAAGAGGATAATTATTCTTTTTAGATGATTTTTTCAAATTTATAAATTCAATACATAATCTAATATCACCATTATTATTTTTTAGTATCACAAAATTGTCCATCCAAGTAGAGTGCCTAATGGAAAGTATAGTCTTGGCACCTAACAGTCTCTTGACCTATTTGAAGATCATGGGTTCCAAGATAGGGTTCATAGGTCTTTGTTTTTACCTAAAGAGTTTGTAACTTTATTTAAGAGGTAGAGTATGGGTGATGAATCTTGGGTCAAATATATTCAATTCATCATAAGACCAAGTAATGACATCTTTCTATTTTGTTAACTCTTTGGCTCTCTTAATATTAATGTTAGCGTAAGCTTTTCCAATGTTAACTAGCTGAGGTTGATCTTGGGGTCCAAGATCAATAGCATTTTATTCCTTCCCACTTACTTTGGGAACCTTAGAATCTTCAATTAGCTTATTTTGATCAAATAATCTTTATAAGGTAATCATCCCCTTAGGGATCTTTTTGCCATTCAATTGAATGACTTTACCATCAAACATGCCTTCTCTAAACACATTTCCATTATCATCATCAATAATTTGATCTTTAAATGCTCCTAAACTAGTCACGATGTTTAGGATCTATTAGTTATCACTAAAGACCTGTCAATGGTTCATATTGTCTTGGATATAAGGGCATGGTACAATCTCAATACTAAATTTGGGTGAGTTTTGATCAGACATGAGGTTGGATACAATAGATTCCAACTCATCAGTATCTTTATTTTATTCCCTTAGGATAGAAACAATATTGAAGGCATCAAAATGTTCCACTAGATCCCAGACTCTAAATTTTTACCTCTTAAGGTATGATAGTTTTCATTGATACTTTTTTCTTACTTAATGTAATACTATTTCTAAGTCACCATAAATAAATAGTTCCTTGACCTTGTTTTTTATGGAAAATTATAGACCTAAGATGAAGACTTCATATTCTTCAAGGTTGTTGGTGCAAGGAAACTAGAGTCTATAAGAATCATGAAATTTCTTACCAACAGGGTCAGTTAGAACCATACCTACCCCAAATCTAGCTTTACACCTAGCCCCATCAAAATGTAACTTTCATAACCTAGGCACAACTTTGGAAGGTTTAGGATCACACACCTTGGTAGTGTATAGGGTGAAAACCCCTAAATATAAATCAATTATGTTTACCCTTTCATTGACAACATTATACTCAATAATTCTATGTTTCATCCTTAACTCCCTTTTAGCTTTTATTTGGTTGGGAACTCCATTCCAAGGTAGCCATAGGTGTGTATAGTATACAAACATATATACATTTAAATTCTTTATCCATTCTCTACTCAAAAGTAGTTAAAATGCATCAAGGATATCTACTACTTAGATATCTATAAATTGTTGGACCCTTGGCTCAGAAGCCAATTACATATGCACATTTAAAAATTATCCAATCACATTGACCTTAGACTTATTTAATTGAGTGACAACCTTATTAGACTTAATAGGGATCAAACCAAGTTGCTTATAAATGCCTACATGCATAATATTTGTGGAGGCACTAGAATTCAGCAAACAATTATGCAAGTTTTTACAAAACATTCTAACTATAAGTAAGAAGGGTGGGGACTATGTTTTAGCTCTATAAATAGCTACATTTTCATGATCAGCCTTGGATATCTTGCTAGATTTATTGGATAGGGAATCTAACAATAGATCTCATTGTTTTGTGATTGTGTCAATCGTGCAAGTTAATATTATTTTTTATTTTTTTCATGTCCTCTACAATATTATATCTAGTCCCATTGGAAGAATTGGAACCATCAACACTAGGTTTATAAGTGATTCCTTTTGGAGGCTCTAGATTATTATCTAAAGTGGTATATAGAGGAGTACCAAATTTGTTTAGAGGAGTAGAAGTAGTCAAAGGCTACCTCTATTCTCTATTCCTTAGAAGATATGTCTTATTAAATAACTTATGGAAGGTATGAACTTCTTCAAGAACATCATCATTCTCATTGTCCTTTTGGAAGGGAAATCAAATGTCTCGATCATGAAGGCCTGGTCAATAATCTTGGATCTTGAAGTACCTACACCATTATCTTTGTTAAGAACTACCTCTTAAGTGTCTAAATCTTCTTGAAATGCCTCAAAATATTTACATAACTCAATGAAATCAATCTCATCATGCTTAGAAGTACAAAAAACTCTACAATAATCAAGCAAATTAATATCATTTAGATTAATATCCAAAGCCTTATTTTTAGAAGAAGCTTCATTATTATTATTATTATTATTATTATTATTATTATTATTGTTGTTGTTGTTGTTGTTGTTGTTGTTGTTGTTGTTGTTGTTATCAAAGACATCATTATTAAACCTATTATTGGATCTATTGAACCTTTGGAAAGAGATGTTCCAACTAGAAGTTTCTACAATATTACCAACCTATATTTGAAACTAAAGGAAATCAATTATTAGTTTATTAACTATTTTTAGAATGAAATCATTCTCACTTTTAGTTGCTTCTAAATTATGGACTTAGATACTATTTGTACCAGTGGATGTTACCAAGGTCCTTTGATCATTTATATTAAATCCACTATTAGTGGGGTGGTTCAAGAACCCAAAATTATGGTTAAGAGTAGCATGTCTTAGAGTTAATTTGTTTAGATTTGAGACCTAATCAAGAGTAGGAGAATTATAGTTATTATTGGGAAAGACATTCAAGTTAGGCATATGTGGATTGACATTAGGTACAAAAAAGTCCATATGTCCCTAAAGTTGTATTTATTCATTAATGATCACATCCTCAACATAAGCTAAATATAATGAGTTCATTGGACCTACAACTCTCTTTATGAATACAATTTTCATGAGATCAAGAGCATCTTTATATATTTCCAAATCTAAGCCCTGATCAAGTTTATAAGGACCAATGGTTTTGCTATACATATTTTGGAACCTAGAATTCAAAGCTCTTATAGGTCATTGGAATCCCTTTTCATGGTGTTAAATTTCTAGTACATGACATAAAGGCTAATTATTTTGCAAAATTGGTCAATGAATATGTTAAAGTCATCCCTCGTGGTAATGCAATCATTAAACATGTTTAAGAACCACTCATATACAAAATCTTTGAATGTAAAATGGAAAAACCTACATGTCACATCCTCATGAACTACATTGAATAGTCTTAATGTAGAATTAAATGTTTTAACATCTTCTTCTATTGTTACAATACCACTAAGACTAAAAGATGGCGAATAATTTTTATGATTCTAATGGAGGTCATAGATTTCACCTTTTACATTGATAGGAGACCTTCCTAACCAAGCCATATCTTGATGAATGTTGAATGCAAGAGTACCTTGGTGTGGTAAAGTTGTCAAAGACTTTGAACACTTACATCTAATTTTGTCTTACTTGGCTCTCCTATGGACTTCCAACTCAAGTAAAGGATCTATTATCTCTAAATGTTATCCATTCCAAATCCTTGGTATTTCTAGCTTGATAACTTTAGACCCTATTTGAGACATGATGAATCAAACCAAACTTTATTGAGAACATGACTCATATTTGCACATTAAGCTATTTTTACAAAGATACATGTAAAGAACTACAAAGTGCATCAGATTTTAACTAAATTAGATAAAATAAGTGTCTAATTATGTAAATATGGTTATCCTTCATAACTATAATCCCATATGAACCCAAATCTTTGAAATATATACCAATATTTGATCAAAATAAGATATTCTTACCTCAAATACTATGGATTATTATATTTTAAGATATCTTTACCAGAATCAAGTATATAATCTCAAATATATTTGTTCTTTATTTAAAGGAAGAAAAAAGATGGGTTAAATAACATAAATATAAATGATATTTATGCCTCTGAGTAAATAATTATGCAAAAGTATAAATATAACACCAATCTTAGATTAAAACACATTAAGGTTAATAAAGATTCAACAATCTAACACCCTCCTTCTAGAGCCAGTGGACCTACATCCTACTGGTGCATCTATGTGTATCACATGTGATATTAGTTCTTAAAAAACACTTCTCATTTTATAATTATGAGAGTTCATGACATGAGTAGTAGGGTTTTGTTAATCTAGTTACCTATGGTGAAATAGAGGTAGAGAAAAATAAATTATTTCATAGATTTATATTGATTGGTGGTTGGGTGCCACTATGGTACTTATGAATTTTGTAGTATATATGTTTATCTTTGTGAGTCATGATAAAAATTATACACTAGATACTAATCTAAGTGACTATTTACAATGAGATCTAAGATAAAGTTATTTGATCATAAAAGAAGCAAAAGGAAGGGTAGGGCATAAAGAAAGTATGGGATTATTGATCCTTGCCTTAAACACCATGACAATGTTTTAATTTCAATTAAATATGAATTTAACCAATATATAATATAAAGTAAAAAAATATCATATAAAATTATATACCAAGTAGATATCCAAGGAAAACATGAGAGAATACAAGTATGAACGAGATTTGCTTTACACATTTATTGTTGCATTCAAATAGCATTTGCACATATTAATGCAAAGAAAATAAAATGAAAAAAAGTATAAATACATTCAACTAATATATCTTCAACACAAATTAACTACCCTATATCAAATATACACATTCAAAATTCATAAAAAAAAACCATTCAAATTTAAGACTTAGAATAAACAATTGTGAGAGAAACTAGGTAACAATTGATACAAATAAACTTAGACAAACTTTTAAGTATTATTTGGCTATATTAATTAGTTAAATAGTATATAATTTTTGGCTCAAAACTCCCCCCTCTTTACAAAATGGTAATACTACCTTTTATAGATAACTAAGGAAGTATAGTAGTTAGTCATAGGATTACCCATTTGTAAAGATAATGACATATGTCATTTACAATTCTAGAATACATTTCTCTTTCACAAGAAGATTGACCTATAGGTAAATATTCTAAAAAAATAACATATTCCTTTATAAAAGAATATTCCATGTTCAAATATTATAGTTATTTACAAAAATGGAATATTAATTAACCAGTGGGCCCTATGCTAAAGGGATCCCTTATTCCTCTTGGAGAATCTCCATAACTCTTGATGTTGTTATTTGACAAGCTCTAAATCAATAGATATATTCAATAGATATGCATATTATTCATCAATCAATTCATCAAACTCCCTATCGTTCCTTTCTATATCTTCTTTGATGCACCTAGCTTCTATAATCTTTTCTTCAATAATGAAGATCATGCCCATGATTCGGCTATTATCACTCCCTAATTAGCCTTAGATTTTTCTTCACACTTCTTACATCATCAAAGTGGCTCTATTATTGTAAATTTCATCATAAATGATGCCCAAGGTGCTAGACTTTGTAGGATTAGCCAACATGGTGATAAGGAGTTGTTTGACTTTGGCTATCATCTCCTCATCATCCCTTAAAAGTCTATCTAAACTTCTTGACCAAGCACTTAAAATTTAGATCTTAAAAACAACTATCCCTATTATTTCATTTAAGTGGGATAGGCTAATGGTTTTGAATTAAGGAATCCTACTCTTAATTAGTATGTTGATAAGATATATTATTTTATCCTCAAAACCCTACCACTAGGCCATTAATTTCCTGGCTATCTCACTCAACTAGTGCAGTGCATCCTATCTTAGCTTCATTTACTTAAAGTAGTCAAACATGTCAAAGACATATGTCTCAAACATATTTATTATATCCTTTGGGAATGATATGACAAATTGTGTCTCTAGATTCTCATTTTCCTTCTCTAGATTATGTATCCTTTTCTTCATGCCCTTGATTCTTGCTCTGATCTAAGTTGAATGAGCATAAAATAATATTTTAATGTCTTCCTCATGGATAAGATGATATTTATCCCTCTAACCCCTAATGGTATTTAAACCAACAAAAGTTTCAACTCTTTGGAAGGTGAATTACTCACCTCCAAACATGAATTTCTTGGTGGTCACTCTCTCCAATTCTATGATTTTGGATTTAACTGAACACTAGTTTATGACTTTGTGATCTTAAGAGGCTTATGATTCTCCATCTATGTGTTGATTGATGCTCTTGGAGTGTTCATTTGGGTGCTACTTTACCCTCCTGTGGCCACTATTCTTCTCTCTTCCTCCTTCATCAAAGACAATATCCATGGCTTAAATTCATCATGGACATCAATGTTAATTATTTAGTTCAAGGCCCAAGAAAGGGATAAAGTGGGAATATTATGAATTTACCATAAACAAACCATTCAGGGATAGCAGGTCCATGAATTGGGTGTCATCACTGAACAAGTTGACCTCACTCATGGGGTGATTGAAGGTCAGCTTAGGCTTCGTTCTCCCAACTGGGACCAATGCCAATTATACTTTCCTTTTCTATGGGGGTGTTATGGGAACCATGTCCAAAGAAATATCATTTCCCCTATCTTGTTCTATTTCCTTAGCCTAGGATTAGGGCTATTCATTTTATTCTTCTTCATCTCTTGACCCATATGTCATAGATAGCACCTTAAATGCATCCTCTACTATTTCATTAGGTTCTAATGCAATCATATCAATGTATTCTACTAGAGAATCTAGCCTTTTAAGTGTGGTTGAAGATTAACCTTCCCCATGTCTTTCATCTAACTTTTCCTTTCCAAGTCCTTGTGTTATTTATACTTGGGGTTATTATAGTGGTTACTCTAGAGTGGGCCAAGAAGAGTATCTAAGCAATAGGTGATATAATATGGGCCCCATTTTCTATATCTCACATGGTTACTTGACATCTCCCCTAGCCAACCTAAGCTTAATCTTGACGTTATGTATTTTTAATTTGGGTAATACCTTTAAGAAACTAGAGGCCCTGATGTAGAATGGGTCACAGAGCCTAGGTTGATGCTCATATACCTTATTTATGGTCTTTGTCTTTAGATGCTTAGTGATTACCCCATTAAGGTCCCATTACCTCAAATCATCTTTCTACAGGATGGATTCCCTATGTCTAGACATAACATTTACATGCTCCTAATTTTGCAACATAGTTATGCTTATTTTTAAAATAATGGGATGGGGGAGGCCCTTCATTTTTACTTGAAAAATCCATCTATATTATGAAGAAGTTGGTAAGCCACTTCTTGTTCTGCTAACTTGGTTTACACATATATTCATAACTTGAAGTGTTATGTTAAAGTCCTTTCAATCTTTATCAATATGAAATAAATGTAAAACTATATGTCTCCTATCAATTCCACATATTTATGAATCAATGGGTTGATCCTACTCATGGGAATTTTTATAATGGCTTCCACTAGGGATGGATAAACATAGTCATAGTTGAACTACATTTTGTGTCTATATTTGAATATGTGGAGCTTAGAGAAATGATAGGAGATAGTGGGTCTTCCATCAATTGACCAATTCTTAATGTTTAATATTTGGGTAAAGGATAAAAGGGCATCAAGAAGATAAGACATCAAGTAGAATTGTTTTCTTGTTTTCTTCTTGATGGCTATGAATTAGGATTTCAGACAAATATTGATAATCTCACCCAATGGGGGAGTGATTCCTTTCTCAATTATGAAGTAAATATAGGACACCCAAATTTTGTCAATATTCATGGTGGAGGGGGCTTCACATTACCTATTTATAAAGTTCATTATTATCCTAATTCCCTTCGTAAATTATACAATTAGGATTTTTCATGTGGGGACATGGATTACTTGGTTCCCAGTAAGTAGCCATGGGGCCAAGATTCTATTCAAGTTATGCTTTCTAGAGCAATTTTCAATGTTTGGAAAGTCTATTTTGGGTTTACATAGTTTATAATGTCTCTTGAAAGCTATAGGGGACATGTATGCTACTTTCTTAAAGATACACTCATGCATAATATAATCATTCTCAATTTTAAAATCTTGGAAAAGAGGAGTAAGGACATCAATATAATGAAATACCTTAGGCTTGGATAAAACATAATATATGCTAGCCATCTGGATGGACACTAGGTCATTATACCTCCATATAATGGTTTCATTTTTTGTTCTTCCCTTGTCAAATTTTGCATCTCTTTGATGGTCTAAAAGAGTTTGGTCTAGTTCTTCTTCCCATTATTCAAAGCTATAGTATCTAGGTTCATGTCTTTAAAGATTCTTCCCTCATTATTTGAGTTCAAATATAACTCTATCTCATCCCTTTGTTGTTGTCTACAAACTACGATGATTACAGAAGTTATTATTTTTTTCCAAATGAATTGCAAGTAGCCTATAGCTCAATTCACTCTTACTCAAATTGAAATTGAACTCTCTCAATTTGATTGTGATTGATTCAAGATTGAATTAGGGATTTTATGGATGCTTAGGGTTGGTCTAAACCTTTAATGGAAATGGTAATTTAAACAAAGGTTCATTCATGTCCTAGATTTGATTGAGACCTAGATCTTTATACCTTTGCCTTTTTGAGTAGACAAAATCTTTAATTTTTTTATTTTATGCTTGTGTGATGCCCATTTATCATCTATTTGAAAAATTTCATGACATTTTTCATAAATTCCCTAAGGAATTAATTGTTTTCTTTTGAAAATACAACTTTTATTTCACATCATTAGATCCTTATTCATCAATCAACATAGATCATTGATCATGATCATGAAGATTGAGAGTTATTACTTACTTTATCTCAGGCCCTATTGTTATGACACTTGGTGATTTTGTGGGCCTTTTAAGATCTACATTCTATGTAGCTAGCATGTGCCTGCCACATGTCAAGATTATGGGCCTTTGGGGCTCATTGAAAATTCTCTGGTAGATTCACTCTATTTGATCATACTCTCATGAGCAAGCATGAACCATTGATCTTAATCTGAATGGATACACATGATTGGTCTAATGGATCAAATTCCTTAAATTTTTAAGGTCTTTCACTCTATCCAATTAATCTATATCATGAATTATAAGCCATTGATCCTAAAAAATAGGGAGAAATTTAATCAACACTATGACATAAGAAGGGACTTCAGCTTAAATAATCTATGCTAAAGTTTATTTCATGTTAAATAAACACATTATAAAATTTAAGATAAAGTATTTTAGCCTAAGTTTTAAGAATCCATAGAAAGGGGACCAAGGCTAAATATTTTGTGTTAAGGTTTATATTTTGTTAATAAACACAAAATATACTTTAGGGTAAAATATTTATTTTATGTTCTTATAACATGTCCAAGGGGGCCAAATAATACAATGACCAAATGGTAGGTTTTAACCTAGGGTTTTATTGCATTAATAAACATGATAAAACCTTAGGTTAAACTTTTTTATGTTGAGATTTATGTCATAAGGACCTTTTAATATAAGGATTAATATAAGTCTCTATCCTAAGGTTTATTTCATTCAAAAAAATTCAATTGGAACCTTAGGAAATAGACTAAGACTAACTCCATGTCTTCATAAATTTAGACCACAAGATCCTTTTATCATTTAAAGTTCATAGATCCTAAGTGTTTGAACATATTCAAAAGGATCCCATTGATTTTTATTGCGAGCCATATCATGCCCTTATATCTAATAAAATTAATTGATTAGCTTAAATTTGATGGTCTCATGGATGTTAATGATGACCTCACAGACATCAAATGATAGTCTCGAGAATGTCAAATTTAAGTTAGTGGATCATTAGGTTGAATGGGATTAATGTTGATGGTCTCATGGACATCAATGATGGATTCATAGATATTAATGGATTGTTGTGATAATTTAAATTTTTAGCTCATGGAACCCTTTTTGGTCTATAGATATTGGGTTTGATATGCTCCATTAGATTAATCTCTATGATGAATCACAAACCATCGATCTTAATCTTAGAATATGTACACCATTAGTTCATTTTAATGTGTTGGATCCTTTATTACCAAGATTTAAATGTAAGAATTCCATGTGGAATCTTCACAAGGCTTCCTACGCTTTTGAATTTTTAGTTCCACATTCTCTCCATTGGATTAATTTTGTATGAGTATTAGTGGACCATCCAATTAATCTAAATGATTTCACTTAGCATATGTTTTATCCTTAGGTTTCATTATATTAATAAATACAATGATACTTTAAGGTAAAACTTAGGCTATGTTTATACCTGATAGGAGGAGCCTTTTAAATTTTGATGTTGACTTTATGTTATTGGATATTTGGTCCTTAAGAATGAATCATCGATATTGATATGAGTGCTTACACTTGATTGGTTTGATGGATCAAAGATTTGATCTATCAAGATTCCTACACTCTGTTATATCATTCCTTATGATGAAGTGAGTTCTATTATATTTGCAAAGAAGTGAGGCATTTAAGTTAGGATATAGGTATATAATAGGAACTCAGGCTAAATCTTTAATATTAAGGTCTTGTTCATGTTGAAAAATATGAACGGGGCCTTTGGGTTAAGATTTTAGGCTAAGCATATAAAAAAGTGGACCATGCTAAAATAAAATACCCTAAAAACATAAACATTAGACCATGTTAGGAACATAAGGAATGAAAGGGGGAAAATAAAGGGGACTAATCAAGATTTTTGGGATAAGTTTGGTTGTGTTTAAAAACATGATCAAGACATAGCATAACAATTAGGATTAACTTTAGGGTTAATTAAAAAATGTTCCTACCAAAATGTTCTTGATAAAATTGAATTTAAATAAAAGTACTAATCTAGGGTTTGTTGAAAGAGGGTTTTAGGACATGAATCCAACTATGAGATTTCATAGACCAAAGGCTAGATAAAGCCTGAATAGAATTAATCTGTGAAACTCCTAGCATGATCCATTAAAGTTAGCTCCATGAAACCTACAATCTTAAGACATGTAATTTATTTTTTATCAACATTAGGCATGGTTAAAAGTAAAACCATGAATAAATGGGCTAATTTCATCAAGTGTAGATGAACTTCAAATTCTAATAAAGAGTAGGATATCAATTCTTTAATGTTAAGGTTCAAAATAATCACAGGGGTCCCCATTTTTAAAAAACTAGGGTATGTTGACCTCATTAGAGTAATAATTACTAAAATTAATGATAGGAAATAGTAATTTTAGAATCTTTAGATTCATCCCTAGCTTCTTGCAAACCTACCCCTGAATCCTCCTCACCTTCTTCCTCCTCATTGGTTTCATCAATGTAAAACAAATTTTTCATAGGACATCAATGTGGTTTTCTCCATTTTCTATCATAATAAAAATATAAACCTTTTTCACACTTTTATTACACTTATTGATGTGTCAATCTAGTAGGCTAAGGAAATGATGGTACTCAAAAGATGCATTTATGAAAATTAGTGAAAGGTATTTGTTTGATCAACTATTTTTCCTTAGCCATGCATTCCCTTAGTATGGTCTTGGATATGTCATTAGGATGAAACATGAAAACCTCCAATTGAATGATATATTTGAGGATACCCAAAACTAGGTTAATTAGATTTTCCTTAGTGATGTTTACCATATGTAAGGAGAGATTCTAAAAATAATGAATGTAGTCCTTGATAGTCTCGATCTGGTGCAACTTGGCTAGTTGACTAAAGTAGTTTTCAAATAAATTATTATGATAATGGAGCTATGAATCCTCATAAAATATCAAGAATGAAACTATGACACACTTCTTTTTATTTAAAGTATAGAAGTAGTGATACGAAATAATTAGCTCAAGTTCCATATATAGAGAGGCTATAACCACTTGTTATGAACATGAAGTGTAATGTAGATCAAATAAAATTTCAATTTATGTGAGCTAGGTGAGTGGATAATTACCATCAACCTTGTGTGGGTCCAATTTTGGAAACATATAATTAATGCCATGATTGGTGTTATTTGGAGGAGGAGAACCAAACTAAAGTGGTGGAGGGTTATTTTTTAGTGGATATGCTACAAAGTTGGCTAATTTCTAAAATATTTTTTTCAATTGATATATCACATTATCTATGTACCCTCTCAAACCTATAATGTCCCCTTGCACTATATTAAAATCATCTTTTTTTACCATGCCTTTTATCTCTAACTTAAGTTGTTATGTTGCCTCTAATATACCCATATCATAAATTCTAGACTTCATGCCATCCTTGTGAGAAATTTTCAAAGTATCTTTCCATTTATTACATTTTATAGTGTTCAGACCAACCATGCATAAACCCTAGGAGGATTTTAGCCTTGAAAAAAGTATATTAGTGGAATAGAGCATTATGATCATCTTGCCAAAATGAATCCAACTATTTGTATTATGCACAATGGTAAAAATTTTGGCCTAAAAAAGTGTATCAGTAGAATATACCATTAAAATCATCTCATAGAGATGAATTCAATGACTATTAATTTTCACAAGGTAAAAAAATTATAGACTACGAGAGCCATCATGGATTCTAGGTGGATGGGTATGGTATCTCTTAAGGATGAAACTCAGGTAGTGGGAAACATTTAAGTGAGTCAACTTTGTGGTTTACACTTCATGTAAAAGTGGAGTTTTACCTCCTAATTTGTATCGAAGCCTAGCTCTATTAGCTATACTAGCTCTTTTAGCCTAATGTTAATTATATTGAATTATATCCTAATATGATTATCAATTGTAAATGGTAAAGTTTCATAAATAACACTTGACCCCAAAGTGGAGTTTTGATGTGCTTCTACCCACTTGGCATTCTTACCTATGTGCTCTCTCAGCTCCATATAGTTGCTTTAGGGGTCAATTTGATTTTCTTGATTATTTGATATTTTATTCCTAATCCATCCTATCCATATCACTTACACAGATAATTTTCATGTTTAACTCTTTATACAAAAAAAATTTAGGACACTTATCCCACATTTTAGGTCCCCAAATTAGTTGTTCTCTGGCTTGCTTAGGTATCTCATTTTACCTTATGAAATTATTTTGGTCTTTATGCCATTTTCGAATCTAGGCCCATTTGAGAAAGTTTCCATTTTTTACCTTCCTTATGAAGTGATTTTTGGATCCTCTTGTCATACTTTTAAAATCCCACTTGCCCAGGTGAAAAACTTGTCATTTTAGTCTTTCCTTGACATAATCAATATTTTCCATTAATTTTTTTTTAAGTTTGACAAAATAATCCCTAGACCTAATTGGGATTTGAAAGCCCAAATACGTCTTTGGGGATGTGTGCAAGTCATTTCAATTGTAATGAAAGTTTGAACCTCTAAATAAGTATAGGTGGGAAATGGTTTTGTTTTTTAGTGTTAATCAAGATTTTAAGGCCAACTAGGTCTTCAATATTCCTATTAGGATTTTGATATGAATTTACCCATTAATGATCATATAGCTATAACCAAGGATTGATCCCTACCTATGTTGAAGCCATCCCTAAAACCACTTCATAGATGTTGTCAAGGTCCCGATCCCCAAATAGGTCATCAAGGATCTTGAGACCACTTCCCACTCTTATATAGGTTTTTGACCCCATAAAATCCTAAGCCTATTATAATCATGTTTTCACTCCTTAAAACCTTAGAACCTAATACCTATTATAATAAAGGTTTTCACCCCTTAATTTCCCATGGACATTCATTTGGGCTTCTAATCCCATAAACCTCATAAGCCTAATTCAGTAAAATAAACACCAAAACTCTGATTAGAACTTGGAAATTGTCTACCAGGATCTTATAGACCTAATCGAGGGTGTAGACACTACCTATGTCTAGATCCCTTCCCACTCATTTTCTTTCCTAAAATCCTTCACTATAATTTCAAAACCCTTAATTGGGTCTATGTCCTTTGGGCATTTTAAACATGTTTTTCCTACCCAATGGAATGAAGTGTTATTTGAACATACTAACAATGGGCCTATCAAAAATGGGCCTACTAACAATGATTAGGTCCAAGAGTTATGCATTATAAGTTCTCAATTATATTAAGGATTTAAAATATTTATATTAACTACAAGACGAAAAATGAATAGTAACATTAAAAAATAGGCTTGATCCCCTCATAATCTTAGATAGGTCTAAGAGGGCCTTTTTTTTACTTTTTAATCATTTTTTGGCCATAAATCCTTATTCGAGTGTCAAAAATTGAAATTATTTATGTTGTTAGAAAGATGACTCTAGTTTCGATGTAATAGGTGTCTTAGTTTTACTTGATTCCTCCTAGTTATAAACTCATTCATGTTTTTCTATGCATGTATACTGTTCATTTTAGTTAATTCATCTTTTTTACTTCATTTGGCTTCTTTTTTTAGGTGAACAATGAAAGTGATGGGAATGGGAAGAGGAGGAAGTAGTTGGGAGTATTCATGGCTATTTTTCAAAGTTTTGGATAGAAAATTACTCCCCTTGGATGGGCATTAACTATATATTGACTAGATTTTATTTCCAAAGTATTGGATTTTTATCCTCTTGCATGAGATTTTACCAATCACAGTTTTATTTTATACAACTTTCACTATTTTTTTAGTGTTAATCTCTCCCTCAACTCTTCTCCTACTATTATGCTAGAAAAGTTTGGGAGATCAATTATATTTAACTATGATTGGATACCAAAATTATTGATTCATGATTAATAAAATGTCTTAAATTTATTTGATTCCATTTGTGTGTGTATATGGTGGTGGTAGCCATCATTTATCTATTTTATTTACCTCTAAATCTTTCATTGGAATTGGATTCAATTGTGCATATGCTGGTTGGTTAACTAACTGATTTATGGAGTTCATATGATCAAGATATTGAACTTTCTTCTCTTATTTTGATATTTTATTTAGTTTCCCTCTTCTCTCTCTCTTTTTCATTTATTTTAGTAGATGATTAATCCAACATTTGAAATCAATGTATGCCTAAATCAATAACTTAGTCTCTACTTTCTTTTTATCTATTATATTACTAGATTGTTTAATGTTAATATTATGGGATGAACACATCAACATCAAATAAAATAACCCATTACGTAAAACCTTACACTTATTAATTTCTAACTAGGCAACACTTGAGTGAATGCTTGTCTACCTATTTTCAACACCCACACTAAACTTAATAAAAAATAACAAATTGGAATTCTTATTTTACATTTTTCAAATAACCAAAACCTATTGAAATGCACATTCAAAGGATTCAAACCACCAAAGGGACCTTAAAATGGAATGGTCATAACGAACCACTAAGTGAATATTAGTGCACCTAGACCAAGTAGATATAAACCTTGGGTACATTTCCTATATTCTCATTTGAATAGAGGTGTGTCATGAGATGACAATATAATGTTGGTACATGCCAAAATTCACATCAAAAAAACTTACACTAGAAGGAAGGCCTCCAATCAATTAGAAACATAAAATTGGAATTTAGTAGAAAAATTTAAAATTGAACAGTTATGGGTATTTCCCATGCCTAGGTAGTCTAAAAGCCAAACTTTAAATTAAATGGATATCCACAAGATCAAAGTCCTTAGTGGCTAATTTTGAGTTTTTGTAACTCACTGAACATAGGAAACTAAGGGTAAACAATGGGAAATAAAAAAATTAGGAAATCAACTTAGCAAGTAACTCACCTACTTCTATAAATGCATTTACCAATCCTTGTTTTTCCCCTTAGAACCCACCAATGGTAGAGAATCCCACTTGGCTTGGTGTAGGTGGATTTCTATGAACATCCCAAGGTGCGCCCATAATTTTCCCAAGAATCTTGATAAATTCTTCTAAAAGTATTCACCTAATGGGATCAAAATAGTCAAGGATCATATCTATGCATTTAAATATGTCTTTTTCCAAACATAAGTTCAACATGAGGATGTGACTTGCCACATATTCCCTTACTCCTTAGGGTAAGTTACCTACATTTGGTATATGATACTACCCAATGGATCTATCAATTCTTGTAATTATTTTAAAAAAAAATCCATCAACCATTTTAAACTATCCATTGATATACCTATCATATATCATCACTTTATTTCTACCCGTATAGATCCAAATGAACTGATGAGTGTTTTCAATGCATGTTTCCAAAAGATTTATCAAAGGTTGAAAAACTCTTACACTCAAATGGAAGTGGTTACCATACAAATGCACCTAAGGGGTTTAGACTCAGTGACTTATATGTTCCTTAGAAGAAACATGATAACCCTCTTATCCTTATCCTTGGCATAAAATGAGGTTGTAATCATTAAACAACAAATGGTTCCACAAGGTTACATGATTGTTCCTCTGCCTTTATTAGGACAACTAGGTGTTTATAATTATATCTTGATGATCAATTATGCCCTACAACAAAATACTCCATTGATGAATCCAATCTTAGGTGCCTTTTATGCAAGCCCAAATCTAGTCTACAAGCCAAAAACCATAAACCACATGCTTATTATTCAACCTTATATGCCTCTTAATCATGTTTTACCTCAATAAAATAGTTAAAAACTTGTATCCATTACATACAATAATAGTGATACCTTGCTTAACATTATTGGTTATACTGCTTCCACTAAAAACTAGTAGGTTGTCCCATAATTTATAAATAATCAAACATTTGTCAATAATGTTCACAATAAAACACATCCCACAATCCATAAATTTATAAATTATAATGTAGTTATGGTTAACTCACAACCACAAATGATAAATTCACTAAATACTAGTGTGAATCCAAGAGTAGCAAATTTATAACATATGGTTCATAGGTTGAAAAATGATATAGTAAATTTATGTATACAAGTGCCAAAAAACACAAAGTATAATTCAAACAAACCACCAGAAACTATAAATTTCAACTTCTATAGATCCAACAAATAATGGAACATGAGTCTAAATAATGGAGGTGTACCTAACCCACTAGACAATAATAGCTAGAATAATAGCAATGATTCTTCCAATGCAGTGAACCTAGATGATTTAATACTAACCACCTATAATATGATACAAAATATAAATAACCAAATTTATATTCATTACAAACAATTCATATATACCTCAAACATCTTCTAGAAGGAGATGGAAAATCTATAACTATTTTTGGCACTTGATAATAACTCTAACCAAGGTGGAAGAAATATTGATATAACTCTAGTCTTGGAGACTTATGAGTTTCCATTTGAAATTTACAATGATATAAAGGATAAAATGTATGAGTTCCATACACTTAAATAGTTTCAAAGGAGAAATAACTATCAGTTGAGGAGTAAATTTAAATATCTGTTAACTATATCTACTGTAAACAACACTCAAGTTTTAAATGATGAAAACTCAAGTAAAAATTTGTTTCCACCTTTGAGACCTAAAACTTCTTACCAACCTAATAATTAAACCATACCTCCACAAATTGAAAAAATAATATAATTAATCAAGCATAGATACATGATCATAGATGACCTAGGAAACACTAAGGCCAATATCAATATGTTTTAATTGATTCAAATCTAAAATTAGTAGGACATGTTACTAAAATAATTATATGCTCTTAGAGGTAAAGAATCTAGTAGGACATATAATTACCATGTTGTAGTTTTTAATGATAAAATTGAAACCCCTTTATTCCTCTTAATAATACATATTTTTAGCAAAAATCTACTGCATTATATAGTAGATTAAGGTGCTTATAACAGCTTCATGCCTTATGAAATTTATCATTAGTTGGAAAGATAAATCACATCCACAAGTAGTCAACCTTGGATCTAAGGTTATAATAATTTATTGACATTTAGGTAGTGGATATCATAATTTTAAGTAGGGATTGGTCCAAAATGCGAAATGGTTATATGGAAATAAATTTATCTTGTATGTGGCTCCCATGGAGAGGTATCCCTAATCAAATTAGAATTGAAAATGAGCCAAATATGACTTACATGATAATGGAATACAAAAAAACAAATGAAATATTTTTTAAGAGTAAGATCTTGAGGTGTACCCACTTGAGAAAGAGGTAGTAGTTTACAATAAGTTTTCTATCAACATGTCTATTCAAGAAAATTTAAAAATTGAAGAGCTAGATCAAGTAGATGAGGATGATTTCCTCTGTGTATATAAAATTATATTATTTATTAGTGCTATTATAATGTACAAGGATAAAAAACTAACCACTTTAAGTTAAAATTAAGGATGACAATGATTATTATTGATAATATGTATGGCTGAGTCAAAAGTCAATAAGCTCAATGAGAGTTATCCAAGTGAAACTAAGGAGTTTGTGAGTTCTTGTGATGAGAGAAAATATATCCTGGATAGACCTATACTCAATTCATCCATTTATTACTTGGATAGAAGGTCCTTATAATATGATAAATAATATGTTTGTTTGCTTGGCATTGAAAAAGATAATGAATAAATCAATGTTATAGTAACACCAAATCATCAAAATCCTATGCATATAATTAAAAAACATTTGTGGATTCTAAAATTTGAAAGTTGAAAATATAAGATTGGGTGTGGTTCTGGTGTAGATCTTTTCTACACCAGAGTAAAATCATATTTGGATGCACTTCACCTATAGTTTGATTATAGGAATAACATGGCCAAATATGAGGCACTAGTTCATAGTCTATTATTCTCCCTAAGGAAGAAAGTTAAAATTATCAAAGTATTTGGTGACTCTAAACTAGTAGTTAAATATGTAAGAATATAATATGTTTGTGATTACAAGCATTTATCTATATACCAAATCTAGATAAGGAATTTAAAAGAGGATTTCGATGCATTCAATATTCAGACTCTACATAGAAGGAATTACATAGTGGATGCTTTACCTAAAACTACAAGTAATCTACATCTTATATCTTAATCCAAGTTGAGAAGGTTATCTATAGATTTAGTTTTTACTCCTTTCATTCCTGATAATATACATAACTTCCATGTATTCAACCATAATTATTATTCCATTGACTTCATCACAAACACTTATCTATTTAAATCACAGATAATAGATAAGAGTTTGAACCTAAAAAGGAAGGGCTAATCAACCTAAAAACTAGTAGTATACCAAAAGGTATGGTATCAATGGAATGATTATTTAATATGGATTATTAATGTGAGTAATATAAATCAGCCCTTGCCAAAGTTATGATGCACTAGTAAAGCAATCTATGTAATGCAACTGAATCAAAGAACATGTTTCTAGGAATGACATGCACTACAAAACAATAAGACTTTATTTAGGCCTTAAAATAATTTATAGATGTTATTTTGTGGATATTTTAATACATAAATGTGTTAAACACTTCTCTTATCATGTATACCATCCCTCTTAGTTTAAATTAAACCATTCTACCAGAAACAAAGTTATGGTTAATCCACTATTAAAATCATTGATATTCAAAGAGGTACAAAAATACTCAAAAAAAGGATAATTTTACCTATTAGATACTCCATGTGGGTGGAATAATTTGATTCTTATTATAAATAAAAGTGGAGATACAAGACTATTTTTTGACTTCCACAACTTGAACAAGGCCTTAGGAAAGGAAACGTACCTGCTATCTTCACTATATGAAGTTTTATAGATATTGAATGACTCATAAATGATGTCATTCATGAATGGATACTAAAGGTATATTTAGGTAGTGTTAGATTATGAGGACTAAATTAAGACAATATTTACAACAAATTTGGGTACTTTCACATAGAATAGGATGCCATTCAACCTAATCAAAATGGATGCCACATTTCAATGTGACATGGTCATTTCATTTAAGTGTCTCATTAGTAAATGCATAGTTAAATACATATATGACTTGAAAATATTTTACAAGGATAGAAAGGACCACATGAAAGACTTGAGAGTAGTCCCATAGAGATGCAAAGATTATGGAATCTCTCTGAACCTAAATAAGTGAATGTTTAGGGTAGAAAAAAGTAAGTTTATTAGACACATCTTAGAGATATTCATATCTATAGATCCTTAGAGAGTGGATTAATTTATAAAAATTCCATTGCTTATCATTAGAAAATATATGAAGTAATTATTTGGCAAGATCAACTTCATTAGGGAGTTTATATTAGCATTTATATAAATAGTTTGACCATTAAATAACATGTTAAAAAAGGAAATAAAGATTGAATTGATAAATAAAGAAAGAGAGGATTTTACATAAATCAAGAAATCCATTGAGAACACACCAATGATAATTAGTTATAATTATACACAAACCTTCTATATCTACTCATTCACCTTAGAGCAGCCAAGTGTAGTTGTATTAACATAAAATAAAGAATCCAAAAATAAGAGATATATATCATTCATGAGTTATCCTCTTTGTAATATTGAACTAAGGTATTCATCTTTATACAAATAATCTTTTGGTTTGATTAAAGCCATTAAAAATTTTAGGCATTCATTCAAAATAACAAGGTGCTTTCAGTGGTGACTAACGTAGTAGTGAGGGTTATGTTGATGTAAAATGAGTTGGGTGAGTGAAGGGGAAAATATATATCCATTCTCCAAGAGTTTTACCTAGAGTTATAGCTGATTAAAAATATAATGGGTTAAGGATTAATTAAGGTCATGGCTGAAGTATACCCATATATAATTTTGTATCAGTACACAATGCCAGACATTATTAATGATGATTGGTATCAATATGTGGTCTATTACTTGCTTAATAATGAGTACTCAAATCACTTAAATTTAAGTCAATGAAGAGACTTACACCTTAAAAGTAATAATTAATGATCAAATCATGTGTGATATACATAATAAATCATGGAGGAATATGTCTTAGATGCCTAAACAATCAAGAATTAGTTGGAGTACTTAGTGATAGTTATTGAAAATATACAACTATTCATAGATCAATGTGTGTTATAATCTATCAAATACTTAGGGTAGGGTATTACTATATGTATGTTTTTAAAGATGATCATGCTCAAATATAAACCTATCATACCTACCAAGTTTCCACACATAGATAACATACCTCTATCATGCCATTGTAGTTGTTCATTGAGGTTTAACCATTTATAAAATGGGGATTAGACTTTGTTGGTGCCATCAATTCTGACTCTTCATTAAGACACAAGTTCATACTTATGGAAACTTATTATTTTACCCATTGGGTAGAATCTAAATCATGTAATAATAGTATAATTGACATGGTAATCTATTTTTCATAATAACACATCATCACTAGGTTTGGGATGCCTGCTACACTAGTATGTGATAATGGTATTTATTTTTCATCTTTTCAGTTTATTGAATGGGCCTATGAAAACCATGTAATACTAAAATTATCTTCAAATTATTATCTATAGGTTAATGGTGTGTCAAAATTAACTAATAAAAATATTCATGACAAAATTAATAAGACCTTTGAAAAGAACCCTAGGGACTAGCATAATGCCTTAAAATTTATATTATGGTATGGTTGATAATTTTGAAATTATAAGTCAAATTTTCAACCCTAAAACTTGAAATTTTTATTTTAAATACATGGTGTACTTTTTTATATATTAAAATATCCAATGGATACATTTTTTAGTAGCTTCATTTGACTTCACAAGTGATTTGGCAATTTTATTGCCTAAAAAGACTATTTTAAGGCAATATATATAGTTATTAAAATAAAATTTGATATTAAAGAATCTTAAATACATTATTTATCCATTAAAATGTCAAAAAAAAATCTGGAAGAGTTTTTAGTTCTTAAAATGAATAAAATGGATTTATCTCTCATATCGACCTCCTTGGCAACTCTAGAAGGGCCATTGGTTTTTGCTTAGTATAGGAAGGAGAGAGAGAGAGAGAGAGAGAGAGAGAGAGAGAGAGAGAGAGAGAGAGAGAGAGAGAGAGAGAGAGAGAGAGAGAGAGAGAGAGAGAGAGAGAGAGAGAGAGCCAAGTTAAAATATATTTGGAAATAAAAAGGAAAATACATAATTTAAATTTATTGTCATTTTTTTAATATTCATTCCCCCATATTTATGAACAAAGATTTAGGGTTCATATTTTCCTCCATTTATTTGATTAAAGATTAAATAGGGAATAATGGATATATTTAGGTTATTTTAGTGTTAAACATGATATCTTCCATGTATATTAATTATGTAACTCCTCTCATGAAGGTACATATGGCATAAAATTGGTTTCCTATAATTTCCTTGTGATTGGTCTGTTTGATCAATTTTGGAACATGTCTTGAGTTGCCATGAAAATTTATTTATATTTAGGGGTTATTAATTAAATATATAATTAATTTAACACCTAATTAATATAAGAAAATGTTCATATTTCTCCATATTGAGTATAATCTCCTTTGAGACAATTTTAGGTGAGTTGGTCTCTTTAACAAGCTACTGTTGTAGTTAATGAGATTTATGTTAGTGGTAAATGGGTTATGAAGTAAACAAAAATATTTTTAAGAACATGAGATACCATAAAACATTATATAATGATTCAATATGGATAGATATTCTCTCGAGAGAAAAAGTCTATTTTAAGCTTAGAATGCCTAAATAACACTAAAATACTATATGTGACTAAGTTACCATCTTGAGAGATATTCAATAGAATTTTTGTCTTCATAAACATGTTTTTAAGGTGTTTTATTAACCTTTAAATTTGTATAATCTGATTATTTAATATTAGAGTGATTACTTGGGCTCTAAGGTATATCAAACTATTCAATAAAACCTCCTTAAGACATTGTTAATTGAGTTTAAGGTAAGTTAGAAATTTTTAAGTTAAATGTCAAATCTAGATATCCATATATATCAAATTATTTGAAGCTCTTAAATTTTATGCAAGTTATATCTAGAAAATTCAATGGTTTGGGTATCATATGTTGAGTTATCTATTTATTAAGCTCTTCCAACAATCTGTACAAAGGCCTAAGAGTGACAATGTAAGTGGCTACAGTAGTTATCTACTTCATGCTATATATTCAAGAAGAATTATGATTATATCATGAAGGTTGGAATATTTCAAGTTTAAATTATTAGATAAGATCAATAATTTTTTATATCTAGAGAGAATATTTCATGCTATACAGTAGTTATCTACTTCATGCTATATATTCAAGAAGAATTATGATTATATCATGAAGGTTGGAATATTTCAAGTTTAAAATTCAATGGTGTGGGTATTATATGTTGAGTTATCTATTTATTAAGCTCTTCCAAAAATCTATACAAAGGCCTAAGAGTGACAATGTAAGTGCCTACAGTAGTTATCTACTTCATGCTATATATTCAAGAAGAATTATGATTATATCATGAAGGTTGGAATATTTCAAGTTTAAAATTCAATGGTTTGGGTATCATATGTTGAGTTATCTATTTATTAAGCTCTTCCAACAATCTGTACAAAGGCATAAGAGTGACAATGTAAGTGTCTACAGTAGTTATCTACTTCATGCTATATATTCAAGAAGAATTATGATTATATCATGAAGGTTGGAATATTTCAAGTTTAAATTATTAGATAAGATCAATAATTTTTTATATCTAGAGAGAATAAGGACAAGAACAATGATACCTTTCAGTCTACAGTCCATACAAGGACACATTGAACCTATATCCATGATAATAGGGTTATTCCAAAAAGTATCATCTTGTAGAGATGGTTTTAAAGGTGAAATTATTAATTAGGAACCCATATTATATTAACAAGAAATTATAATTTTAATATCATGAGGTAAGTAGAATTTCATTCTACTATTTTAGTTAGGCATCAAAATCTCCACCTACAACCATATATTTTGGCTTAGTCAGCTAGGTCTAATGCAAAAGTGGACTTCCATGAGATGATGAAATAAATTTCTTGTATGATGGATGATTTGATGATAAGTATGACTTCATGTAGGAATATAATGAAGGAGGTTATCAAAGGGTGAGGTATAAAATATCCTAAAATAGTCATCTACAACCAAGTATAATAGTCATCCATATCCCACATGACCTTCTAAGCATAAAAAAACTTTCTATACAAGGTGAAGTATTGAGGATGAATAAAATTTCATGATGACATGATTTGATACATTAAAAACATAACTCTATAGACCAAAAAGAGAGTATACTAAGGGGCTAATGGTAAAAATACTTACCTATAATTGTATAAGTAAAATGATGACCTATAACCATCCTCCTTTATCTCAAATGGTGAGGTAAAGGCAAGGTTGGATCATAATGTATTTGGTAGGTCTACGGGGTCTGTATGAAGTATATAAAGGAATATATAACATTATAAAGGATTAGATAACATATATAGATTGTTTATCTCTCCTCTCTCTCAATTTAATCCTTTTCTATAGTCAAGGCACAAGAAACACATAGTCACTTGTGTTTTATAGTTAATAAGAAGACTTACAATGGATAAAGGTTTATATTTCTTCATAGAACACTAAATTTTATTTAATCCATGTCATAAGACCTACTCAAAAGATTACCTACAGTCAAGAATTTAAAGTTACTTATAGTCAGCTACCTTATTTACAAGATGCATAAAGGAGAATGAGTGTTAATGAGAAGATTTATTAAGAAAATGGCTGGTATTAGAATTTATCATATGTTATAAATGAATAATTTTAATTTTGAGATAATGAGGTATTTTTTGTGCAATTTTGTGTCTAGAATCCTCCAAATGGTCTACATCTCAACCATGATGTTTTGGTCTATAGTTAGTAGTCAAGATGTAATGTGAACTTCTTGTCTGAAGGTCATGAGGATAATCAAGAGGTAGATGTGTTTGATAGATTATTTAAACCTAAGTGGTATCTAAACCAAGTCAAGAATCATTGAATATGATCACTAAAGTAAAAGTGAATACTTTGAAACTCATATACATAGTCAACACCTTAAATTCACCTACAAGATGAAAGTTAAGAAAAGTTGGTGCTAACCTAAATGGAAGACTAAAGATGTTTAAAACACATTAAGGTATTTATTAGTTAACACAAATGATCATAATATCATGATAAAAACAAAGGAAACATACATAAGATGAATCAAAACTGATTTCAAACCCCTATGCACATTTAGGAGCAACTACAATGCTACTTGATCTTATGAGAGTTAAGCTTGAAGGAAGGGTAGAAATGGTGAAAGGAAACTAAGGTGTTTCTCTAATAAAACCAAAGGTCATAAATTTATGTTTGAGACAAAATTAAAATTGAAGAGGATTGAATTACATTGATCTCAAACTCCATACATAGTCAGTCAAATCCATTCTACTAGACCCAACCAATCTTGAGAAAAATTGATGTTGAGGCCTCTATAAGCATAATCACATTTTGAGATTTGGTAAAAATGGTTACCATGAGTGGATAACTTAATACATGGACATTTAAAATTCATAAAATTAGTGTATTGACCCATTATTCTTTCTTAGACCTTGCCCACTCTATTGAAAAGGGATAGTCATGAAACTAAGGGGTCTATTTGAGCTCAAAGGCATAAATAAAATATGTTAATCCTTGTGAAGATTCCTTAGGAAAATTAAAATTCATGGAAAAGGTATCTATACACTATTAGGAGACATTAACACTTAGTTTTAAACTCAAGTTCCCTTGAGGGCTAGTAAAGAGATGACAAACCTAAACCCCAAGACCCCTAACCAATATACCAGATGCATATAGGCAAGTGATAATCATTGACAAAGAATTTATAGCCATGGAGAGGATTTTTTTTATAGTACATGAATCTCTTCTAGTATTTATGTGGAGTTTTGAGACCCAAAAATAAGATTAGACATTTCTCAAGTCCAAAGAGAGATAAGCATGCCACTTGAGGAACAACTTTAGATATTCACACCTTATCTCAAAATTTTCATGGTAATATGAGCCATTTGGTATAGGTGATGAGGTCATTCAAGAATTTTTTACAAGTGGAAAGGTGTTATTTGATGATATGTTATCTATGAATAATTGTTAATACCCTAAATAGGTCTTAAACCCCTCTAGAACCTTGATAGTGACCAATCAAGGAAAAAAGACCTAGAAAGAACATGTACTACCACATTTTGATCCTAAAACCTCTTGGATGTTATTAAGGAGTCTAAGTAGTTTATATACATGTACTTTGATGCTGATGTTACTTGTATAAAATACCATAAATTCCCTATTTTTTCATATTTTTGGTGTTTTATAGGGGTTATGAGAAGGGGAAAACTTCCCAATAATTGAATGATGTAATTTCAGATGTGTATTAACTATTTAATACCAAAAACTAGCACAAGATATTTTGTATGTTATCAAACCAGTCATGTGTTGATGCTTAACTATGTATCACTAAGTCAACATATAGTGTTTAAGAAACACTTCTCATTTCTATATTCAAGGAATACATTGCATGAGTTTCATGTTGTGATACTCCTACTACCTTTGGTGGAATAGAGGCAAAGCACATAAACTGTTTCACAAATTTATAATGTTTGGTTGTCAAGAATGACCACTGCCTAAAGTAGATATGTGAAATTGAAAAAAATATATACTAATTAAAGTGAAATATTCTCAAAACATAAGTATAAAGCTAAATTAAGATGAAATATTAAAAATTGAGCTAATCTAAGGTGAATTGATAAAAAAAGGAGCAAAAAGAAGGGTAAGGCAGAAAAGAGACATATTAATGTTGTTGATATTTAACACATATATTATGACAAAGTTCAAATATAATCCAAATATGCACTTAAAACCAATATATACCATGAAATAACATAATCTTAAATCCTACTACACATTAGGAAAGTATTTAAGGAATGTATGAAATAGTGTAAATAAGGACCATATTTACTTTAGATATTCACCCCTGCAAGCAAACATCATTAACACATATGCAAGAAAGGTAAAGAAAATGAATTAAACCTTATAACTTTAAAATAACCCAACATAAGCACAAATTAGTAAATTTTTACTTAAATATGCACATCTATAATTCAAAAAAAACCATTCAAATATGAGATTTAGACTAGACAAATGAGAGAGAAATTGTAATAGCAATTCACACAAGTAAAATGGACAAAATTTATAGAACTAATTACTTATATTAATTTGATCAAAATTTACAAATAGTTTTTGGCTCAAAAAACTCTCTCCTCTTTTTATAATTGGAAATACATCTTTTATATAGACAATTCATTGGATATGTCGATCATTCCTTTTTAATATGCTGTTGGACAAGTGTACACATGTAACTAGACAAGTGTCAACATACAATTAGACAAGTGTCATAAATAAGTATCCCTTTACAAATTATTGAGGACCAATGACCTTTTTTAACTATGACTAACCAAAATCTACATATGTTCCATATTGCTCCTTATTTTATAGAATATTTCATCGAAATGATTTACATGGTCTTTTGATTTAAAATAAAATATTATGTCAACTCATTTAACTTTGAGACTCTTTTGGACTATCATCCCCCCATTCACTAACCATATTAAGGCTAAGACATGTTTATTCTTTTTATGGTCTTCATTGGTATGGGATAATTATAATTCAAGCATTTTTGGGTCCACATGACATTACAATCTAATGTGTCATCTCTATGTGGCAATGCACATGTCATTTTATTTATTAATCCTAAAATTTGACTATCTCCCCTAGGACACATGTTAACATGTCATTGGGTATATATCTTTAAAAATAACACCTAGGACTTACACTATTAGATCCTTATCTACACGATGGAATCTGAGCATGCCACTTGGTATCTCTATAGGCTCTCTGATCTCTTTAGAATTAGATTTTATTACAAGCCATTAGATATATATTAAGACACTTGAGATCATGCCACTTTGAAAATTTTGGGGCTCTCTAATTTTTTTTCATCACTTGGGCACCATTGTGCCATGTAGAATCTTCTCACTCAATTTGAGCTCTATTAAAAAATTCTACCTTCACTTGTGTAGTTGATATCTAGATGACGATCAAAGGTGAAATATCAATCTCTATATAAAATTCAATCTTTAACCTTAGGCTATGATTATGACACACATCATCGTAATCCTTTCTTAAAGGATTATTGACTTATTAACTTATGGAAGGGTTAATGAACCATTAATCTATTGCTTAGGTACCCAAGATGGTGCTACTTGTTGTTATCAGATCCCTTCATAGGTTTGTTGACATGTTAACTCTATCACATGTTGTTAGATATTTAGAATACCTACCAAGATGGTGATATTTTTTAATATCATACTACTCTTGGATCATTTTGACCTTTCAGCTTTGATCTCATGTCATTAGATCTTTGGTGTATGAATAAACATACATTGTCGATCATCCTTTGAATCTTTTGACTTTAGACTTTTATCTTTGGTTTTTGATCCCTTTTTTGAAGCCTCAAGATCTCACCACCTATCACCTTTAGGTTTTTTTATTTACGTAAGCATAAAATACATAAGAATTCAAAGAATATAAACGAGTTATTAATGTTTTATCCTAATTTTTTAGTTTTATTAATAAATATGTCTTAGAATTTAGGATAAAAATTTATATTAAGATTAAAATATAATAAAATAGCCCTCGTAAACTATTAGACATAAAAAAGACTTAGCATAAATATTATATGATAAGGTCAGAGTTGTATTAATAAATACTACTCGAACCTAGGCTAAAGTGTTAATTAAGTCTATAATAAATTGCTTCCCATGCAAATTTAAATAAAAATAACTTGCATAAATTTTAATCTTATTTTAAAATACCCAAGCTAAGAACATTTTTAGACTAAGTTTTTACATGATTTAGACATAGATCTAATCAATTAATTAAATACCAAGGGTTATTAAAAGTAAAGAGTCAAATTAACATTAAATCAAGAAGATCAGACATTGTCCCTTTCAGATGGACTCTATTTATCCTATAACTTGAAACATAGAGATCCAAGGTTAGCAAATATAGAGAATATCAAACTATAATCATGTCTAAATATGTTAATCTAACCATGATGTGGATGATTTTCAAATAAATATAATGTGTACAATATTATAATGGTACTCTGATTGGATGGATTTTTAATTTAAATCATAACTTTACACAATTTGAAATGAGGGTCCCCATTTTTAGAAATGGGGGTATGTTGAACTCAACAAATGGAAACTTCTGGGGCAAACATAGCAATATGTTAGAATTCAAAGACTTTGGTTCAGACTAATAACTAGTTTATTCATTCCAATTTCTCAAGCACCATTATTAAGATCAATTCATGGTTGAAACAAGTATTACACATGCAAAATTATGATTAAACATTAAAACCTAGTCATACTATGTGTGTGATTTGATTCCACTTGCTAATTACCATGGGGTTTAGGGAACAACTTATGAATTTCATAACTTTGACCATTAACACTAACTTTTAGCATGTTTAGATATTTATTAGGAGCTATGATTTAGCTTAGGGAAAGCTTGGGAATTGATATAATACTATAAATACATCCATATCCTAGATATATATGCCTTTGGATCCACTCAAGCCCTTGCTCCACTACCAACCAGGCATCCATAGCCCTAATGGAGATTACGAGAATCACCTTTTCTTAGATAGTCTTTTAATTTTTTACTAATATATTATTTTTGTGTTTTTTAGATCATTTTTGACTTTATACCAAAGGTTGGGAGCTAGTTTAGCTAGTTTTAGGGATTTTTTCAAGTGTTTGATCTTCATACAATCATCCGTGGTTGCCAACTTTATCCTAGGTAATAATGCTTATTAAGTGCAAACATGACTATGTTTTAATAATTCAAAATTTTACCTAGCATGTGAAATCCTTCTTAGAATCAATATTAGATTAGAATAAGATAAAAATATCAAGTAAAAATCAACATATCCATTAGTCTTTTCTAGTTTCTTCAATCTATAACAGCAATCTCACATTTCGACAATCTATGATCGAGCAATGTTGAGAAGTCATACATTCATTTTTTGAACTATGAATTTCTTGAGAAATTAGGTGAAATTTGATTTGAGGGATTTCCAAAAGGACTTATTGAAAGCAATGAACAAAGCACAAAATAAAATCACACCAAATAAACAAATAACAAGCAAAGAAATATTTACAAACATTACTTATAAACAAGGGATAGGAAGGAAAGAAATAGGAAAGAAACTAATCTAAGCCCTACACTAAATTCATAAATAAATTACCTCTGGGAGAAAATTGAAAGTTAGTTAGCCTACCATAGAACCTTCCAACATAATTTCTTCTAGTTAATGGCCTTTTCCTATGGATAGGAACACTTATATGCTTGTGTCTTTTGTATAATGCATCTTGGATTCCCACCTCCATTCTCAATAATATGGATTAAAGATATGGATCCAATATACAATCATATTCTTCCCAAATTATTCTTTCTTACATCAAGAATGATAACTCTACTTCATTCAAATACTGGTCATGTCTTGTCTAATTCTCCTTTCATTGTTGTATTGTGAACACATCTAGTATATTGGGATTGATGTCTTCATTAGGATCCAACTCATATTTATTTAGGATCTGTATAATATCATTACATTATTAAAGAGAAACTATAATAGTAATTTATGTAATACATTCCTCAATATCAACATGAAGTGGGAATGGAATATCAAACCTTACATAAAAACTCTCCAAGTCATTCCAAAATGCTTCTTCATCAGGATCAATAGAAAGGATATGACATTCATTTAGAATATTACCATTTTCCACATGTTGATCACATATTTACAACCTTTTTATGTAGTCATATGAAAGTTCTTCATCTATTGCATTTGTTTCATCTTTATCTTTTTTTCTTTCAAGTATTTCCATGACATCTTCAGGAACCTCATTTATCTTAGCTACAACTTCTTCTATTTTTTTAACGAGGATAGGGTCTTCCTCCCTAATTGGTGTAGTATATCTCTCCTCTAAAATATCTTAAAATTCATTATCATCTTGAAATGGAAAATCATAAGTCTCCTCCATAAGAATTGTTTCAAAAGATGTAGATGTCTCGTAAGAACTAGATGACCATGCATCATTATTATAAACCCTACATTAATTAGTTAAAGGCACCTCGTAAGTGTTTATGTTAGGCATATTCATAGTTTTATATGATTAATTATTATAGTTTTCATTAATACTTTGAAACCTAAATGTAATTCTATTGAACTTTTGAAAAGAATAGTCTATATTAGGACTTTCCCCATTGTTACTTAATTACTTTTAGATCTTAATAAAATCAATGCTTAGTTTTTGAACCATTTTTAATATGGAGTCATTTTCACTTTCATCTGCCTTTGAATTATGAACTTGAGGACTAATACCTATTTTTGGCATCATGTCTCTTTGATCTTATGGATGAGATCCATCTATAGTATTATTCAATAACCCTAGCTTTTCAATAAGATAAGCATGAATCAAAGGTATTTGGTTTAAAATTAGAGTTTGATTTAAAGTAAGAATGATTTTAGTAACATTAGGAATGAAATTTAACATAGTCAAATTAGATTTGATATTTGTAATAAAATATGCCATTTGACCTTGGGTTGCCTTGGGTCAGTAATTACCACAACCTCAACATAGGCTAAAGATAATATATTAATGACTCTAACATATCTTTTCAAAAAAACAAAAATTAATGGGTCTAAAGCATCCTTATAAATCTCTAAAGTTAAAGCCTCAATGGGTCTATAGGTACCTATGGTTCTATTTGACATCTTTTGAAATCTAACATTAAAAGCTATAATGGTTTCATTTGAATCCTTCTTCACAATAATGAATTATTGATAAAGGACATATGGACTGATGATCTTTCCAAATTGATCAATTAAATGATTATTGAAATCATTATAATTGACAATGAAATATTTAATAAGGTTAAAAAACCAATCATATGCCTCATATTTAAGAGTAAAAGGAGATAATCTATAGGTAACATCTTCATGAACAATATTTAACAATATGAAGGTATCTTTAAAGCACTTGATATGTTCTTCAATAGTCACAATACTAGTATGATTAAAATAAGGCAAATAAATTTTAGGAAATCAATGCAAATCATTTACTTGAATAAGAACATTGATATAGGATCCACCTAACCACACCATACCTTGATGAAGATCTTACTTGTGGTCATTCTAGCTCTAAATCCTATTCAAAATACAACATATAAACCAAATATTTGTAAAGCCAAATCAATCCTTAATGAATCTTAAGAAACCTTTGTAAAATTTTGACATAAATTTTATAAGAGTAGAAATATTTAGCTAAATAATCTTAAAAAATGGTCTGAAACCATAAATAATAATCATCTTTACACAATTAAGCCAAGAATAACATAAATATGAAAAGAATAGACTAATCTTTGAACAAAATTCACTAAACTCAGTAAGATACTACAAATTCACAAATATTTAGCTAAAGGCCCTCCTTCTAGTACCTCAACCCAATTGTTGAGGTCAAAATACCCTAATTTCCAAAAATGGGGACCCTTGTTTCAAATTATGTAAATTTGTACTTTAAATTGAAAATTCATCTAATACGAGTACCATTAGAGTGTTTTGCACATTATATTTATTTGAATATCATCCACACCATGGTTAGATTGGAATATTTACACATGATTCTAGTTTGATCTTCTCTAGATTTGTTAACATTAGATCTCTATGTTTCAGGTTACAAGATCAATGGAGTCCATCTCGAAGGGATAATGTCTAATTTTTGTGATGTAATGCTAATTTGACTCTTTACTTTGAATAAACCTTGCTATTTAATTAATTAATTGGTTCTACATCTAAATCATGTAAAACCTTAGTCTAAAAATGTTTTTAGCTTGGGGTTTTTATATAAGATTTAAATTTATGTGGGCCATTTTTATTTAAATTTCTACGAGGAGCAATCTACTATAGACTCTGTTAACACTTTAGGCTAGGTTCGAGTAGTATTTATTAATACAACTTTGACCTTAGTATATATTATTTATGTTAAGTTTTTTTTTATGTATTACGGTTCATAAGGGATATTTTATTATATTTTAAGATTAATATAAATATTTATCCTAAATTATGAGTCTATAGTTATTAATACAACTAAAATACTAGGATAAGACTTTACTAAGATTTTTTAAATCTTTTAACGGTTATGTATTTTATTTTATGACCATAGAAATAGACACACCCAAAGGTGATAAGTGGCAAGATCTTGGAGAATCACAAAATGAATCAACAACCCATGGTAAAATTTTAAAGTTAAAAGGTTCAAAGAAAGTTCAATGGTGCCTATTTTTTCATGCACTGAAGATCTAACAATGTGAGATCAAAGTTGAAAGGTCAAAATGATCCAAGATTAGTGTGAGAGTGATAAGTATCACCATATTGATGGGTAGTCCAAAGATATAATGGTACATAATAGAGTCAACATGTTAACATACCCACAAAGGGATTTTAGAATTACAAGTGGCACCATCATGAGTGTTAGGGTAGTAGATCAATGGTTTACAGGTCTTTCTATAAGTCAATAAACCTACAATCAAGCATTACTATGACATGTGTTATAACCATAGCCCAAGGTTAAATCTCAAATGTTATATAGAGATTGATGATTCACCATCAATCATGTATCCAGAGATTGATTATGAAAATGAAGTTATAATTTTTTTAACAAAGAAGCTCAAATCGAGTGAGAAGCTTCCACATGGCATGATGGTGCCTGAGTAATGAAGAGATTAGAGAGTCCTCATTATAGTGCTAATTGTTGATGCCTAAATGTGCATCACTAGGTCAACATATAGTTTTTAAGAAACACTTCTCATTTTTGGATTCAAGGAATCCATTACATGATTTGCATGTTTTGATAATCCTTCTACCTTCTATAGAATAGAGGCAAAGCACATGAACTATTTCAAAAATTTATAGTGTCTGGTTATTGCGAGTAACCATGGCCTAAATAAATCTATGAAATTGAATAAAATCTATGCTAATTAAAGTTAATTATGCTAAAAAATTAAGTCTAAAGCTAAATTAAGATGAAATATTCACAATGCAACTAATCTAAGGTGAATTGATAAAAAAGAGCAAAAGGAAGGATAAGACATAAAAGAGATAGATTAATGTTGTTGATGTTTAACACAAATATTATGACAAAGTTCAAATATCATCTAAATATGAACGTAAAACCAAAATATAACATGAAATAACATAATAAAAAATCCTACTACACATTAGGCAAGCATATAAGGAATGTATAAGATAGTGTAAATAAGGACCAAATTTACTTTAGAGATTCACCCTTATAAGCAGACAACATTAGCACATATGCAAGAAAGGTAGAGAAAATAAAGTAAACCTTATACATTTAAACTAACCTAACATAAGCATAAATTAGAAACTCTACACTTAAATATGCACATCCATAATTCATAAGAACCATTCAATTCTTATATTTAGACCAAACAAAAGAGAGAGAAACTATAATAGAAATTCACACAAGAAAAATGGAAAAACTTTATATAACCCCTTGATTATGTTAATTTTCTCAAAATTTAAAAATAGTTTTTGGCTCCATAAACTCTTTCCTCTTTTTAAATTTGGTAACACCTCTTTTATATAGACAATTCATGAGATATGATGGTCATTCCTTCTCAAAATGTAAATGGATAAGTGCTAACATGTAATTGAAAAAGTGTTATAGACAAGTATCCCTTTACAAATTCTTTAGGACCAATGACTTTTTTTAATTGTGACTAACCAGAAGCTATATATGTTCCATATTGCTCCTATTTTTATAGAATATTTGATTGAAATGATTTATAGGTATTTTGATTTGAAATAAAATACTATGTCAACTCTATTGACTTTGAGAATCTTTTACACTTTCATCCTCCAATTCACTAACCAAATTAAGTCTAAGACACATTGGTTCATTTTTCTATCTTCATTAGTTTATGACAATTATCATTCAAGTGTTTTTTTGTCCATAAGACCTTGCAATCCAACATGTCATGTCTATGTGGTAATGCCCATGTCATTCTATTTATTAATACTAAAATGTGATTGTTTCCCCTAAGACACATGTTAACATGTCATTGTGTCTAGATATTTGAAAAGTCCACCTAGGAGTTGCACCATTAAATCTTCATCTGCATGATGGACTATGAACATGCCACTTGGTAGATCTATGGGATCTTTGATCTATTTATCATTATATTTTATCATGAGCTATTATATCTTTATTAATACCTTAGGATATGGTTATGACACACATTATCTCTATACTTAATCATAGGCTATACATAGATTGACAATTCCCCATCAATCATGCATCTAGATATCGATGACATGAATGAAGTTAGACTTTTTATAATAGATCTCAAATTGATCAAGAAGCTTCCATGTGGCATGATGGTACCTTAGAAATGAAAATAGCTTCGAGAGCCCATGGATTCACTAAGGGGCATGATATCAGGGGTCTTAATAGAGATCTAATGACTCATGATAAAAGCTAATGGTAAAGAGCTTAGAAAGTCCATGGAGATACCAAGTGGCATACTCACATTCCATCATGTAGATGATGATCTAATGGTATGAATCCTAGGTGGAATTTTCAAAGATATAGACCCAATGCCATTGTTGACATGTGTTCTATGGCAACAATCACTTTTTAGGATTAATAAATAGAATGACATGGGCATTGCCACAAAGACATGACACATTGGATTACAAGGTTTTGTGAACCTAAATTTTTTTGAATAGCTGTTTCATACTAGTGAAGATTATAAAAATGAACAAGTTTGTCTTAGACTTAATCTAGTTAGTGAATGGGAGACTAAAAGTGCAAAAGAGTCTCAAAGTCAATTGAGTTGACATAGTATTTTCTTTTAAATTAAAAGACCTTGTAAATAATTTCAAGGGAATATGTTATAAAATTAGGAGCAATATGGAACATATATAGCTTTTGGTTAGTCACATTTAAAAAACTTTGTTGGTACTAAATCATTTGTAAAGGGATACCTATCTATGACACTTGTCTAATTTCATGTTGACACTTGTCCAGTTGCATGTTGACACTTATCTAGTTGTATGTGGAGAAGGAATGAATAACATATCTCATGAATTATCTATAGAAAGAAGGTATTGCAAATTTTAAAAAAGGGAGAGAGTTTTTGGATCCAAAAAATATTTTTTACTTTTTAGAAAATTAATATAATCAAATATTTTTACAAAATTTATCCATTTTTCTTGTGTGAATTTCTATTACAGTTTCTCTCTCATTTATTTGGTCTAAATCTCATATTTGAATAGTTCTTGTGAATTATAGATATGCATCTATAAGTTTAGAGTTTCTAATTTTTATTTATGCTAGGTTAGTTTAAATTTATAAGGTTTAATTCATTTTATTTAACTTTCTTGCGTATGTGCCAATGATGTTTCCTTGGAGGGGTGAATCTCTAAAGTAAATACTATCCTTGTTTTCACTATTTCATATATTCCTTATATGCTTACCTAATGTGTAGTAAGATTTGATATTATGATATTTCATTTTATATGTTGGTTTTCAATGCATATTTGGATGATATTTGAACTTTTTCATAATATATGTGTTAAATATCAACAACATTAATATGTCTCTTTTCTATTTTACCCTTCATTTTACTCTTTTTTTATGAGTTCACCGTATATTAGATCCATTGTTAATATTTCATATTAGTTTAGATTTATACATAGGTTTTGAACATAATTAACTTTAATTATCATATATTTTCTTCAATTTAATAGATCTTTAGGCCATGGTTGCTCTGAATAACCAAACATTATAAATTTATGAAATAGTTCATGTGTTTTGCCTCTATTCTACAAAAGGTAGAAAGATTATCACAACATTAAAATAATTAAATATATTAATTTAATACATAAATTATAAGTGTTTCTTAAACACTATATATTTACCTAGTGATACACATTTAGGCATCAACAACACATTTTCCAAGGCAGTCTCAAAAAAGCTCAAAATGAGAAAAGGTGGAAAAGTGATTTCATGGTTTGGATAATTTCATAGGGTCTCAGGAAACACAAATTTACATTTAGGTTTGTGATATCCTAGGAAAAGTGGATGTAATTCTTTTGTGTGATTTCACACATGTGGGAGATCTCTAGATCAAGATTTCTACTTTTTAGGCTTGGGAGGGACAGTTAGGCCTAATTGGAGAGGAAAATAAAGGAAAAAGATAATTCCAATTGGACTTGACTCATTAAATTTTGTTTATATCTATAATGGGATATAGGGTACTCAAAAATATTTCTAGGTTTTTAATTTTATGTATTTAATATTATATACAATGAGCTTTACAAGTTTTTAGGGCTACAATGAATGGTTGTTAAAGACTACTTTATGAGAAAAATTGAATATTTTGGGATAATTTATGGTTCCAATTGTATTTTTTTAGGTATTATTTCATGTTTATAATCCATAAATTGTGGAATATTTACTATTTCAATGCAAATACTTAATTTCTCTCTCCTACACCTATTTGCTTGTGAAGGAGTCAAGTAGTCAAAAAACCCAAATTGATGTATAAGAGTTATTAAATAAAAATTTCAAGGTTCCTTATCACCTTCCAATACATTTTAAATAAAATAAAAAAGTAATTATGTTATTTGGAGAAGGATTCATAGTTTGAAAGGGTCTTATAGACTCCTAAGAGGACCTTTTTTTCTTCCAATGCCTAGTCAAAAGACAAAGTCAAAGGTGTATAAAGAACTCCTAACAACATTAACTAGGTGGAGAGACCTCATAAATGAAGGAGAGGAAAAGTTAAAATGAATAATTTAATGGGACTTGAAGACCTATTTTCTAGGAAAGGACCTTTTCTAGTCAAGAGAAGCATTCATCCAAGAATATAGGGTTCCTTGGCAAGGATTTATACATTGTTACTAGTAAAACTCCACTAATCAAGGTTAATGACCTATTCAATACTTATTCATGCTTATAATAAAATTAAACATGAAACCATACTCCAATTTTAGATAAGGAATAAAATAAAATTAAAAGGGAATGTTACGTTGGGTTTGGAGAAGGACTAAGTAAATAACACATTCTTAGTTTTATGGTTCTTGTCATTCTTTCTCTCTCCTCTTTCTCAAATAACTATATATAAGCTTATGTTTGGAGTTTGAAATAATACCTAACCTAAATTGTGGTAATTTCATGCTTATAAAAACATGTGTTGTTATTTATTTTTAATGAATGAGACTGAACTTATGCCTCTTCAAAACTTGTGTTTTAGTGTATGCTAATGGTTTGTTAACAGATGAAAATGATAGTACATGCTTCATCACATCTTGTATTTTAATCATTACCTATTTGTAGGTGTTAGTTCATCTTTATAATTTGTATAATGTGCTTAAATCATCTTGTTTGTATGGAATGTGTAATCTTTATTTAGTGTCTTTGAGAGATCTACTGATCATGATGCCTTAGATCATGCATCGGGCTAAACCCCTATGTGAAACATTGTTATTTGGAGACTCTCTTTTGAGAAGTGAAATCAAGTCAATGTTCCTACTCAGTCTTATTAGTTCATATTAGATAGGTGAAGGTCATATTTTAGTGTATTACCTAAGTTAGATAGGTTTTCATTTTAGTTTACCTCATCTTTTCCATTGAAAGTGGGTAGTGTAGAGTAGAGAGCCTAAATGATACATAAAGGGGACTTATTCATTAAAATATAGAGATTCAATTAATATATTAGGAAACCAACATCCTAGGATTGTCTCCATATTACTTTAGACTATGAATGCCTAAAACTACCTTCACAAGGGTACAAGTCTAGTAGTTAATAGGTATGATAAGAATAAAATTGAGTTAGCCCTGAGAATTTCACCATATCATCTTGTTTACAATTAATATTCCATCTTTTCATTTAATCTAATAATCTATATGCTACAGTTCATCAGAGGCTATCTAGAAATAAATGATAAGATATAATCACACCTACTTAACCTGATACAACTAGATGAAATTGTGATTCAAACCTACTAAACTTTAGTAAACATTATGAGTTCATCAAACATTGGCCTAATAAGTGACAAAAGGTAGAATCTTTCATAATATCTAACCTATTTATTATATGGGACAAGGCTCATGATGAAAAAGGACGACACAACAATTTTGATGCCCTATGATTGGGTTCCTATAAAATCTTCAAAATCCTAGGTGAGAATACATTCTATTTAAGGTGTCTAACTAGTGAAGATGTCCCATTTCTTGTCAATGGGTAATTCCTTCAACACTAATTCTAGGCTTGAATTAACCTGGCAAGTTCCTGTAAATAGATTATCTTTCCCTTTCTCACTCTATTTTTTGTTTTTATTGATATTTTGTCATTAGTCTATTTTTATTTTCCTACTTTTACCATTTTTTTTTATTCATTTGGGCTCATTTCTTGTCTCTTTTTGGTCCATTCTACCTATTTTTCCTATAATTTCCCCTATTGGTCACGATAATTAAACAACTAAAGGCATATATGTAGGTATCTCAAATGATGTTTTGATGTGTAAGTACTCTGAGAAGTTTACAACTTTAAATTATATTTTTGAATTAGTTTATAAGGTTTGGATATTATATGTGTTCTAAAATGTTTTCAGATGGGTTATGTTCAAGTAAAACTATCTATCCAATTAATTCATTCTCTCAAAACCAAACACAAAATTTATATCTTCATGGTTTCTTGGTTTCCTTAGTTAAGCTTGCTAGGGTGAAGATATAGGGTGAAAAATATATAGTCATACCTTTTGCTTGATACAATGGTTCCCAACCCAAAAAGATGATAAACAATAAGGAGAAAACATAAATCAATAAAAGAAATAAAAAAGAAATAAAATTCAATATCTAAAAAACTCACTTTTGTTTATTCTAAACTCCACCATAATATTTTTTTAATCTTGTTTTGTGTTGTACTCAACACAACCCATTATTAATTATTTGAATAAGAACCTAATATGGTCTAAAAAACCTAGGTCTATATTGAATTATTGGGCATGTAGAAGAATATAGATAATGTTATTGGTCTGAACAATAATCAAAATTATGGATTTCAAAGATATAATAGGTCTTTCAACAAACCTATAAATAATTTTAAACAACAAAAAGGTCTTGATTAGGATTAAAGGCAACTTCATCAAGGCTATAGATGCCTATTGGGTAGTAGATCAGTGTACATGAAAGTTTTCTCAAGATATAATTCATTATATTTATGGTTGGATCTATAGTAGATAGACCTTATTAGTTATAAGAAGTGGTAATTTAACTCAATTTCACAGATCCAATTAATGAGAATGTTTGATTTGGTATTTTAGCCATGATCATCATTTCCTCTATTGAATTTGTTCATGTTCTATGCATAGTCTTAACCAAATATTTTGGGTTTATAAACACATTTTTATCATTTTAAAATACTTATTATTATTTTCCAATAGATACTCTATTTATTTTTTCTTGCATAACACACCTTAATTATTCCAAGAATCAAGGAACCTCTTTTTTTTCCTTTTGCTCTACATTTGCTTACACTCACATCTCCTTACTATCAACACCTTAATTTTTCTTGGTGTCCTATATTTATTTTTATGCTAAAATAGGACCTAAAACCATCACCATTAGAAATACCACATTTGTGTGAGTAAAATTTTTGTTTTGTACTTCACATAAAAGTGAAGTTTTGACCTCTCAATTTTCATTTGAAACTTGACTCTCTTAGCTCTCCTTAGCCTGATCTAAGGGTCATCTAGATATAAATACCCTTTTTTTTTCCAAATCCTATCCTAGTGTGATAATCAAGTCTAAATGGTAAATTTTCATTTGTAACACTTGGCCCCAAAGTAGAGTTTTGATGTAATTCTACTTGCTTGGCATTCTTACATGCCTACTCTCTTAGCTAATTGTAGTTATTTTTCTATATCACTTTGATATTCATGTATAAGGGACATATAAGACCTATTTTATCATTTATATATCACTTTTGTGGATAGGTTTCATGTTTTAATATTTTATTGGAAACACTTTACTGAGACACTTATCCCACTTTCCAAGTCACCAGTCTAGTTGTTCATTAGATTGCTCAAGTCTCTCATTTAACCTCATCAAGAATTTTTTGTTTCCATCCCATTTTATCCTTTATAACCTATTATGTAAGTAAATTAATTATATTATTTTAAATAATATAATTATATATCATAAAATTAAGAGCAGAATAAGTAGATCCACAACAATAATTGGTGAAAGAGAAAAATACTTGAATATTATCATTGAGCCACATTCAGGGGGAAACCTCCAAAACAATGCAATAAGAACGCAATTATAAATATTTTGATAAAATATTATCTAATACCTCCTATATATACTCTAATTATCCATGGTTATTATATAGTTTAACCATAATAAAAACATCAATAAATGCAACAAGCTAATATGAAGGTGTGTAAGCCACAACTCAGCCATACATATCCATAGATGCACTATAGTTTAAGGGTGTAGTATAAACCTCCTCTTAAAAAATATGTATCAAATGGATATTTTTTTAAATAATGCTTCATTCTCCCATGTTGCATCTTTAGAATGTAGGTTTTTCCATTTGATCAAATACTACTTAATGGCTCTAGTCTATAGTTAATATGCATGTGAAGGATATCTTAAGGATATAAAATGACTCATAGTTATTCATAGAATTTAGGTAGGTTATTATGAGTGGAAATTATGTGTATAATTACTTTATTCAATCAAGATACATGGAATATCAGATGTATGTGAGTATATGGGGGTAATTCTAGCTTGTAAGCCACACTACCAATATTATACAAGATCTGGTAAGAGCCATAATACATAGGTGAAAAAAATTATTCTTTTTTTTATTGATTTAGATACATATTACTATATGAATTTAAACTCATAAACACATAATCACCTATGTTAAAATGTTGATCACTATGGTGTTGCATTCCTTACTACTTCATTTGATTTTGTGTCATTACTAAATTTTCTCATAAGTTGACTAGTAATGCCTATTGATGGTGAGTTTATTCATAAATAGATAAAACCTTGGGATAAATTATTAAAGGTAAATTGATTTATGGGGTTTTTTACCCATACAATTACATAAAGGGAGATATATTGGAATAATATTGAAAATAAGTGTTATACCATGATTCAATAAGTGGAAACCAATGGACCCATTTATCCTATTTTTGAGAAATAAAAAAACAAAGATATTGTTTGAGACATTAGTCAAATATATCTATTTTTTACATCATATTTAGGATGGTAGGATGATATATGATCCAACTAGCTTCCCAAAATGTAAATATTACATTCCAAAAATTACTAGTAAATATGGGATCTCAATCACTTAAAATGATCTTTGGAGTACCATGTAATTTCTGAATTGTATTGATAAAAGCAGAATCTACTGTACTAGAAACATATGGTTGTGATAAAGAGAGAAAATTAACATACTTGGTGAGTTTATCCTTAACTAACATGATAATTTTTTTTCCTAAAACTGTTGTAGCCACATAATTAAGTCCATATAAACCTCTTTCCAATTCTAGCTAGGGACAGATAAAGGTTACAAAAGACTTAGGGTCTTAATGGTTTCACCTTTATTTTGTTAACGTATATAGAATTTAGCCACATGTTTATAGATATACCCATTGAGTCCATCCCCAAATAAATATTTCTTGATTTTATGATATGTTTTCAATAATCTTGAGTGACCTCCTAGTGGAGAGGCATGATGTTCCTAAAAAAAATTATGTTTGAGGAAAGAATGCTTATAGAGGTATAATATATCTTTATACCATAATGTTTTCCAATTAAATGTAATTTTTTTATATTAAATAAAACCATATAAAATATTTTTAATCAAATCCTTTTTAGTACTATCAAATTCCTAATCTAATCTTTCTTCCTCTAGCCAATCTACCTACCACATGGTGATGGCACATAACAATCCCTCAACTAATTCATTATATTGGGAGAGGGTATCTACCACTACATTATCTTTTCTTTTATTATAGACTATTTTAGAATCATATCCTAACATTTTTTTTACCCATTTATTTTTTTATTCAAATGATAATCGATGTTCTGAAAGATATTTGAGGCTATCATGATCAATCATTACCTAAAAGTGATGACCCATCAAATAAGGTCTCTATTACTTTATTACATACAAAAAACCATTATATATCTCTCACATATTGGTTTGAGCCTATTTTATATCTTAAATTTATGACTTTAAAATTTTAGTGGTTTTCCTTATTTCATGATTATATCACCCATGCCATATATTGATGCATCACACTCCATAATAAACATTTTTGAAAAATTAGGAGTAGATGAAATTGGAGTTGTGCACATAGCCATTTTATATTGTTCAAATGCCTTGGTAGTTGAATCAATAAATTGGATGGAGTATTTATTTATTAAAGAGTTGAGTGGGGTTATAATGATACCATAGTTTTTGATAAACCTACACTAGTAACTAGTTAACCCCATAAATCCTTGGAGGTTCTAAAGGGTCTTGAGAACCTATAACTACATCATCACTTGGATTTTATTAGGATAAAATTTAACTCCATTTCAAAAAATATGACCCAATTACTTCACCTCTTAGACACAAAAATCACATTTTGAAGGTTTGTAATAAAGTTGATGTTTTTCTAGAACTGAATGAACCTATTTCACATGCTTCAAGTGGTCTTCCCAATTTATGTTGTAGATGAGGATATCATAAAAAAACTAATGAAAAATTTATAAAAATGGCCTAAAAATATGATTAATAAAAATATGAAATGCATATTGTAAATTTTTGAGGCCAAAATGAATGACCATAAATTAATAATGGCCTTCATGAGTTTTGAAAGTTACTTTAGGTATGTCCTCATAGCAGATGTGAATCTAATGATACCCATAACAAAGGTATAACTTGATAAAATAAATAGCACCATGAAATTCATATAGATAAACATAAAATAATAGAATAGGAAACTTGTCTCTGATCATGTACATTTTGAGTTCTTTGTAGTTAGGTACATTATCCAAATTTCATCCATCTTCCACACCGTGACCATTGAGGAGGAATAGTTTCTTTGACTATGTTGAATGATTCCTTCACCAAAAATCTCTTTACCATATTTTAAATTTCACTCTTCTAGGTGTAGGGATACTTGTAGGGTCTGATGTTGGGTGGTTTAATTCCTATAATCAATCTACTGACATGATCATGTGAATGAATTGGAAGAAGTCCTTTTGAAATGTCACCAAAAACCAACACAATGGTAATCTAACACCCTTTGAAAATCAGGATGTGTAGACTCCTTTGTTGGTTAAACCTCTATGGAAAATAAGCATGCCACAAAACCTTCTATACCTTTTCTAAGAATATTTATCGTCTGATGGGAATGTACCTCTGAATGGAAAGTCAGGAATATTTCATAGAAATTCATTTCAATAGATCCCAAAGTGGTGAGCCACTAAATTTATAACATAATGTTAGCTCCTCCCATGGGAATATAAAACATATGGTAATCAAACAAATAGTCTCCCATATAAAGCTTAATTTTAAGGCATTTTATATAAAATTTGACCATACCACCATCTACAATCATGACTAAAAAGTTTGGAGATGGGTAAATGATTTTTTTTAAATAAGTAGCCAATTTACTATTGATGAAATTATGTGTACTCCTAAAATAAATTAATAATCAAATTCTATTTATTCATAAAAACCACCACCTGAAGATTTTGATGAGTACTAATTCTTTAAAGTACATGATAAGATATATTAGTTTGAGAATATTTAGATTCATCCTAAGATTATTCTAAACCTACCTTTGAATCCTCTTCATATTCTTCCTCCTCATTTGTTTTCATAATGTAAAACAAATTATCTTTATCACATCGATGTCATTTTCTCCATTTTATATCATAGTAAAAAAAACCATTTTGCACACTTTTATTCAACTTGTTTTCAATCTAGTAGGCTACAAAAATGATGGTGGTAAGAAGGTGTGTTCACAAACATTAGTGAAAGGTATCCATTTGATCATCTGTTTTTAATTAGCCATGTATGACCCTATTATGGCCTCAAATATAGTACTAGGATGAAACATGAAAACCTCCAATTGGATTCTATCTTTGAGGCCATTATAAAATAAGTTAGGCAAATTTTCCTTAGTGATATTTGTCACACATAAAGATATATTTTTGAATTTATGAATGTATTCCTTGATAGTCTTGGTCTAGCATAAATTAGATGGATAATTGAGGTAATTTTTACAAACATAATTATGATAGTGGAGCTTCAAATCCTTAGAAAATATCAACCATGAAATTGGGACACCCTTATTTTTATTTTAAGGACACAACTGATGATACCAAATGTATGGCTCAGGTTGTAGATATAGAGAGGACATAACTACTTTTTCTGACCATGAAGTCTAAAGTATATCAAATAAATTTTAAATTTGAGTGATCTATGTGAGTGGATAATTACCATCAAACTTATAGAGATTGACTTTTAGAAACATCATCTAGAGCTAGGATTAGTGTTGGTAGTGTTTGGATGAGGGTAACCAATATGAAGTTGTAGAGGGTTATTTTAGAGTGGTTGAGTTGACAATTTGGCCAATATCATAGATATTTATTGAAATTTATCTATCACACTATTTAGGACCCATCACAACCCTAAAATTGCCTGTAATGAAATTACTTCAACAATAAATTAGAATAGCATAAATAGATCCAAATATGACTGAAATATATCAAAATATATGATAATAGATAATCCAGTTCAATGGAGTAACCTCCTCAAGTTTCAATAAGAGAATAATTCACAATATCATGATAAATAATTACCCACTACCTCCTATATATAGTCTATGTAGGTCATGGATACTCCATAGGGTGACCTACTAACCAAATGAATGCATAGAGAAATGTGATATAGCATCAAAGAGGGATAATTAAGCCACAAGTCAGCCATTCCTATCCTCATACATGTGATAGGTTAGGGTCATAGCATGCCCTTCCCCTTTAAACCAATGATGTCCTCAACATTGGAACACTCTGGATGTTGTTACAGAAAATATTCACCTTCCCAAGTTGCATCTTCACTACTCAAGTTCTTCCACTTGATTAGATAGTCCCTAATCTCTCTAGTTCTCAACCTCTTAATACATGTTTGGAGGATCTTATCTGATTCTAGAATGACATGTCCTTCCTAATCTATTTTTGGGAGCTCTGTCTCAACTGAAACTTTTTATCCAATGACCTTCTTCAAATAGGAAACATGAAATTCTAGGTGTATGTGAGATGAATGAGGTAACTCGAGCTTGTAAGCCACACTTCTAATTTTATATAGAACTTGATAAGGGCCATATTACTTAGGAGCAAGTTTATTGTCCTTTTTATATTGATTTAAGGACATCTACTTGTAAGGGTATAAACATATAAATACCCAGTCACCCACCTCAAAATTTCACTCACTACAGTGTTTATCTACTTTTTGCTTCGTTTTTTTGTGCCAAGGCCAAATTCTCTCCCAAATAACCAAAACCTCTTGTTGATGCTAAATGTGTTCCTCCACATCTCAAACCTTGATTTTCACCTTTAATGAAGAAGTGATGGAAGGTGGATGGTAACCATATAGTGATAGAAATGGAGACATTTTAGAATAGGTATGAAAAGATGTGTTATACCACCATTCTATAAGTGGTATCCATTTAACCCAATGTTCTTATTTATATGATACAAAATAATGGATATACCCCTCTAAACATTTGTTAACCACTTCTATTTGTCCATTAGATTGGGGTTGGTAAGATGAGCTATGAGCTATCTGAGTACATAAAAAAGAAAATAGTTCAGTCCAAAAATTACTAGTGAAAATAGGATCAAGATCACTTATAATTATTATTGGGGTTCAATGTAGTTTTAGAACTGCTTCTAGAAAAATAGCTGCTACTGTACCTACTAAAAATGGGTATGAGAGAACACAAAAATGGGCATATTTTGTAAGCCTATCCATAATGACCAAGATAATATTCTTACCTTCAAAATAAGGCAAGCTTGTGATGAAATCCATGGAAACCTCCTCGCACCTTTGACTAGGAATTTCTAATAGTTGTAACATATATGGGTTCTTAACTGTCTCACCTTTATTCTATTGACATATCAAGAATTCTACCACAAACTTGTATACATCTCCCTTGAGTCCTTCCCAAAATAATTATTTCTTAATTTTATGATAAGTTTTAAATAACCCTGAGTGTTCCCCAATTGGAGATGCATGCAAATATGCAAGAATCTTATGTTTAAGCTCTATATGTTTAGACAAGTATAATCTACCCTTATACCATAGGACATTACCATTTGATTTAAATTTGTTAGAGGCTAAATTAACTTGTTGGAGATTCTAAATTTGAACCTATGTATCCTTGTCTTGCTCCCATTCTAACCTCGCTTCATCCACCCAATCTACTTGCAACATGTACATTACACAAAGTAACACTTTTATGGATGTATCCCATCTGAAAAGTGCATCTGCTACTACATTATATTTACCCTTCTTGTAGATTATATCAAAATCATAACCCAACATTTTGGTTACCCACTTTTGTTGTTTTTAGATGATAATCTTTGTTCCAAAAAGTATTTGAGACTATCATGATCCATTTTCACCTTAAAGTGTCTACCCATTAGATAGGGCCTCTATTGTTTAACTACATGAAGAATAGCCTTCATTTCTTTCTAATAGACATGTTTTTATAGATTATTACCTTTGAATTGATGACTCTCAAACGCAATGGGTCTTCCTTCCTACATTAGTACCACTCCCAACCTAGATCCAAAAGCATCACATTCAATAGTGAATGTCTTTGAGAAGTCTAGAGTAGCCAAAACTAGAGTGGTGTACATAGCAACTTTTAGTTGCTCAAATGCTTTGGTGGTGGCCTTATTTCAATGGAATGCATCTTTATTTATCAATGTAGTGAGTGGAACCGCTATGCTGCCATAACCTTTCACAAATATTCGGTAGTAACATGTTAGTCCTAGCAACCCTTAAAGTTTTTTGAGATTTTTTGGCATGGGACATTCCATCATAGCTTTGATCTTCTAGGGATCAAATTTGACATCTTCATGGGAAACAATGTGACCTAGGTACTCTAACTCCTATACTCCAAAAGCACATTTGGATGGCTTCACAAAAAGCTGATGCTTCTCCAAAACTATCAACACCTATTTCACATGTTGCAGATGTGCTTCCCATGTCTAACTAAAAATCAATATGTTGTCAAAGAAAACCAGCACAAACTTCCTTAAAAAAGGCCTAAAAATAGTGTTCATCAAGCTTTGAAAAGTAGATGGTGAATTTTTAAGACCAAAGGGCATTACCAAAAACTCATAATGGCCCTCATGCATTCTAAAACTAAGAATATGAACATCCTCATCCTTGATTCTAATTTGATGGTACCTCGAGTGAAGATCCAATTTTGTGAAATAATTAACACCATGTAACTCATCAAGTAAATCATCAATTACTAGAATATGAAACCTATCTTTGATGATGTACTTGTTAAGTTCCCTATAATTTGTGCACATCCTCCATGTGTCATCCTTCTTCCACACCATGACCACCAGTGATGAATATGCACTTTGGCTATGCTTGATGATCCCTACCTCTAGCATCTCATGGACCATATTTTCAATTTCACACTTATATATATAGATGATTTGATATTTGGTAATTGACTCCCTAAAAGTAGTTGAATGGCATGATCATGTTCTATTTTTTGTGTTAGTCCTTTTGGCATGTCCCCAAAAATAGATGGGTAGTCATAAAGAATCATCTATAGATTAGGATTTGTAGATTCTAGTGTGGGTTGAACTTTTATGGAACATAATAATGCAATAATTCCCTCTACCCCCATTTTTAGCATCTTGGTCATCTAATGTGGATATTTTGCCTATAATCCATGTAGTTCAATTTTCCTACCTTCATAATGAAAGTGCATGAATAGTTCTTGAAAGTTCATCTCAATGGTACCCAAGGTTGTGAGCCATTAGACTCCAAAAACAATGTCTATGTTACCCATAGGAATAACAAACATAGAAGAATTGAGATTTTACACACCCATAGCAAGATTAATACTATGAAATTTTCCTAAATAAATAATTATGCCACCATCTACAATCATGACCTAAAATTCTAGTGCTGGGTAGATGAAATAGTTCAATCAAGTGGCCAACTTATGGTTGATGAAGTTATGTGTGCTCCCCGAATCAATCAACACTGTCACCTTCTATTTCTTGAGTAAACCCACCACCTTAAGAGTTTTTGGAGTGATAATAGCTATAAGTACATGATAAGAGATTGTAGGTTGGGAATCTTTAGGTACCTCCTCTATCTCTTCCTCATCATCATTGGAGGCATCATTTTCTTCTTCATCTTCATTGGATCCCTCAATGTAGAATAACTTCTTCTCGGCACATCTATGCCTTTTGCTCCACTTTTTGTCACAATGGAAACATAATCCTTTTGCATGCTTCTCTTAAATTGTCTAAGGGGTCAATCTGGTATAGGGAAGAAATGTTGGTGTAGATATGATATGATATTTGAAGTGAGTGAATGATTAATTCTTGTTGGCTATGAATTTTTCCTCAACTCTATGTGCCATGATAATAGAATCAAAAATCTTAAGTGGATTAAACATGCATACCTCATGTTGAATGTGGTCCTTGAGTCCACCCAAAAAGAGGTCATTCAAGTTATCCTAAAAAATTATCTCCATATGTAAGGATAGGTTCTAAAAATGATGAATATAATCCTTGATGGAGCCAATCTATCACAATTTTGCTAGTTAGCTAAAGTAATTCTCTATCATACTATTTCCATAGTGTAATTATAGATCCTATATAAATAATGACTAGGTGACATTGAGAGTCATCTTTTTCTTTTCAGCACACAATCATCGATACCAAATGAATTGATCAAGTTCAAGATACAAGGATTCCATGGTAACCTTCTGTCCACTTGGGATCTGATGCAGATCAAAAAAATTATCCATTTGTTTGATCTAATAGAGTGGATCTTTTCCATCAAATTTGTGCATATCCACCTTTTGTAATAGGTTCCTCTATGGCAATGTAGTTGGATTTGAAGTAGACTGGTTGGGAGAACCACCCTATTATGGTTGTAAAATAATGATAGATGGATTATTTGAATTATTATTTTTCAAATCCATCATGATATCTATCAAAATATCTTGTATGTATTTCATATTAGATTTTATGCCTTTCACCTCACTTTGAATGCCTTACACACTATAGTCAAGCTGTCTCACTTTGTGATCTATGTTAGATAACCTTGGTACAAAGTATGTAGTACATCCCCCATCTGACTCCATATCTTCCTTGTTAAGAGTTTTACTTAGAGTTTCATCACCCTTTCCTTGGCCATGAGTTTGTGGACCTACAATAAAAGGGCTTTACGATGTCAACCCTGATTGGCACTTTTGACCCAACTTTGATCAAGTGATTTTGGAATTATTTCTACCTCAAATCAAAACATACAAATAATATACCCTATCCAAATTTTTCTAATCTTTCAAAAATTTAAATAACTCAAAAAAAAAAATTTAATTGTGCACTATAGAGAAATTTTATTAAAAACCCTAAAATTGTGATAACTTTTGTAAAAAAGATGTAAATGAGCTAAAATTTTAATGAAAGCTTACTATAATGATTTATTGGATCCATTAAAAAAATTGTAGATAAATTCACAAGCATTGTTTATATATAGCCAAATTTAAAAAAATAGGGTTTCACCCACAGGATTGCCCAAATTGCAGCTCTGATACCACTTGTTATGAAATTACTTCAACAATAAAGTATAATAGGAGAAATAGATCCAAATATGACTAAAATATATCAAAATATATGATAATAGACAAGCCACTTCGAGGGGGAAACCTTCACAAGTTTTAATAAGAGTAGAATTCACAATATCATGATAAATAATTACCCACTACCTCCTATATATAGTCTATCTAGGCCATGGTTACTCCATAAGCTGACCTACTAACTAAATGAATGCATAGAGAAATGTGATATAGCATTAAAGAGGGATAAGTAAGCCATAATTTGGCTATTCCTATCCTCATACATGTGATAGGTTAGGGGCATAACATTTCCCCTTGAACTATATTAATATCATCTTTTTCACCATGCTCTACAACTCTAACTTAATTTGTTGAAATGCCTCTGAAATATATAGTTTAGAAGTTCTAGAATCTATGTCATTCTTGTGAGAAAATTTTAAAGTTTATTTCTCTTTATATAATCCATAAGTGTTTGGACCCACCATGCATAAACCCTAAGAGGTTTTCAACCCCAAAAAAAGAGTACCACTAGAATACATCACTGTGATCATCTCATTTATATGAGTCCAACTACTATTATTATGCATAAGGGTGAAAATTTTGACCCAAAAAGATATATCGGTAGAATATAACATTGCAATTGTCTCACATAGATGAATATAATGACTAATTATTTGCACAATGTAAACCTCAGGAAAAAAATTGCAATGATGAAAAATTTAATTCTCCCCAAATCAAAAGTTATGTTTTCTTAACCTCTTAGTGCTCCAAAAAACTCATGCCATAGAAACTTGCCCAGGTCAAAGATTTGATACCACTTGTAAGGAAATTAATTAGATTATTTGTAAAAATAGAATTATATATCACATAATTAATAGTCTACTAAGTATATCCACAACAATAATTCATGAAAGAGAATAATACTTAAATATTATGATTGAGGCACTTCAAGGGGGAAACATCCATAATAATATAGTAAGAATCGAGTTCTTAATATGATGATAAAAAACTAACCACTACCTATTATACAAACTATACTTATCGATGGATATTCCATGGATGACTATACTAAGAACATTAAGAAATTCAACAAGTTAATATGAAGGTGTGTAAACCAGAAGTCATCCATCATATCCCCATATGCACTAAAGTTAAGGGTGTATCATATTCCATCTTATCCTATAGGACTATTAAATAAATTTTCATGTTTTGACCTTCCTCCTAAAGTTATTTATAAATCCTCATGTCATAATTTCAAAATATTTCTTACGTAGGAGAAAGACTTTTCATTTTCTCTAATTTGTTCTATCTAGTCATTTTTTATCTTACCCTAACCTAATCAACATTTTTCATGCAAATTTTAATATATTTTAATAATAATTAATCCCTTCACCTAATCATCCTTTGAAATCCCAAATATATCTTCAAGGAAGTGTTTAATTCATTTAAGTTTTAATCATAGTTCAAATCTCCATATAGGTATGAGTGGGAGAGGGATTTGTTTTTCAATGTTAGTTAATATTTTAAGCTTGACTAGGTCTTTGACATTCTATCAAGATTTTGAAATCAATTTATTTAAGAATGATATTTTATTTATAATTGGTTATAGATCCTCAACTCAGTTAGGGCCATCCTTGAAACTACTTCAAATTTGAAATTAGGGTCGTCATCCTAGACTAGGTCAGTAGGGATCTCAAGATCTCCTCCTGGTCTTGTGTGAGGTTTTGATTCCCCAAAACCTGAAGCCTATTATAATCATGTTTTTCATCCCTAAAAATGATATAACCCAATACATATTGTATTTAGGCTTTTGAACCCTCAATTTCCTATGGATATTTAATCAATATTCCAAGCCCCTAAACCCAACAAGCCAGCTTTAAGCAAATAAGCCCTAAAACTCTTATTAGATCATGAAAAGGGCATGCTAAGATCCCACAAAACTAATTGATGGTTTAGAACCTATTTAGGTTTAAGCCCCGTCCCACTAATTTTCCTATCTAAAATCATTCATGAGCAATGCAAAAACCCCAATTGGGTTTGTGGCCTTAGGGCATTTTAAACATGTTTTTTCCACTAAAGGGCACCAAATTTTATTTAGTCTTTCTAAAAAAAATTAATTATAAAATATATAAATTATAATCCCTCAATTTTATTAAGGATTTAAAATTTATATTAACACTAAAGTAATAAAAATGAATAATAACACTAAAAATAATTTTGTACGCCTTAAAATCCAAAATAGGACTAGCCTTTTTCCACATATCGATCATTTTTTGGCCATAACTTCTCATTTGGGTATGAAAAATTGAAATAGTTTGCATTAATGGAAATTTGGCTCTACCCTAGATGTAATATTGGTCTTAGTTTTTCTTGGTTCCTCCTTTTTATAAACTTGTTCATGTTTTTCAAGGCATGTGCACTATTCATGCTAGTTAATTCCTCTTTCTAACTTTATTTTGGCCTCTTTTTCAGGTGAAAAGTTAAAGTGATGGGAATGGGAAGATGAGGAGGTTTATAAGAGAATTAATGGAAACTGCTGGAAATTTTGGAGGGAAAATTCCTACCCTTGGATGGGCATTGGCTATATATTGAGTAGATTTTATTGTCAAAGTGTTGGCTTTTTCTTCTCTTGCATGAGATTTGGCCAATCACGTTTTTATTTTCTATAACTTTTCATGCTTTTCTAGTGTTAATATCTCCATTAAATACTCTCCTAATGTTATGGTGGTAAAATTTTAGGATATTGATTGTATTGGACTCTAATTTTTGTTATCAAAATTATGTATTCGTTATTGATAGAAAGAATTTTATTTGCTTTTATTTGTGTATGTATATCATGGTGGTAGTTATCAATTATCTATCTACTTTACCTTAGAAGCTTGCATTGGATTTGGATTATATTTTTAATATTAATTTTTTTGAATTTTTGTATGAGTGAACATAATCTTTGTTTCAATCTAATATTGAATCTATGTATCAACAAAATAGTCTCAGAATAACTAGCTATCAAACTAGTTGTGTTGTGAGTGAAATTATTGATCAAAAAGTGTACTGAATACCTTCAAACTTGGAAAACTATGATTAATGGTGTAAAATAATTTATACCTTCAATAATATAATATAAATTCATAAAATAATAATTAAAATTAAAATTAATTTACTACCACACCTTTGTGTGCAATTATTATTAATAAAAAAAAGTTAAAATAGGCTTATTACAAGATAAATTCCATTGTAAGTTAAGTCTAAAGTTAGAAAATATAATAAATATCCAATATAAAAATAATAAAAATTAAATTAAACTAAAAATCTAATATTTAAACTTAATTTAACTCATTATAAATATTTTGACATCATGCAAGAAGCCTTTTTTAATAGTAAAGTCACACATGGAACTAGAAAGACATCCTAGTCAACTAACTAAGATAATTAAAGAAAATTAACTAAAATTTAATTTAATTTAATTAATATAATCAATAAACCATGTTATTAATTTTTTTTATTGAGTGGATAATGATTTATAATAAACTAATTATTCAAATATTGAGCTAGAGTACACCAATGTGAACTATAGTGAAATTGTAGTTAATTAGTAGTTCCAACTATCTTTTAAGAATTCATTGGAAAGTGTACCAAAGTAATAAAATAACAATTATAATCATAAATAAACTTAAAAACACTTAAAAAATCAAAATATGATAATTATAAAAATATAACTCAAGTGCCTATATTGACATCATACTCAACATTCCACCCTTTGATGCAAAGATGTGAGATTCTTATCATCTCCTTTAGTCTTCCGTTGATATTATTCATAAATATAAACCATATTAATTTTGTAAAATATTATTTAATATTTTTAAATTAATATTTACTATATTATTTTAAATTTTATCATATTTATTTTAAGACCAATAAGCTAATCTACTTCCTAATATGAAGTAATAACTTGAAGATGATTTCTTGTCATCAAGAGATCCTCCCCAATATGAATTCGTGTATCTAATGAGAAATAAATATATTTTTGTAATGAAATTAATACCATTATTATAATTAAATATTATTTTTCTTAAAATTATTTTAAATTATTTCAAATGTTTGAGTGATGGTTTGCCCATAAATCTTGAAACGAGTGAAACTCCATAACTGATATTAGGTCTAGTCATAGTGAGATATATAACACATTACACAATGATTATAAAAGTATTTTAATTAGTTTAAATCCTTAAGTAATCCATCATAATATTTTATAAACTTAAAATTAGAGTGTCTATAGGCTTGAAATCTTGAATATTGTACTTCTTTAGCATGTCCTTGGCATACTTGGCTTGACAAATCAATACTTCTTCTTTATTTTGATGAACATATATGCCAAGAAAGTACTTAATATTTACAAGATAATTAATATAAAATATTATTTAATATATTTATTAAATATATTCAACATATCCATAGATATGCCTATAAAAAATTAAGTCATCTACATAGAGACAAACATAAAAAACATTAGAATTTAATGCTTGTATATAAAAAGCTGGCTTATTTTGAATTCTTACAAATCTTTGATCCAATAACTAGATATAAATTAGTGAGTAACAATATATTTTATATTTAAATATCCCATAAATACACTTATTCAATTGATATATCTAAACCTATTTACCCTTTACTTCAAAACCTTATGGCTGCCCCACATATTCTTCTTCTTCAATCACTCCATTAAGGAATGCACTTTTAACCTTCATCTTGCAGACCCAATTTGTCCTGATGACATGTTTATTAAATTAATTTTTAACTAAATTACATGCATAATTAATATAAATCCAATACATCTATAATTTCATTGCATCAACCCATTATTTCTTTTGACTAGCTTCTTCATAACTTCTAGGATTACTAGTCACTGATGATAATGCAAACATAGTATTCTCATCATAAGTATCATAAAATTAGTTACCTTCCTAAATTTATATAATTTTTATTATCCTCTCATATTTATAATCCAATTTTTTTTATGAGGATTCAAAACATTCTTTTTCTTGTTTGGTATTGATGTGGATGGATGACTAGTTTCTTGCAAAGAGCTAGTATTATTTCCTAATGAATTAGAAACCTGTGTAGGAATTTATAATCCCTAAAAATAAAAAAAAGAGGCTTACCCCATTAACTTATGAAATTTATATATAAATTATAATAATCAAAAGATACACCATTTTAAAAAAATCTACAATCCTTGGAAATAATTATGGAGTTACTAGTAAGATTCTAAAATTTGTATGCCTTAATTTCATCGCTATAACTTCCAATACTATGATCAAAACTCATAAGAACAATTATATATCCCTTACATTTAATTGTATCTATTTTAATGATACCATTTCATTTAAATTAGATGTAATTTTCATCTTCTATTTCCTCTTAGATTTAGAAGGAATCATCTAACTTATTAAAATCATCTTTGTGACTTATTACCTAATTTGAGCAAATTGAATTAAGAGACAACAATTTATTTTATTCTTATACATTATGCCATTTATTATCCAAGTGGTATTTACTTATTTTATTATTTTAAATTAATTTTTTTTTTAGTTATTTAGGTTACTTGAAACATGTAAGTTAGTAATAACTTCTCCTAAAAGTTTTATATGCTTTCACCATCTTTGTAAAATCTATCAATATTTTATTATCTTGTGTGAGATACAATGTTCACAATGTAATTTATTCAAATTTCTACCATTGTCCCTAGGCCAATAGTGGTATCATATACTCCTTCCATAACCATTTCTCACTAATTATTTTTATTTAATAAGTCATTTATGGCTATACAACAAGAAAATATTGGAATTTTTTACTAAGGCATAGGAATTGGGTATTAGTCCTGACATAGCAACAACATACATGGCCTGCTACCAACAAACAATGTAAGGCTTATTTTTATGTAATTTTTTCCACCTACCTCTTCTTTCATTTGATCCTAAGAGAATTTATTTATCCTTAGATCACATAATTTATCCCTTAGTAGACCTATGATAGACACTGACATCAACATTCATTGAGTAAATATAGCCATCAGTCTTGTTGCCTTTGTATTATTGTAATTCATGTTATAATTTACTTTATTTTTGGGTTTATATTTTTTTCATCATAATAACATCCCCACTACCACAATTTGCATTTAAATATTTTTTGGCATCTCTTTCTCCATTGGTGTTGAGAGGTTTTTTGTCAATAGATTTGTTATTGATGGTATTCAATCAGTCTATCATCTTCTTAGCATAGATTACCAATCAAAGTCATTACTCAACACTACTATCATCATGTTAACCTTCCCCAAAATAGTTGCTTCTCCTATTACATTACCTTGATTGTTTAGATCTGAACATGTATCCAATGTTCTTGTTGCACAAATTTTTGTTGATGAAGATTAGACATTGAAGAGGAAAAATACCTAAATTATTCTAAATACACTATAGAATAAGCATAAAATGCTCACAAATGTATGCTATGAATTGTATATAGTGTATGATGTGTGGTTGATTCCAAGATAAAAATTGAAATTTTAAACTAGTTTGGGAGTGTCGATGTGTTAAGACCAAGCACCAACTAAATCATATCTCTAATGAGAACAAGGTGTGAAAATGCAAATACCAATAGGTAGTAAGATTTCTTGGGTTATTTTTCTTACTCTGAATAACATTGAAAACTATTCGTTCTAAAAAATAATTATATTTTCACTATAAATTCACTAAATATTTGGTTTAATATTATATGACCTTTGGGCTCCACCATGGTCCAAACCGAGGACATTTGTTTTGTAATTTCAAGAACCAAAGAAAAATGTTTCATTCAAAGTGACTACAACTTTGAATATACTTTACATGATTTTTAAAAATAAAATAAAAAAATAAGTATCTTCCCTTTATATTTTCAACTTATTCCTAGAGGAGTTGGTATATGATATTTTTGTAAAGATATTTTTGGAAGAGGTTACAAGTTCAATTCCTTTGAAGAATATTTTTTGGTCAAATTTATTTTGGAATATGGTTGTTTTTACAAAGGTATTGTAATGATAAAATGGTAATATTATCATGGTGATATAAGGGTATATTCTCTAATTTTATGTAAAAGTGGTTTTATCTTTTCAGATATTTTAGATTCACTAATGTATATGTGTATTACCAATGGAAACTAACACCTATTGCTTGTGTTATCGATGAACGTACTATCCATTACAAGTCTCAAGATAATTTTGATTGACACCATCTAAGTTATAATTTGAGGTTGGAGGATAATTTTCCTTCTCCAATTTGTTATTCGCTCAGAGTATGGGTTCACTATTGGGATAGCAATTTTTGGTTTGTATAATTTTCTTTCAGTTTGATTTTCATTTAGTGTGTTGATATGATTACGAAGGAACAAGTAGAATAGGTTGATTTTTTTTTATGTTGTATATCTTCTCACCCCTCACCTAATGGGGAGAATATATTGCATAATGGCCTTTGATCAATCATTACTAGTTGTATGAGTCAACATTAGTTTTGTTATCAATTTGAGTGTTGAATAAAGTCATGCATGCAATGTTGGTGATTGTTGGGCATTCAAGATACGTACCATATAAATTACTAGAAGGATCACTTGGATAGGTTCTTGTGTGGGACCTTATGTGGGTTGATTTGGCTGGAAAATCTTTGATTGGGTTCTACTACAGTATGGTATAATGATCATAGATGATGAATAGGCTTTGATCATATTCATCATCCTTTTATTCCATAACTCATAGGGTGTGATATTGCATGGAATGACATTAGTTTTGATTAGTAATATGATGTATATTCTACTAGCCTATATATTTAGTAGAGATTAATTGATGACTTCATAGTTATAGCTTAAGATCTTCATCATCTATAACCCTTTGTATCAAGGGTGAGTTTTTTAGGTCATTTATGATCCAAGTGGTAGTTACTTAGTTTATTATCTTAGATTAACTATTATTAGTGAGTTGGGTTAGTTGAAATCCATAAGTTAGTTGTAATTTCTCATGAAATTTTTATATGCTTTCATCATCTTTGTAAAATCTATCTTGAAATTATATTTTATTGTCTTGTGTGAGATACAATGTTTGCAATGTAATCTCTTCAAGTTTCCACCATTACCCCTAGGCCAACACTCTATTCTCAAAAAACATGTGAGATAATAATCATAGACCTCTTAAAAATTAGTATATTTATCTTGAAAATCCTTCTCTTCCCTTTCTTGATTGGATTGATTCTTAGCTACTAGTATCCTATAATCTTTTATCACGTGCCTAGTTTTTTTAATAATTAAAAGTAAAGTATTTCTTGATTTTACCTATGAAGTTTGGTTCATAGTTTTCCTTTGAATTTGAGTTTTGTAAACTCAATTACTTTTGATTTTTATTTATCTCTTTGGTATTTGAAACACTTTCCTTGGTTTCAATTTTTTGTTTTAGAGCATGTTATACACTTCCTACATATAATCTCATCATATTCTCATGAGACAGGAGAGAACCCACTAACTCATCAACACTTATAGTGTTAATGTATTTACACTCTTAAAGAGTGATCATAATATGAAATAATATTTGTATTAAATATCTTAAAATATTTCTTACTATAACACTATTTTGTGTATTTTCTCCATAAATCCTCATTTTATGAACTAAATCATTTCTCCTTATACAATAATCTCCAACTCCTATTAAATTTGACATTCTTAAATTCACAAATTTTATTTTAAAGTTTAGATTTTTACATAGATTACCTTAATATAAAATTTATATGAAGTCTCCAAGGTATTACATTCTTCGTGGTCATTCTTTCATCCTAAAATTATTGGATAAATGTGTGGGTCTATGACACTCTGAATATAAAAGAAAGCTTGTGCATCTCCCTTTTCTTTATCTTTTTTGTTATTTTCTGATCTTGTGTCAAGGTGTTCCAATATTGAGGTGATGTGTACCAATGGATAAAATTATATGAAAATCACTTCCACACTATAATTATCTTCAATTTATCTCTCCTATAATTAAAGTTGACACATTTGAGAATAAGAATATTAATTGAAACAAAATTCAATGAAGTTATTGTATCTTCTAAAAATGACCTGAAAAACCTTTTGAAACTTGATAAAATATGGATATGATACAAAATTAATTTTTTTATTGATTGGATGAGTTAAAATAATATTTTATTAAATTTAATATTTAAGCTATGCATCAACAAAATAGTCCCATAATAAGTAATTATCAAACAAGCTATGTTGTGAGTGAAATTATTGATCAAAAAGTGTATTGAATAGATTCAAACATGAAAATATATGATTTATGGTATAAAATAATATATGAATATAATAATATAAGATATAAAATATAAATAATCTATTAAATTCGTATTAATTCACTACCACACCTTTGTGTGCAGTTCTTATTAATTAAAAAAGTTAAAATAAGCTTATTACAAGATAACTTGCATTACAAGTTAAGTTTAAAATTTAAAAATATATTAAATAACTCATTTAAAACCAAGTAAAATTAAATTTAATTGAAAATATAATAAATAACCATAATTTAACTCACTATAAATATCTAGACATCATACAAGAAGCCTTCTTTAATAATAAAGTGAAACATGCAACTAGAAAGATATCCTAGTCAGCTAACTAAGATAATTAAAGAAAATTAATAAAAATTTAATTTAATTTAATTAATATAACAAATAAACCACATGATTTTTATTTTTTAATAGTTGGATAATTATTTATACTCAACTAAGTACTCAAATATTAAACTAGAGTACACTAAAGTGAAATACAATGAACTGACAGTTCTAGCTATTTTTTGGAAATCATTAGAAAGTGTCCTAAAGTGAACAAAAAATAATTGAAGTAATAAATTAATTAAAAAAACTTAAAAAACACAAAAAAAAGATTTATAATTATAAAAATAGAACTCAAGTGCCCATATTGGCATCATACTCAACACATATGCTAGTTGGTTTATTGACTGATTTCTTGAGTTTGTATGATCGAGATATCAAACTTGTTTCCTTTATTACAAGAATTTATTTCATTTACATATTCCTTCTCTTTTATCATTTATTTTACCAATTGATTAATATAGGGTTTAAAATCAATATATGCCTAAATTAATAGCTTAATCTCTAAATTTTTTTCTCCATTATATTACCACATTATTGAATATTAATATGATGGAATGAACACAACAAAATTAGATGAAATAACACATTACAAAAAATCCTATTCTTTTTTATTTTTAACTAGGAAACACTTGAATGAAGGCTTCTCTACCTATTTTCAAAACATACACTATCCTTAATAAAATAAAATAACAAATTGGCATTATTGTTTTACATTGTTTGAGTGTCTAAACCCCAATGAAATTCATGTTTAAAGGATTCAAATTAAAGAAAACCCATTGAAATGGAATGGTCATAATGAGCCACTATGTGAAGAATAATGTACCTAAACTAGGTATATCTAAACCTTAAGGAGATTGACCAAAATATTTTTTCAAGAGAGGAGAGTAATGATATGAGCCTACAAGGTTGGCACATGCCCAACTTCATGTCAAAAATTTGGTATTTCTAGCTTGAAAGGTAAAATTTTTCAACCTTGAAAACATTAGAATATGAGGTTTGACATGTGGGAACATGAATGCTCATCCTATAATACCACAAAGGAGGATAGAACTAAAGATACTAATCTCTTTTAATGTATTTAACAATCTTAAACAAAATTTATTTTAAAGTGTTTTTTGTGGTCTCAAATTTAATATTTTCTTAGAGGTAATACAAAGAAGTTGTGTAATGTGATATAGAGAATTTATTACATAGTTCAAGAAAATTAGGGTTCCTAAAGGGGGATACATTAGTTTTTATAATTATTTTTAGAACTAAAAACCTAAAAATGATTTGAATCAATATGAATTTGATAATTTATAATCTATTAATTATGGTTAAGGGCATCGATTCTACCCATTTTGTATAATGATCAGTGGCCATAATGATGAAATTATGGCCATTGGAGGAAGAAAGAGATATTTTTAATTAGATCTAGCCCTTAAGTGGAAAAGATCCATGTTTTAACCAAGGTTAGTTTTAGTAAGCTCTATTAAAAAACCTTGAAGGTTTCTAGTTGGATTGGATTCATAATGGTGTAAAATAATTATAAAAGGCATATAGTTATTTAGGCAAATCATACGATGAAATGTGGTCAATCATAAAATCACAAACCAATTAGTTTTTTACCATTAAGAGTATGTAGAATCTATATGTTCACATTATTATTGTAGATAACCATCTAAATGATGTATATGAGTATTTACATGATGTAGACAACCATTTACATGATGTAGATGAATATTAGCATGATGTAGATGAGTGTTTTCATGATTCATATGAGCATCTACATGATGCATATGAGTGTTTTCACATTGTAGATGAGCATCTACATGATGTAGATGAGCATCTGCATGATGTAGATGATTTTTTTCACTCTGTACCATGTAGATGGCCATCTACATTATGTAAAAACATGATAAAAACATACTACCATGCATCTACATCATAAAAACAATAACCTATATGGTGTAAATAACCATCTAAAAGATGTAGATGAATAGCAAAAACATGATGGCATGCATCTACATAGTGCATATGACCATTGATAACATGCAGATGATTATTTGCGTGGTCTATATCCACATCTAAATCATGTAGACATACATCTATAACATTCATATGGTCATCCATGCCATGTAAGAAGCCATATTCAAGGTTGAGGTATATGACACATTGATAGAAAAATGCAAGAGATTGATTGGGTCATGCAAATGTTCACCCATATCTCATTAGATTCTTATAAAAGTTCCAATCACACCTTATTTTTCACTTTTTCCCCTTTTATTTCACTCCTACCATTCTTGATCTCCATCCTTATGATGTGTACAAACCAAGTTTCCATCCTCCTAAGTAGCAACTCAGTGCCTATGGATTCTCAGACCTCATTCAACTTAGATGCCAACATAGGCATAAAGGCGAACACAAAACTAATTTTTGTAAAATTAATGTGCAATCTCATCTAAATAATTATATATCAAGAAGACACATACAATGACTAGGTAGAGCCTTAAAATTTTAATGGAGTTATATGTGAAAAATATTTTTTTTCTTCTAAACTTTTCATTGAAAAACTTTAAAACTACTTCTTCCTCATTTTTAAAAAAAAACATAGTAGTTATTCCAAATGAAAATTAAAAATTAAAATGAGCTCATAGTTTTTTTTTTAATTTTTAGTATATGATAATTTAATATTATGTTTATTTTATTTATCATTTTTTTGATTCAAAGTCTGATTTATAGGTTATTTTTCTTCTCAAAAGAGAATTTTTTCACCACAACCACCATCACCCCATCCTAGCCCTATAAATACTAGAGTTTGGAAATGTTTGTTTATGCCAGTGCATAATGGTGGCACTGTTCGTGTAATAACTTCTTATTTTCCAAGATTTTTGCTAGGTGGTCTACCCAATGCAATAAGAACCACAATTTTTTGTAATATTGATCTGGATGAAGAGTATTTGAGGATTGACATAGGCATACACGTGGAATTTTCAACCAACATGATATGATATAGGAATATCAACCCACTAAACCTTTACAACTACCTCATATGTCCAACTCTCCACCTAGAATCACATAAGGTAGTCTTGTTGAAGAGATTCCACAAATAGATGACTAATACACTTTTTTTCCAATATCTAATTTATTGGAAAATAATACTAAGCTTATGTTCCTTATTTTTTATTCCTAACCTTGATGATTTAAGAAGATGGGAATGTTAGTCAAAAATACTAATTCAATAAATAAATGCCGATTTCTAAAAACATAGTCAATGTAATCAATTATACTCAATGGTTTAACATCAATTGATAAAAATGATGTTTTATTCAACCAAGTAGTTTCTAGAAGTGTTGTAATGATTGATAGATTTAATGATTTTTTTCTTGATATAATGTTAAATAAGCTTGAGAACTTCAATTTAGAATCCCAAGTGTATTATAATAAATGGGCAAAAAGAAGAAGCCTTATAGATCTTGAAAATGTTGAAAAATAAAAATATGTGATAAGTTTATCTTCATTATTTTTTACAATTAAATATTAGTATAAAATAATTAACTATTTAATATTATTTGTTCATTTTTATTCAGAATGTACAAATTTGAAGAGCCAAGTTGTTGTCCTTGACATGCAATTGAAGAGTACACACAAAAGTATCTATGCAATAATTTATTTCAAGGAAAAACTTAGTTTACTAAATAAAAATTCAATACATTGAACAAAATAATTAGAGAAAATGGCTTAGACCTTGAGGAATTTTTTAAATAGAAATTTGAATCAGACCCATCATTGCTTTCAGTAGGAGATGCTACTATAGAATAATGAGAAACTCTTGCTAATATCAGTAATCTAGTGAAAGATATTAAAAAATTATGGATCTTGATCCTCAAAAACATCACAACCAATACTTATATCCAATAATAAATGAAAGGATAGCTTGATAAATGATGGGACCTGAGTTCAAGAGTTGTTTTATAATATATATTTTTTAATTATTATAAACTAAGGATTAAGCTCAAATCCTCAATATTTATTTTGTACTTATGTTTTTTAATTACTAGAAAATTATGTTTTATAATATTTTTAATATATTTTATAATTTTGGATTCCTTAGTATGGAGTTTAAATTTTTATTTTATATGGGTGTACATGAAAAAATTTCCTTGAATGAATAAAATGTCTTAAGACTCATAATAGAATATGATGTGCAATAATTCATTTCAATGTTAAATTATTTTATTTAATTGTAAATTTGGTTTCAAAGCTATTAAAATCTTGTTTAACATTTTTTTATAATCATTTATTTTGATTTAAAAATGTAAATTTGGTTTAAAAGGTCAAATTTTTGAAAGATCAAAATGTTGAATATGTACAAGTTTTTTGTAACTTACAATGTAAAGAATGATAAAAAATATTATTGTAGCATGCTAAAGATTGCAAAAACCTTAGATAAATATTTAAAACAACTTAACTCAAAATCAAATCAATTATGTATTTCATAAATAATGTAATAGATTGATGAATTAAAAATAGAAATTATTGTCAAGTAAAAAACATAAATAGTGTTCATTAGATTTCAAATAGATATTACAAAGTTTCAAACTAACACTCAGGTATCTCAAACAACCCTTTTCAACATGTGCTTTATCGCTGACATTTGTATGTGTTGTATCACTAGTATTTTCACTATCTTCCTTGGTAGTTGTAATCATGACACCTCTTCTCTTAGTTATAGTAATCCAAATTAAAATTGATCTATCATATGGAAACACTTCCACTTCATAACCTGAAACATAAAACCTCAAACATGTCTCAAGATTTTTATCTAATCTATTTCAATGTTTTGATTGAACAAAAGATAATTCACTAAATACCATTTCATCTTCCATCGACCCCAAAATCATCATTTGTCAAAATTAATATGATAAAAAATATTCACTAATTTCCTCCTACATAATACTATTGTGATACAATTTATTCCATATCCTTGTAATACAACCTATTTCTATTGGTTTATTTAATAACCGATATTGTTCAACCATTGTAATTCCAAAAAAGATTGATTATTTTTTAATATCCTTTTAAAAAATGCCCCTAAAATTACTCTCTATTTATTTATATAGACTTACTAAAATGTTTGATGAGAGTACTCATGTATTTGATAAATAAATTACTTATTCTTTCTTCACCCTCTACACTCTTCCAAAATGTAGGATTCACCACCCCCATGGCTTCAAGAAACTCATCCATTTGAAAATGATCTTGAATTTTAGTAGATAAGATTTTTGAAATGTCTCAATTTCATTCACATGTTACATATGACATTATCATATAGAACCTTTGTTATAGGTACTTCAAATTTTGATCCAACTACATTAGTTTATCTTTGGAGAGTGTGTACTAGTATCTCCTTTCCATTAATGAAAATATAAAGATGATCATGAATATTTAATTTTAAATAATTTTGAGGGTCCTTAATACTTGTTAATTTTTCCTAACTCTCAAATATTGGTCCATTAAAACTTTCATTCAAGTAGTATAATATATCAAGAGATATACAAACCTAATTCCTTAATTATATGAAGTCAACAATATATATTGATCTCTCCTATGCATGTTTCATCAAATAATGTATTTCCTTCAACATGGGAAGAATACCACATAATGTTAGTAGAGTTTTTAAATATGTCAAATGGTTTAATAAATATTTTGCCTTGTCAACCTTTATCCTATACTTAAACATAAAACCTACCAATGATTGATATTATTCAAATATTCTACATGTAGGCTCATACATGGAAATCCATCTAGTATCGACATCTTATAATATTTTTTTCCATTATTGATTCCAATTGAATATTTATGAAATTCTAAAAACCTTTTTGGACTGCACGCAATATATGCATGGAAGTCACAAATAAGCTCCTCCACTTTTATGACATTTTTGAATGTACTTATAAATTTTTAATCAAGATTCATTATATTTTCCATGCATTAGATTGGAGTAATTTATGGGGTAAGTAATGTTTTTAGGTGACCATAGACTTGTTATATTACATTATATTATTAATGCACCATTTGCACTAACACACACCAATTTTGTACCTATATCATGGTAATTCATCCCATCAATATCCATCAGCTTAGAAATAATCAATTTACAATGTTTTTCAACATTACAATTTTTAGTCATTTTATATATAGATAATAGGTGAGGTTTCCCTGAATGGTTCTAAAATGTAGAAACATTTATGAATACCCATGGTGTGTTGTCAACAACTATTATCTCATCAATAGACAATGATATAAACCTTGATGCTTTTAATTTTTCTTTCAAATCCTCCTTTTCAATCATTATGAGGCATTTTTCCATCTCCCAAGCACTACTATCTGACCAATGTGAAAGTGGAATGTTATGCAATCTAATATGCTGAAAAAAAATATTGTAATCTAAAAAATTAGAGATTGGTCTTCCTCTTTACATAATGTGATTTAAAGTTGAAAATAATATATTTTTGGCAAGAAAATTAGGCTGATCAACTTTTCTAAATTGATTTTTAATTGTTCCTCTAATCTCAATGAGGTGTTATTTATGTTTTTGATGATCATGATACTCTATTGCATAACATTGATGCATGCACTCTTTTTCAATTTTACATCTCACCATTTTTTTGATGTTTCCATCTTTTTATTTTACCAACTCATATATTTTTCCAAAATGTTTCTCAATTGTTTCCAACTTGAGTTACATATTGTGGTCCTTTCCAATTTTCCAAATGCATATTGTGCATTTTAATTATTTTGGTGTTTCAATATTTTTTTTGGCTTCGTAATTTCAATGAATGGGTATTTACATGCCCACTCATACTAAAAGGACCTTCTAGTTATCCATGTATTTTTATTCTTCCACATAGATTTTTGTACCTTTTTCAACTTGAGATTGTGTTGGATGCATATCAATCTCATCTGAATATTGTGTTGGGTTAGTAGATATCTCATTTGGTGTTAGGAACTCACTATCGACACTAATACTAGCACTAGTGATGATGGAATTTCTCCTTTTCCTTGAGTTTAGTGGGATAGGGGGAATTTATTTTTGAGTGACTAATTTCAAGGTTGGTATATATTCAAAAGTGTTATGCATGTATTCATTACATTTATTATTAAATTCCACATGCAAAAAAATTGTATAACTAATTAATTTTAAAAAAACATCAATACAAAAGTGCAAATAAATAAAAAATATTAAATTAAATAATATTTATAATTTAGTACCTCTATTTGTCATTTCATACCATGGTATGTCTTCTAATTTAGGCATATCTTTAATACATTTATCATTGGGTTCTACATGCAATAATGTTGTAAACCTTGTCATTATTATTTAGTCTTTATTCAAATATTTAATAAATTAGAAATATAGTATTTTACTATGTGGTCCCTATGTTTGGCATTTCATACCTAGATACGTCTTCCTACAGAGTCATATCTTCAAAATATTTATCAATGGGTTCTACATGAAAAATAGTTGTAGACCTTTTAATTATTAGTTAAATTTAACACAAAAGTGAATAAATAAAAAGAACTAGTTAGTTGAAAATTTAGTACCTATGTTTGGTGTCTAGTTAAAATAAGATAATAGGTTTTTTTAAAATTTCCTAGATGCTTTAACATTTTTAGCAAAAGCCATATAATCAAGCTTATGGAGTTATGAACACAAGACAATTAATAATAAAATGAAGATTATTGAAACCAAACAAAGATTATTAAAAGATGAATAAGTACTCATGATAGTATACTCTAACCACCCATTAATAGGTTGCATTCAGATGACCATAGGCTATAGCTAGAGGGCCAAAACTATCAATGACAGTAGGCTTTTATTATCCACTTGCATCCTATAGTCATCTAGTTATAGGATATTATCATTTGAATACAACCTACAACTTAGGGAAAAAATAATTATATAAGTATTAAATGATAATATAATTAAAAATATTAAATAACTATATTGTAAAAAAATGTTGCAGACCTTTTTATAACCTATTTGTTCTTGAAGCCCTCCTAAAGACCTATGTTACAAGCAAGGTTTTCTAAATATAAACCACCAAATTTCACTAAAACCACCCAAGTCCTCATGATACCTTATAGTCCTACTTTTTCTTGGTGGCAAATCGTTGACATCTAATGGTAGGTTGTTATCGCTTGATGGTAGATTGTCATCATTCAACAATGTGTGAATTTTGAAGGTTGTTGTCATCTAATGGTATGTGGTTAATGCCTCCAGATTACATTTTGAGTTACTAATGAATTACATATATATGAGTAAATTTATATTGAAATGTAGGAAAACCTACCCTCAAAATTAACTTTAACCCCAAATGTTTAGGTGATTCTACTCTATTGGCTACCCCACAAAATTGCCAAATGTCAACTTCAAAAAATGGAATATTTTCAAATTAGTGAAGATTAACCACTAAAAAAAACCCTTTTTCAATTATAGGATGAAATTTATAAATAAATAATTTATATCTTGTGGAATAAATTTTGACACTTATCATACTTCCTTATGTAATCTATGACATCATGCTCAAGGGTACGACAAAAAATCCCATTGTATAGGTCTTGTGAGAAGTTGTGTGGGAACCAAAATGTCCATGACAAATGCAATTAAGACATTGTAAAAGGAATTTATTATAATAATTTTAGTTTTGGAATCTAAAGACCATATCATGAAAATCCTTTTGATACAAAACTTCATTTAGAATCACATACATAGATGCATTGATTTCAAGACATTACTTTTATAGCAAGTTGGAGCCTTTTTAAAAACTAAGATCAACTAAGCAATTTAATGTGTTGATATACAATTGGGAAGATATGAACATTGGTTTCTCTATATAACACATAAATTCATATGGTAAACTGAAGTTGATGAAATCACTTACTTGAAAAGGGAGTTTTTCCAACTAGTCAATGATTATTTTTTATTGATAGAATTTAGTTTGACATATGTTAGCTCAAAATGGATATATTATTTTTATAGTGTAGGTTAGGTCAACTATGTACATAGGGTTTGAAATCACATAATTACCCTTATTTATTTACTTATCATGTTGTGCCTCAATCATTTAGTTACAAAGACTATAATCAATCAATATTTTTATTCTTGCATGTATCATGTCTTGTATTCAATGATATTATGGATAATAAAAAAGATGTCTCTTTATTTTCCACTGTCATCCTCTTGGACCAACATGTAAGTAAGAGATATCTTAGTTTATATGAAATAAATCATGAGAGGCCTAACAAATTTAAGTGTCATAAGAGTCGATAGATCCATAAAGAGGATTTTTACCACCTCAAATTCATCTTGGAAGTCCTTGGTCCAAGTAAGTCAACTCTCATTTTTGATAAAATGATTTATATGATGAATATTATAGGTGAGTTCCAATCTGAGTCCACTAATTTCCCCTAAGTTCCCATAGAATTAATTATTTCCTAATAGTTTAGTAGGGGTATTGTCTAAAATTTGATTAATTTTGACAAAATCAAAATCAATATCTTGATTTGAGATAATGAAACCTAGGTTTTTCCACTTGTAAAGCTGAACACAAATTTTTATGATTAAACATAACATTGTATTAAATAAATTATGTAAATATAATGTATGGATCCTCAATGTGGTTAACTCTAATATTAGATTTTATAAGATCATCAACATAGATGTCTAAAATATTATGGATGAGATTGTAAACAATATGGTTCATATCCCTCTAAAATGTTTCCCTAGTGTTTTTAAGGCTAAAAGGTATAACAATAGAGCATAAGGTTCTCAATGGTGTGGTCAAGGAGGTATTACTTTAGTATTCTTAAGAATGTAAATTTTATTACATCTCGAGAAGCCACCCATTAAATATAATAACTAATAAGAGGCTATAGCATCCAAAATCATGTCAATGGAAGGAAGAGGGAATTCATCCTTTGGTCATGATTATTGACATCTCAAAATTATATGCATATCTTAATATTCCCATTATTTATAATTAAATGGATGATTTTAGATAACCACATTGTTTTGTCTATGGGCTTAATGAATCCCAATTTCAAAATATTGATGAATTCTTCCTTTACCATCAACATAATTATACGTTTAACTAGCCTAAAATTTTATTTGATGGCATTTTCATCATGCATATTCACCAAATTTTGGATAACCACTTTATGTTGGATTCCTATCTTGTTTTTAGGAGAAGGTGAAGGCCTTGGATAATTTAATAGATTATGGTCCTCAACCTCTTGAGGAAAGAGTGAATATACAAATTTGATGATTTTAGGATGCTCTTTAGTTAAGATGTTAATTTCAATAATGCACTATATTAGGGAATCATTCCCTTATTAAAATTATTCAAGGGCAAGATGAAGATCATGATTTTGTCATCCATATTTAAAACATAATGTTCTCTATCATAAGAGTAATAGTCTTCAATTTTAAAATATGAATCAAAATAAGCTTATTCTAGGGTAGATGAGGGATAAAATTTGATAAAAAAATATCCTCTTATGGTGTTATTATGGATATGATTATATGATCACAACTAATTCTAAGATCTACTCATCATTTTTTTAAAATTCTAATGATGGGTTTTATCATTTAACATATTTGAGATAATGGGATCAAGTCTTATGGATTATTAATATGAATTCAAAATTTGGTATCAATTTATGAGGTAAAAAATGAGAGGATGAAGTAACCAAGGAATTACAAAGTTGAATACTCTATCTAAGTACAACTTCTATGGAAATGAAATCAAATTTTGTGGAAACTTTTCTTATATTTTATTTTTAAATATTAATATGTTAATATTTTTCATGATAAATATATAAATTCTGATTATTTACCAATTTTTATTTACTTTGAATTATAAAATATTGGAAACTTAGCCTTTTTAAAATGATAATTCCTAACAATAAGGCCTTTTATTGTGAATTAAAAATTGAGTTAAATCCCAAAGATCATGAACTTTAATTCTAGGTAACTTAGGATAACACAACCATATTCCCAAACTTAATTTTTCCTCATCATTGTGGAGCATCCATTGATCACACACAAAGGAATAATCATTATGTTATTCTGAGAGTGCATCTTAGTATTTATAAATATAAACCATATAAATTTTATGTATAATGGATAAAAATTCATTAATATATAGGTTGTGATATTTTATAAAGTTATATATACCTATTCCTTATGGATAAAAATGGTGTAATGATTTTATCCTTTTCCAAAATGATAATGATCTCAATGATAGACTTCGTCAAAATGACTAGTATTTTACAATTTTTTTCTCACCCATTTTATCCATTTTTATTATTTCATTCTCACCCTCCCATTTTTTCATTTGGTAAGGCTTTACAAATCTCAAAAAATTATTTTAAAACACATGCCATGTTAGTGATAGAATATTTGTCTTTAGTTGGTCAAGTGGGATTAACTAGACCATTTCAAGGAAAATGGTAATAGAAGTGAATCCCTAGTATTTTATTAAGCTTTTTTAGTGAAAATAAAATGGATTAAAATATTCTTATGAAAAAAATACATTATTAATTTTAATAATTTGATTTCTTTAAAGAGGGTAAAATGGATTGCATTTATACTATAGATCCACAGTATTCTTATTATCATGTTGTAGTTAGTGTCCTTATTTATGACATAGAATTATATGAGAATAATTTAGGGACCCAAAGTGATAGAAAAAAATAGTCTCAATTAAATTGGATTTGAGACTCTCATATCCTCATGAAGTGTTTATGGTTGTAGAAAATTTGGGTTCTTAATATCCTAGATTTTTTTGAAAAGATAAGGGGACCATATTGAAAATAGTCCCATAATCAAGGATTGATATTTGATATTTGGGTTATTAATAGTTTTTATCTCCTTTTGTGTACATATTTTATTGGTGGGAGTCACCTATGATTGAATAAGTAACATTCATCCCTCAAATCTTGCCTAGGTAGGTACATGTCTCAACATTTATGGTTTATTTGGTCTTATGGATGAAGTGTAATGATATAAAAATGCTTTATTACTAATGTATAAATTAATTCCTATATATTTTTCCAATATTTATTGATTGTTTCCATGAAGGAGATGTGGTAAAATGTCTTGATAATGTCGATAACAATGTTATAGTTCCCCATGGGTTTTGGGTTTCTTTGAATGCTAGTATCCAAGATATGCATAGCATGGGGAGTATATGGATGATAATAACTCATGTGATTGATAATAATTTAATCTTAATAAATATTATAATTTAATTACACTTATCATTCTAATCTTATTTTGAGGTCCTAGTTGAATAATCACATATAGATTATTTGGTGCAAAGGTAGAGGCTTTGACATCATGAGTCACAACTAGCAAGGATGTTATGTTGAGTTTTAATACTCTTTAGTTTTGAATATTGTGATGTTGATGATTTATTAATACATTTTTATAGATGTGAAATTTAGATTTTTGAAACTACACAATAAAATTTTGAGAGGGTTGGGGATTTACATTTGTAATTCCCAAGAACATGATTACAAATGTTTTTCATTGGTATTTATGGAGTTTATAGATAAAATTTTGACACTCATTACATGATTGATTGTCATAATAAATAACCTTATTAAAAATGTAAAAAAAATTTGGATTGTAATCACTTGGCCTTTAGTTTTTAGTTTGTTGACCAATCCTCTATTGATTTTTATTTTCATAGAAATTTTGATTTTAGAATTGAGGATTTTGATTTTGGTCAACATTTTGGTATTCATTTTTAAATTTATTTTGAAACTCATTATCACATGAGGGGGAAAATTTAAATCCACTACATGAACCTTAGGTGGAGAGTTTTGGTTTCTCACTCGCTTATTATTGTCGTATTTATTCATGACTTGGCTCTAATTTGTATTTACAACATTTATATTTTTGGTTTAGTCTATCACACTATCTATAGTGGAATTAAAATTTTAGTTTAGAGTATTATTACCTCGGTTATTGGGGTTTTTTAATTATTATATTAATAACCCCCACTATTTTCATTTAGAGTGACAATTCACCTATTAGAACCATAGATCATATGACCACTATCTATGGCCACTTGGTATATCCTTAGTGTTTTATCTAACACTTATTAATTAGACCCATATGAAAAAATTGAGACATATTTTCTTGTATCTATTTTAATATATTGTATTATGATACCACATAACTCTCCTTGGTACATGTCAAGAGCACTGGTGGAGGAGTGAAGCAATTTTCATGACATTTCACTAAATTCAATAATATAATCATTAGTATCTTGTTTGATGTGTAAGAGCTCTCATACACCAATTTGAATAATTTTTTTCATGTCAAATGATTCCGAAAATTCATCCAAGAATTGGTGAAAGGAATAAATATAAGCATCGAAAAGGAAGTAATTTCAGTTTAAGGCATTTCCTTCCATTTTATTCGTGAAGAGCTTTGCCACAATCCTATCCAAAGGTCAAATATATTTTATGTTAATAAAATATGGTTTAAAATGTGCATTTTAATATCCCCCCAATTATATTTTGGGACTTCATGGAAGGGGCATGGAAGGAGGACCCCTCACATGTCATGATTTAGAGGTTTGGTCAAGTATTATGCATAAGTCATAGTGATGCCAAAATACACCAAACAAGTCTTAGTATAAAATTAAGGGAGGGGATTTGGATAATAAATAGGCACAAAACCACCATGGGGAAATGATGTTGGTAAAGAACATGAAAAATAGTATGTCATAAAATATTTATCTAACTAAGTGAATTTAGATAAAATGTGATAGTATGGTGGTAGGGAGTTGGAAGAGGGTGTATATTATAGTTATTGGAAGGATGGAATATAAGTGGGTCATATATAAAAAAATATTTTTAAAAAATAAAAAATTTAATAACACTTTATCTCTTTTAGGAACTTGTTGAGATTTAATCTTTGTGATTCAATCTTTGTGAGTGATTGCCTTAAAGGGTGGGTAAACAATTAATGATTCACAATATTTTTGGCTAATTATATCATAAATAAACCCACTACAAATACCAATTATGCCACTCCCTATAAAATTATCCTCCAAATATACCATAATTAGGAAAAAACCCATTTTTCCTACTAGGTTATCCTTGGTCAGCTTAGTTACAAACGTTATGACACATGTTATATAATTAGATCAACCTAGGTCGACCTAATTTTGAGTTCAACTGATTAATAATTAAAACTTGGTCATGGAGTATGACCTTATTTTATAAAAATCCATAAGGGTTATCATCTATCCATTACTATAAATATAACCTTAACTTCAATCCAATAGAGAGGAACATTTATTTCTTGAATTATTAAAGCTCATAGTTATGTTACATCTACATTTGAAGGAGCCATTGCTTATAGTTTGCCTTAGAGGAAATATATAATTAATTATGGGAAGTATTGGATGAAAATAAGAAAATTTTGGCCTAGAGATAAATTTAAATATTTGTTTTCTTACAAAGTCAAAGTAATCTCTTCTAAAACACCATCGGCCAAGGGGAGATTGAGACTTGAAAAGTTAATCCCAAGGTAGGTATTTCTAACTTTTATTATTTCATTTGATAGATAGATATTTCACAAAGTAATAGGTTTGAATACATAATCCATTTATTATATTTCCTCTACACTTAAAATTAGTGTTTTTATGGGATTTTCTAGGCTTTCCATCTTCCACCTTAGGTGATATAGGCCCCGATTTGCCTATCATGATCCCTTATTTTTTTTGTTTGTTTTAAACCACCCCACTTTGTTTTATAAGCTTTGATAACACTAGATTAGATTTTTTTTATGCATTAGAATACCTATTTAGGTATATTTCATGATATTATTTTAATAGGGGCTTTATAACCCTCATTTAATTTTGTGTGATAAGTGTTCCCTTAGTTAAATTTATCATATCTAATTTGGTTGTGTTCTCGATATACAAAGCATTACAATAGATATTAGTTGTTTACATTTTCCAAGATTGGATTAATTAAGTATGATAAATATTTATATCTATCTTAATTTATTACATACATTTAGGTGAACTCAACATGAATTCTAACCCTTACATTGTAGTTTTTCACCTACAAGAAACTAGGTCGTGTAGGTTAATTGAGTTTTATTCATTGCTTTATGGGTTTCATATATAGGCAACTAGGTCATGAAATCCAAGCCATTTTTATTCACTCCTTTATAATTTTCATACCTAAGTAAATAGTTCATGAAATTAACCTAATTTTATCCACTAATTTATAATTTTCATCTACATGCAACTAGGTCATGTAGGTCGACCTAATTTTATTTACTATTTTCTAATTTTCATCTTCAACCAATTGTGTAACATAGATCAACCCAGTTATATATATATAAATTTTCATCTACAATTAACTATATTAAAGTAGGTTTTTTCCACTTTAGTAATAAATTGTTCATACATTACCCAATTTCAGCATTTATATTTAAAACACTCATAGTTAGCCAACTAGGTCAATCGTAGTTGATCTAGTCATATTTATCAGGTTCTTTTTAGATAACTAGATTAACTTATCCCAACCTAGTTTAAATTTTCTATTTTTATAATAAAATATTTTTAAAAAAAAAATTATAATGCTTTTTTCCAATTAAATAACTTAGTACTTCATTTATTTCATTCGTGTCTTCCAATTTTTTAATTTTATCAAAATTGTATAACATAGGCAACTAAGTAGATATTGACTAACTTAGTTAAATGTACAATTTTATTTCCAATAAAATAATTCAACCATGAATTACCTAGTACATTTCATCTTGTTTTCAAAATAGATTGTGTTGACCAATATTTTCCTTGTCTTGTTTTAAATGTTCAACTAGATATGCCCTAACTAACCTAGTTCGGTGTGTTTCTACTTTACACATAAGTAATTAAATTAATTTTATTTTTTCATAGTAATTAATATCACTTTTGATTTGAAAATATTTTATTTCCTATTTATTTACATTCAAAATTTTTTAAAATATTTCAATACCTAGTTTTCACCTTTATTTTTCACTTTATTTTAATATCCATAAAAATTGTGTGTTGATAAAATTAAAACTACTTATTTACTATCATGATGGGATACTTGATACTCTATTTAAAATATTAGTATATCATTTCAATATATCATGGAATGAGGGGATTTACTTAATACTCATATCCATATTACATAGTTAAACATATACTTTAGTTTGCATGTACCTCACAATATTTAGAAAACACCTAGGATTCCACTTTTTATTGAACCTTAGGAAGCCAAGCATCCATATGATTATATAATTCAATGGTTATAGTGTTTATGACTAATAATATACTCTCATCATACCCTTTAAACTAATTTTGTTGGGTTATGAGAATGATACTTCTTCCATAGTTAGTGCTTTGAAATATTATGCCAACACTATCCAACAAACAAGCACTTATCTTTGAGATCTTAAAAATCAATCAAATACTTTTATTAATCTACCTAATATTAATTTTGGATAAATACTAGTAATATTAGCTAAAAAAAATTATTTTTCCTCATTGCTTATTATTTTATTTTATATTACAGACCATATCAGTTAACATTGGTATAGTTTTTTGTTGTGTGATTCAAATAGATCAACCAACATTTATCTAGTTGACTATGTGTGAATAGACTAAGTCAACTAGGATTAGCTTAGTGCTATATATTAGATATTGTTCACCTCTATTTTCAAAACCACATATCTAGTTTACTATCAAAATTATCTTGAACCAACTAAGTCAACCAAGGTCAACCTAATATTTTTCTATTTTTAATTGACTGTCTAACTACATATACCTAGTTCAACCTAATATATTTCTATTTTGGTGTAAAAATTTTCAATATTTAATTAATTCAACCATGTTCAACCTATTTATTTTATTTTTTTATCTGATATTCTAACTAGACCAATCAATATTGATCTAGTAGACTACCTGATTATTATGTTTCCCAACATTTCTAACTAGATTAACCCATGTAAACCTGGTAGAGTTCTATATTGTTATTTCTACGTTCATATGTAACTAATTAAATTGTGTTTAACCTAGTGGATTTATAATTTATTTTATTCTAAACTAACTCAAACTTGATTTACCTAGTTCATTAGGTGGCCAAAAGTGTCCATATTTTTTCCATTTCCCATATTGATTAGCATCATGAAATCACCTATAAACATCTTTATTAACAATCTTAACCAATACATGGGTTTTATAGTTTTACCCACTTTAACTACCGAAGAGGATAATTTCTCATGGTGAAAATACTCATGACCACAATCAAAATCAATGGATTGCAACATGGTACACATTACTCAAAATTATCATCTATATTATCCTAACATAAATGATCTCTTACCTAAACTTCTTTATTTTACAATTATAGACATTGATACTAACATAAGGAATCCTACCATAGGGAAACCTACCATAGGGAACCCTCCCATGGGAAATTATCACATAGGGAACCCTCTTAGAGGTAATCATCTTATCCCTAATTTTGGTAATGCTCCTCCTACCAACACTATTATTTCACCTCCTACCATTAGTAATAAAAATCTAGGCATATATAAAATTTAAATTATTGCTGAATTGGTTCAAAAAAAGAATATTATGTAAAAAACTAACAATTATTGAATTTTCTAAATTCAAAGTCACATATTCTAAATGGATAGTGAAAGCCCATATTATCATGACTCAAAATAATAAAATAATCCTACCCTCCTCTTAGATATACCAATGGGAATATCATCCCTTAACCTCTCATGCATAATAAAGTAATCCAAAACATTCAAAATTAACTTTTAGATCCATTTATAAAATCCATATATAGGAAACATCTCTCCAATTATTAATTATTATAGAACTAAAACCTTGTTATTTTCCTTATAGGATTTGGTAATATTTATAAGGAATGGGTGTAAACAAATAGTTTCATTACCGTTAAAAATCTAGACAAAAATTTAATGGGATATAATTTATAATGGTATAATAAACTAACCCAACATTCCATATGGGAAAAAAGAGGATATTTTAAATGCTTTAGTTAAAGGTTTTCAAGACAATTATCTTCTTAAAAATCATCTCAAGTAGTCCATAAAGGTTTTTCAGAGTTTCATAAATTTTCAATTGGACTGATTGATAGGAAAAAACATATAAAAGATGTTGATACAAGATGTATCTCCATGTATGAGCTTTCATGTATAATATTTGAAGAATTTCCATCACTAGAACAAGTTTTATGTTTAATTATCAGATAGAAGATGACAAGACAAAAGATTTGTTGTGCCATTTGATAGATTTCAAAACTCTGATAACATTATGTGGTAGTCTTTCCATGTTGGAATAAATTCATTTTTTGATGAAACATGAAAAGGAGATATCCATTTATAATGTTAAATTCATGAGTTTGAGGAAATAGGTTTTTCAATCTCTGGATATATTATACTACTAACAAGAAATTTTTAATGGACCAATATTTATCTATTTGGAAATATTAGGAGATGTTAAGAACCCTAAAAACTAGTTTAAATTCAATATTAATGATCATCTTTGTATTTACATTAATGGAAAGGAGATATCACCACATACTTTTAAAAACTAAACTGATTTGGTTGGAGTAGAAATTGAACAAATCTTTGTAACATGGGTTTTATATGATAATGTCATATATGAGACATGAATGAAATTGAAAAATATTTCACAAAACTTATCAGCTGAAATTCGAGATCATTTTAGAAGGGATTAGTTTCTTGAATCCATGGGAGTGATGAATCATATATTTTTGAATGTTATCGAGGGTGAAGATATAACAAGTACTTTATTTATGAAATACATGGGTACTCTCATTAATAATTTTAGTAGATATATCAAGATAAATGGAGTTAAAGTTAAGGCTATTTTGTAAAAAGATTTAATCACATCCCAATCAATGTATTATGGAATTACTATGATTGATAAATTCACTTTGGAAAAAGCTATATCCTATTAGTGTTATACAAGAAAATTTTAGTGAATATTTTTGATTATATGGATTATGCCAAACAATTTTTTTTGGTATGTGGAGGATGAAAGGGTATTTAGTGTTTTATATTTTGTTAAATCAAAACTTTAGAATAGATTGGATATAAATATTGAGACATGTTTGAGGTTGTATGGTTCATGATATCCCATTGACAAGTTTCCTTATAAATATTATTTTCAATTTGGAGTTCTCTCACTAAAATAAGAGGAGTCATTAATATGACAAAAAAAGGTTACTCAAAATGCCTCTGAGATAGTACATACAAATGTTATCTATGAATAACATGATGTAAATGACTATTTTAGCTACCTAATTTTTAGTTTGGTATATATTATAAATATATTGAAATTAAATTCATATTCATAATAAATTTGTGATAACTTACAAATGTGAACAATATTATCTATTTTTAATTCAATGCATGGCATTAAGGATGTTTATTTGATTTGGGCATAATGTACCACTTATATTCTTATGATATAAAGTTTTTACAACCGTTGTGTACATTTAAATGTCACCCTTAACTCAAAATTTTAGAATAGGTAAAATAGTTATTAACTCTTCAATTATAACCTTGAATTGGTAGTGGTACCACCATTTGAATTCCATATTAAAAAATAAACACCAGTATTAATTTCGTGGTTGAACATCTACATTTTTATGCTTGTGAATTTATGCAATGTTGTAGTATTAATCATTTGAATTATTAACATGAGGTATATTAGTTATTCAATATAAATTATGTTGTTTATGAATCCCTTGATTGATTTGTTTGAAAATCCTAATTACTAAATTATCTAACCATTTAAAATTAATATATAGATGCACATTTTCATCAAACATGAAGACACAAAAGCAAGGTAAGTTACAACAACCTTCTATTTAAACAAAAATTGTTTCAATTGGGATCATCTTCTTGTTATTATCTTGATATATATTTTTATTATTTATTGAAAACATATATTTATTATATTTACTCAAAAATATTTTTTTGTTTATGATTCATGAATCTATGTTTTTTTGAATGGCATATTATGCACACAAGTATGTTGTTTATGAATCCCTTGATTTTTCTACCAAACTTGATTATTAATTTTTAATAATTTAACATTCACACACATATAATAATTTAAAATGAAAATATCAAATAAAATTTTGAATATAAGAAACACTAACAAATCCAAATATATAAAATATATTTTAAACATTATCGAAAATATCAAATTACATTTCAATTTTTTTTTTCTAAAGCTGATTACTTAGATTACATTATTTTAGAATCATAAATACATTTAAAAGTTAAAAATTTGTAAATCTCATTATTTTTATGACACTGTATGTCTATCTACATTGTTCACATGGAGGACTTTCTGGTTCCCTATGCTTTCACTTCACTAGTGGTGTCTTTCGGGACACCCAATACCATAAGATCATTCATTACACTATTGATATTGACAATATTTTCCATTTATTATTTAGTTACATCTCCTACTAAAAAAATGTGGGGTATGTATAAATTTTTGTTTGAATAAAACATCAGGATCTAAGCCATGCTCCCTATTTATTTTATCCAAAGTATTATTTTGGTTATTCATTATAACAATCTTTTCCTTGACTGAAATTATTGTAGTTAAAAATTTTAAAGAATTTTTCAAATGAATGTTAAGGACAAAAAATTGATTATTCAAATTAATATATTTTGACTGTAAATGAAAAAAGAGTACTAATTAGTTAGAAATTATAAAACTATATATCAATTAGAAAAAAGAGTAAAACCTACCACAACTTTTTATTTCTTCTTCTATAATTGTTGCATTTTTTTTTTTATCCAATTAATTTAAGTATGCTTGTGATTTTACATTTAAATTTTCAATATTGTTTATAATTATATCTAAAATATCATCAAAATTATTACTGACACTAATAGATCCATAAACTTCTTGGTTGTACAAAACATCATTTTTTTCAAGTTAGTGTTAAAATAATGAAAAAATTGATTGTATTTTGAATGGTTGTGAAAATGGGAATTAATTTTATGAATCAACACTTTCACCTAATGTTCCCATGTTTTTAAATAATCAAGGTTACTAAGAAAAACTTCATTTAAAAAAAGACTTAGTATTTTCAGCTAATAAATTATTTAATGGAAAAAAGTAATTTGATCATCAAATTGAGGAATATCATGAAGATGAGTGGCATTCCTAGGTGGAGAGTTAGATGTGGAAGGTTGTTGAAAAGTCTTTACCACATTTTTTTGATAAACCTATATCATTGTATGAGGATTACAAAATTGCAAGGGCACTTACTATGAATCCCAAAAACTCATCATCAAGATCAATTTGTTGAAGAAATGTGATTCCCATTGCACTTGGGAGACCACCAAGTGAAAATTTGGGAAACTTATATGTTAAATGTAGAGTTATACCACTCTATTCTTGAAATGATAAATGTTTCCCTTGATGAATATTTACAACATGTTATAGTGGCCATGGTGGGGTAGTAGCATATTTTTCCTTTGAGTCAGAGTTTGATCTATAAATACAAAAAATGGTAGGTAAAATAAATTTAATATTAAATTCACATGTATAAAAAATATAAACTTTAAAATTTTAAATGGGTTACCTTGATGTTGAAAATTCACCAGTAAAGACTTATAATTTAATTGTTGATGTTAGTGATTGATGATGTGAAGTTTGTGGTATGACAATGCAAATATAAAATATTAAACTTATAATTTTTTCTAATGAAATTATGAATATTGGGAAATACATTGTGTAAGAGGTTGTACTAGTAACATGAGAGAGTTTGATTAATAAGTGATGATGCAATCTAGCTTGATCTTTGTTTGTGTCTAGTCAATGGTTGCAGAGATGATTTTACACGCATCTCTAATTCAGTAGAGGCCTCAATGGGTTGATGGATCCTAATTATTGCTTTTAATTTATTAATGATTTGAGATAATTTTTTATGTAAATAAATAAAAATAATATTATTTATATTTACAAGATCATATAGTCATTTTAAAATAGTTATAGTGCATAATAACTTAATCTCTTCTATTTTTTTATCTAGAGCCATTAAAATATTTGTGCCCTTCATTTGATAAAATGGATCATATTATAATGCTATAATAAAATATTTACATGAAAATATACTATTTTAATTTTGAAGAGAAAAATTAATATTGTATTTAATTTTATTAGACAAAAATGAACACTAATCAAATTATTGCCCACTGAGAGTGCATAAGATATACACAAGATCCCATATTTGAATGCCTGATGTTCTTCATTGTATTACTAATACGGATTGAAAATTTTTAATCATGCCAAGTATAAATGGATGTGTTACACATTTAAATTTAATCCCCCTTTTATTATGATCCTAGGCAACTATAAATTAAGAGGAACCATGAACAAGGTATTAGTAATAACCACTAAGAAAAGTAAAACTAGTCTACAAGATAAATGAATCATAAAACAAAAACATTATACCATCCATTTACTGGTGATAGTGGGATTCTAAATATTTTTTTTCCACATCATATATGAAGGTACTTATAGTGACATGATTCACATTCTCATGGGGTATGAATGTGAGTCTATGGATGTCTTTGTTAGATATCCCAAAAGGAAAAGAATAAGAGTCGATGGTGATTTACATTTCATTACCATAATGTAAAATCTATCCAATATAAAGTTAATCAAATGAGTATCTATGTTATACTATGGCATGTAAATTATCCCCTAAAAATTGCACTTTTGTTTCTATTCTTTGTATCTATATTTTTGTTGCAAAATTTTTACCTCATTAATGTACACATTATATTTTGTATTGGGTTTTGAACTATACAAATGAGATCAAGGTGGCAATTATTGTAGTGGTGTTATAATTGGGTAATACTATGTTTATCCTAGTGGTTAGAAAGGATTCTCAATGGAAGGAGGCTAGAGTGCAAGTAGACCGGGAGTGAAAAACTAAAAAATGATTAGAATGGTTATTTTTATAGAAAATGTTAGGGTAGATGTTAGAAAATGAAGGTGAATGACTAAGAATACATATAACTACCTACATATCTAGATGATCATCTACCAAATTAGATGACTATCTACAAAAGCATACAACCATATACATATAAAAACAATCCACTACATGAATAGATAAATGTCTAAATAGATATATGACCTTATATATAGGTAGATGAACATCTATATATGTAGATTATTGTTTGCATATGTAGATGACTATATACACATGTAGGTTATCATTAAAATTTTGTAGATAATCATATACATATGTAGATGGTCATTTACATATGTGGGTGATTATCTACATTCATAGATGATCAACTATATTTCCAAATAGTCATCTATACATTTAGATGAGTGTCTAAATTCATATATGATCATATACATGTATAAATTATAATATACATTTGAATATGATCATCTCAATTTAAAAATGATTATCTGCATATTCGGACAATCATCTATGTGTGTGGATAATCACCTACCACTACAACCCATGATTTATCCATGCATCTAGTTGCCTATACACTCTCATCTAGGTGTCTAAATGTTTACATTGACAAAGGATCATTTGCATATCTTGACGATCCATTCTATGTGAAAATAATCATCTATGTTTTTGGTTAGACAACTTTGCATATCCTATTATACCATTTATCCTCTTATGGTTGGCCATTTCATGATACTCTACCTATGACTAGTTATCATTGATTTTCACCATTCCAACACTTAATTCACATGTGCAAATATTAACCTTACAACCCAAATTTACACCATGTCAAAACAAATGTTCCATATTTTTACATAGGTATTTTTCCTAGGGGCCATTAAAAAAACCCTACCTGAAGGTTTCTTGTTACCTAGTCTATGTATATTGATCTTCTCTCAGTGACTCATTATGACCATTCCATTTCAATGGGCATGTTGATGTGAATACATTAAACTTATTTTTAACAATATGGGTTCTTGAATAGTTTAGTAGATAATTCAGTTTTATTGTTTCATTTAAATGGTTTACATTTAAGTGTTGAAAGTAGATAAACAAGCATTCATTATCTTAATTACAAATCAGTATTTAGGGTTTGTTTAATTGAATGTGAGACTAATTTATACATTCATTAATTTCATTGGTTTTGAAATTCAATAGTGCATCTATAATGATGGATAAATTTACAAAAATCAATATGGATGTGTAATCAAAATGCATTCAAACTCTAGATCTAATAACTAATAAAAAGAGAATGGGGAAAGAGAAATAAAGCCTAAAAATGTAGCCAAATCTAAATTCATCTGATCATATGCAACCCACAAACTTACCCCCATATGGCTATTATTCACAAAACCAAAATGGAAACTAGTGTTAGAATCTAGGGAATAGAAATCAAGGAAGAAAGACAACACCACCACTATATTTCACATGCAAGTGAATGAAAATCAATATTCGATAGCTTATATATTGAATAAAATGGTTGTTTGATAACACATAGATTTTTAAATATCATTTGGGTATAAATTTTGATAGCATCTCCCTAGGGAAATAAGAAGAAGGAAAAATTAAAGTACAAATGCAAAAAAATAGGTGATTGGTCCAAATGTCTTTGCAGAGAAAAAATGATCTAGTTCTATTTACAATGAATACCACCAAATATATAGGAGAGTGAAACTTATAGAAGGAGGAGTTTTCCATCCAAAATTCCATGAACTAAAATTTATGTGCTCAACTACCTTTTTTCTTAATTTTCCTTCCAAATTCACCACTTTTATTATTCACAACCTAAAAAGAGACCAAAAAACAAGTCAAAACTAGCAATTAAAAGCAATGAATAGTGAAACATAACATAAAAACATGAATAAGCTCTCAAATATGAAGAATCATTAAAATTTTATGGTACCATTGTGTTTGTGATGGAGTCATATCTATGGAAATGTAAATGGTTTGAAAAACTAACACTAGGATCAAAAGTTATGGTGAAAAAATGAACTTCCCCAAAACTGCCCCAAGAAACGTAATCAAGATTTTTGGGGTCTCAAATCATGTTTTAAATTTCGCTTTTTGAAAATTATATCTCCTATATTTAATGAGGATTTATAATCTTGAAAAAATATAAGAGCACATTTCTAACATGTTAGACCTAATGAAGGGTTTGTTTAACAAGTAAAACTATGTTTAGGTAGGAGATTTAATTTATGGGGGTCCAAGACCTAATCAATGTCTAGAACCCTAATTAAAATTATGTTTTATTTCCAATAAGATTCATGACCTATTTGAACTAAAATATTTCAATAACATTACATAGGCCAACAATGAAGGACCCTAGACCTAGTCGAGGTTTGATCCTTGATTAGGTCTATAGGGAATGTTTAAGTTTCCTTCAGACCTAGTTTAGGGAAAAAATAAACCAAAACTACTTTATGATTATCCCCAACTTAATAACTAATCAGGATTGTAAATCCTACCCAACACTAGACTCATTATCGATTGATACATAGACCCAGTGGGGATTTAAATCCTAACTAACATTGCTACTCCCCTCATCAACCAATGAAGAACTTATCAATGATATGATCCTTTATTAGAACTAAACAAGATCCCTCTTTAATTATAAGACATAATCATGCCCAAAACCCTAATTACAAACATAATTTGACAAGAACACCCACACAAATCTAATCAAAGATATTATTCTAGATAGCAAAGGTATGAAATGAAGACTCCCCTCGAGAACTATTCAAGCTTTAAAAGCTAAATTATAACCAGGGGACATACTAACTTTGAAAATTTATAGGACTTAACCTCTAAAAATCCTAATTATAACTAGGAAAGTATTTTTTAATGTGATAGACCTATTCAAATAATTTGATAAGTTTTTCTCTTGACCAAGTAATATTTTTCACATGGGATATGAGGGTCAAGAAGTCATTTTGGGAGGGGTGCACAATATGAAACTTACTTGCATGGTATCGATAGATAGGATATCATGATTACTAAAGGCTGAGAGAGTAAAAAAATAAAAGTGACCCACTGAAGTGGTAATAGGGAGCTAAGAAAGTAAACATGTAAAAATGCTAGGCATTGATAAGTGTAGCAAGACTCTACTTCAGGGCCAAGTGTTATATATGAAATTTTATCATTATATATTAAAATAACAAGGGATAGGTTTTTGTAGCTTAAATTGCATGGAAAATAATATGACCTCCAAGATCATGATAAGAGAGTTGAGGAAGCTAGGCTTCAAATGTAAATTTGAAATTCAAGACTACGCTTTCATTTTGAGTGTTATACATGAAGTTTTCTCACATGGATGTGTTCTTTCCAAAGGTGATGGTTGTAATTAATACTTAGGTATTATTATATATATTGAACACGTAGTAAAATTGAGAGTGATGAGTCTAATGAATCAATAGTGCTAGCATGAACAAATAAAAAATAGAAAAATGGTTCTATAATTCTTAGAATAATGAGGGCATGTTGTGAAAGTAATAATAAATGGAGACTCTATTGGAAAATACTCTGAAGTATTTGTAATAATAGAAACATGTCTATGAACACATAATATTTTGTTGATACTATGCATGGATCATGAATGGATTAGAGAGAGGAGAATACAAGAGAAGATAAATGACCAAATCAAATATTCTCATTGACCTAGTGTGTGTAAATGAGTAAATTACCACTTATTATAAACTATAAAAATTAACTAATATGGATCTAATTGTCAAGTTAATGAATCTTTCCCTGATAATTCTTCCTTGAAAATTAATCCATTGCTATATAAGCATCCATAGACTTAATGGAGTTGTCTTTGATCCCACTCAAAGCCTTGATATACTATTAATTGGGCATTCATAGCCCTAATAGAGGTTGTTTGAATCACCTAGAGTTGAGTTTTTAAAAAATTCAATTTTCTTTTCTTTTCTTTTTCCTCTTTTCTATTTTTTCTTAACATAGCAATTCTAGGTTGGGGACCATTGTGGCAAGTGAAATGTCAAATTATATATATTTCACCCTAGATCTTCATCATAGTAGGTTCATCCATGCAAACCTATAAATAATTAAGATGTGATGTTTTTTCTTTATCTCAAGAGAATGTCTTCATCAATAGAATAACATACCCAAACTTAACCCAACATGAATGAATTTAGAATGTACACAATAGCTTAATCTTTTAAAACTGATTTGTAAATATAATATAACACTATAAAATACTCATAGTATTTATACACCAGAATGTCACTCAAGTTACCAACATGAATGAATTTAGAATGTACACAATAGCTTAATCTTTTAAAATTGCTTTGTAAATATAATATAACACTATAAAATACTCATAGTATTTATACACCAGAATGTCGCTCAAGTTACCTATGTATAGGCATTTTGTTCTTCATTATTTGACACACATGGGAACTTAAAGGGTAAAATATATGGTCTATGATAAAAATGGATAAGTAACTAGGCCTGACCAACATTGAAAAGTGAAAAATTTAAGAAAATCAAATATGAAACAAAATAAAGGGAAAGAGAAGGTATTTACAAGAAATTTCCAATAAAATGCATGCTTGGAAGTAATAATTATGAGGAAGTGACTATTTACAGGCCAAAGGACAATCTCACTAGTTAGATACCTGATATAGAATGTATTGACATTTAGGATTTTTATAAGTTTTTTTTATAAATCCTACCTAGGGAAGACACATAGTTACACCTATACTGACCTCTATACTCATGAACATTATGCTAGAGAGTTCTATCTACATTTTTTCATACAACTTAAGAAATTTTATAGGATTAAACATAACAATGTATATATGCCTAATTTTTAAAAATCACTTGGGATATGATTTGATAAATACCTCTAATTATAATCTGAATTATGGTGAGTGATAGGGGTGGGTATCAACACATACCAAAAATACATGCATAACCAACTTAGTAGAGATAGATTAATCATGGAAGCCAATCAATGAATCCATTATTGGCTATTTCTTGAATGATACGAATCCTTTGGAAGAATCCTCATTATTATCTTCATCATTTATAAGGAGTAAGTTTGGTATTTCCCAAGTCTAGGATCTTCTAACTTTGTCATGAATAGAAGAAGTAAGTCCAAAGATAAATTAGATCAAGGAATTTTTAGCTCTAGATTTTTATAGTCTCACCTCTTCATGGCTTGCGCATCCATGCTCATGATCACACTTTTTTTTTGGTTTCTTCCACTATGATGAAGAGAATAAGAATGCTTCCCTCATATTCTAAAAGTAGTTTAAAGGATATAGACCTTTAGATATAGTAATAACAACCTATTTTTTTAATTATTTCCACCTATCATCAATAACGTATGGGTGTTGTTCCTTATTGGAAATAACTCTCATGACTTCACCATTAAGGTTTAGGCCAATTTGATTAAAGGTATGACTATCTTGAGGTGATAAATCTACCATTTTAAATTTGTTTAACTCATCTTATTCATGTGGATAAACAATTTCATCATTATTTTCTTCTACTTTTTCATATCTAGTGACATGATAGGTGTCACACTACTACCATTGGGATATTGATCATATTAAATTAGCTTACCATGTGTAGGAAAAATAACATATGATAAGGATGTTTTAAATGCACAACACTCATCTTCCTCATCCAACTATTTTAACTCTTATATTTCATCTTTTGGCTAATTATACAAGATTTATGATTCATCTTCCTATAGGGAAGCTCATTAAAATTTTGATTTCCTATCAATAGGTCAGATGAAATAAATGACACCTCTTCATCATCAGACTCATCCTCATCACTACTCTCCTAGAGTATTTCATGCTTATGGAATGATACATTTTCATTCAAGAGGAATGTTTCAACACTTGTCTCATTTCCATATATGTATATGCCAAATTATGAACTTTAGAATATGATTTCATAGGCTAGTTCAATCATTTTTTGTTGGGAATATCCTATAACAAATGGCATTGGAATAGTAAAAGAACTAAAAGATTCTAGATCACTAAAACAAGTGAAACCAACCTAATGTTTGCATGATAAATTATCATAAATGCATGTATTAAAAGAAAAACAAATTGTTTACATTTATCATGGGGATTATTTTTGGTTATAATATTGATGCAGTGATTCATTATAAATTGCATATTTTCCAATGAGATGACTTTTAGGAAAATAATTTAGCCTCAACACCTGACTATCCAAGTGAATGAAACAAGTTTGAACAATAGAGATATGACATTGATTGTTGTTCAATTGTGAAGGCCTCTTGGTAAGTCAATATGAGATATGTGAGAGTGAATGGATTCTTCCAAATAAACATATAAATTGGGGGTTCCAACATTTTGAGATAAAATCTAGTAGAAACTACTTCCATTTATAGGAATGTGTCATTCAACCTCTTATATAACTCATGAATGTGAACATTGAATGTGTTAATAGATTCATTGGGATCCCTATGGGTTATATTAAATTGATATTATATGGAAATATGGTTAAAAGGAATAGAAAAATGGTTGATAAATAGGTTTTCAAAGATATCCCACAAGGTGATACAACCATCTAACAAGATAAGCTATTATCCATATGCTTCCCTATGAAGAGAAAAAGGGAAAAAATATATGGAACATCTTCATACTAGATTTGAGTCTTGATTATGGCATCCTTGAATTCTTGAATATGTTATTCTAGCATCTAAATCCCATGTGTATTTTTTATATAATTAATTAGGATCTTTAGGTAGTTTATGAGTGGGCCCTATAATGTTCATAGGGAGTCCACCTTCACCTAGCTAGGAAAAAGCCATAGGTTGGTCTAGAATTTATTTTTCTAGTCTTAGAACCTAGAAAATCACTTGGGAAAAGCTTATAAACTATTTAATTTTAAATTTTCCATTAAAATGTAACTTTTTAATCTTTTGGTGGACCTCTTTCTTGTGCCAATTATGTTTATCTATGTTTTAGACATGCAATAGGGTGGGGAAAGTGTAAAAGAGGTGTGAAAAGTTTAAAATAAATAATTAGTCTACAATATTGTGAACATGCCCTCCTTCTAGTTTCAATTATGTTAATGAGCATTTTATCACACACCAAAATTTAGGCATATCTTCTTACTTGCCTCTCTTGAAAGGATATATTGAGATCTTGTTTCATTCTACTTGGTCTAGGGGAACTAATATTTACTTGATGGATCATTGTGACCATTTCATTTCTAAGGGATTAGTGGTTGAATACTTAAAACTTATTTTAATACTATGGGTTCTTAAATAATTTATCAGATAATTTGGGTTTATTGTTTTTTTATATAGTTTCCATTTAGGTGTTGGAAGAAGATAAACAAGCATTCATTTTCCCAATTAAAAATTATATTTAGGGTTTGTTTAAATGAATGTGTAAGTGAATTATACATAATTCATTCTATTGGTTTTACCATTTAATAATGTATATATAATAATGGATAACTCAACATAAATCAATATGGTTGTTTAAGTTGATTTCATTCAAACCCTATATCTAAAAAATGATAAAAAGAGAAAAAGAGAAAGGGGAAAGAGAAATAAAACCTAGAGAAAATATAGCCAAATTTGAAGTCATATGATTGTATGTAACCCAAAAACAAGTCCCCATTCGGTAAAAATTCACACAACCACAATGAGAACCAATGCCAAAATCTAAGGAATTTAAATCCAAGAGGAAATAAAATACCACAACCATATTTCACATACAAGTGAATGAAAATGGATAGTCCATGGCTTATATATTGAATAAAACATTTAATTGATAGAACATATAGTTTTCAATGATCATCTGAGGATAATTTTGATGTCATCTCCCTAGGTGAACAATAGGAGGGATAAATTAAATTACAAATTCAAAAAAAGGTGGATGATCCATAATGTCTTTGCAGAACAAAATTGAGTCAACCTATTTACAATGAGGACCACCCAATATATAGAAGAGTGTAGCTTACAAATGGAGTATTTTTTCCTCCAAAACACCACTAAATGACATTAATATGCTGAGATACCTTTATTTCCTTCATCTCCTTCGAAAATTTCCACATTTACTATTCAAAAACTAAAAATTGTCAAAAAAATAAGTCAAAATTAGTAATTAAAAGCAATGAATAGTGAAAAACACAACAAAAACATAAATAAGTTTTTAACTAGACATAATAAATAAAAATTTAAGGTACCATTATATTTAGGATGGAGTTATCTTTTTAGAGATGTAAATAGTTCAAAAACCTAATGCTAGGATAAAAATTTATTGGAAAAAAATGAACTCCCCCAAAACCAGCCCAGTAGACCTAATCAGTCTTTTAGGGGTCTTTGTCATGTTTTAAATTTCATTTTGTGTAAATTATATCTCTTATTTATAATTAGGATTTATAATTCTAAATAGAACTGAGGATAACATTTCTATCATGTTAGACCTAATTAGGGGTTTTTTTATTAATTAAAATGAAGTTTAGGCATGAGATTCAAGTTTTGAGGGTTTAAGACCTAATCAAGGTATGAACCCCTGATTAAAACTACATTTTATTTCTCATAGGATTTGTGACAAATTCATGATAAAATACTTCATTTACATTTCAAAATCCATCAATGAAGGACCATATATTTATTTGAGGTTTGATTTTTTTATCAGGTCTATAGGGAACATTTAAGGTTCCTTGAGACCTAGTTAGGGAAAAAACCTAGACCAACAATATGATAAAAATACTCCCCTACCTAATCTCAATTTTAAACCCCTCCTATCACTAGGCTTAATTTTGATGGATATATAGGCATTCAAGCTTTAAATCCTAACTAACATTGTTACTCCCATCACTAACCAATGAAGACTTGATGTGGGGTCTAATCCCTGATTAAAACTAAACTAGCTCCTTATCAAACGCTAAGACGTAATTTTTATTAAAACCCCAATTAAAAAATGAATTGTACAAATCCAACCATACATACCTAATCAAAATTTTTATCTTGAATAATAAAGGAATAAAACAAAGACTCCCTCTATACCTATTCAACATTTTGAATTCTAATTAGAATTGAGGGAAATAATGACTGAAAATTTAGAAAAAATCACCTCTAAAAATATCAATCATAAGTGGGAAATTAATTTTGAATGTGATAGACCAAATTAGATAATTTGACAAGCTTTTTTCGTGACCAAGTAATATTTTACACATGGGATATGAAGATAAACAAGTCATTTATGGGAGGGGTGAAAAACATGAAACTTGCTCACACTAGCCTAGTCAATAGGATGGGATGATTATTATAGGTTGAGAAGGCATGAAAATAAAAGTGACCTTATAAATTAATATTAAGGAGTTGAGATATCAATAAGGCATGAATTATAGGTGTGGATAAGTGCAAAAAGACTCTACTTTGAGGCTAAGTGTTATATATGAAAATTTATCTTTTAGAGATGATTGTCACAATACGATAGGTTTTATGAACTTTAATGGAATATAAACTGATATGACATCCTATAGTATGCTAAGATATCTAGGTAATCTAGTATTTAAAATCAAATTGGGAAATTGAGACTTTGTATTCATGATGAGTGTTGTATATGAAGTTTTCTTGCATGAATGTGGTATTTATAAAAATGATGGTTGTGGGTCTTAATTTGGTGTAAAACTTGATATGTAATAGCAAGTAAAATTTGGAGTGTTGAGACTAAAAAATCATGAGCACAAGTGGGAGTGGCTAAAAAAGCAAAAAAGAGGTTCCCTAATTCTTAAAATAATTAGGGCATTGTGTGCAAGAAACAAAATAATGTACATGCCCATTCTTATGCCCACTCTAAAATATCGATTATGGCCATTTTACATAATCAATTAATTCCATTCCACATAATATATGATTATTATTCTTATAAAAATGTTTTATAATGTGTTCCTTATTAAACATATTTTGAATAAGATATGACGAATATTCTTATCTTATTCTTATTTAATTATAACACAAATATAAGTGGTAATTTCATATGTATATAATGGTATAAAATTAATAATTTTATTCATGTTTTATTTCTAAATTAATTTTGAGGTATACATGGTTAAATTAATTTTAATTAAAATTAATATCAAAACTCCAATTGACTTTGACATGTATTACTCAAATTTATTTTATACCTTACTTTTATTATTTAATAATAATTAAATTTAATAATTGTTTCTAAAAAAATACATCCAAAAGAAAACATTTCTCTTGAAATGTTAAATTTTATCCCACAATAGAGGATAAAGATAATTCATTGATATCATTAGTTCTTAAATTAATTGTGGCATTCTTCAAACAAAATCAAGCACACTTCAAGCATTGTTGACATATATTTTATGAGGGAAAATATTCACTATATTTAAGTTATTTTTATACATTTCAAATCAATTTTATTTTTTACACTATATTCTTAAATAACTAAAATCATAAATCATATAATTATGAACAAATAATTATTAAATAATGTCATATTGACAACCATTAGTAGGATGACAAACACAACACAAATATAACACAAATACTGCTAGTTTTTTTTTCTTTTTTTTTTTTTAAAAAGTTGATGATAAGGTGTTTATTTAATTTTAAAATTGGCATGGTACTTAATGAAATAGACATTTATAATTTTTTTGAATATCCATGATTAGATTTTGGGCATCATTTCTTAATGTTAGATACATTATAAAAAATTTAGTATTCAAGAAATTGGGTTTTCTTCCTTAGTTTGTTCTATAGAAATAAAAGAAACCATATGATATTTTAACATAAATATAGGTGAATAAATTCAAAGGTCATCAGTGATACCATACATAATGAGAGTGTACTAGAATTGAAACTATAGACAAAAAGATGTAGTCAAGTTTTATGGATGCAAACATCGATCAAGGTTAGTGATACCACATTGAATGACCTAGGAATAATTTAGTGATGCCACATTGATATGAATAATTAAAACATAAAATTATATTATCATACAGAGAAATAAATAAAATATCTATAACAAGGCTTTAATTTTTTATACTTATAACCCATTTCTTTTTCTTTAAAATTTTAATATACACAATAATGACATGTAAATTACATTTTATTTTTCAATTTGAATATAAATTATAATCTCATTTAAGAATCAGTTTCCATTTTAGAATTACAATTGAGTGTAACATTCACATAAAAAATGGAAATGATAAATACCTAAGTGTAATTTCATTTCATTATAAAGCATGAGTCCTTGTGTAATATCCTTGTAAATGTAGTATTATATGTCTAGAAATGTAATTTTATGCAAAATAAATTATCATAAATTGAGTCCTTTGTAATCACCCTATACATTCTTTCCTTAGTTTCAAATTTATTTTCCATTGGATTAAGTCTTATATATCTACAAATGTAGTTTCATAAAGAAAAAAATATCAAAAGTTTTTTATTCCTTATGTAATATCCTTATAGATTCTATCCATCATATTTATTTTTACTAGATTGACTCTTATCTATCTATAATTTTTAGTATCATAGAAAAATAATTGTCATAAATTCATTCCCTTTATATTTATAACTTCTTCATACTCTAAAACATTGAATATAAAATTTTAAAATCATTATAAAGATATGTTATGTAATATCTACCTTGTGATAATTTAAATTTAGGTTTTTCTCAACTCTTAGATGATTAGTCCTAGGCATACTTTACCCTTGAATTTTAACTTTATTTCAATTTCTAATTATTGTGTGTATGAAAAAATATTTTTTATGAAGAAATAAGTTTAATAAATTGATTTTATTTGTAATAATATCACTTATTCCTCTTTAAATGTGAAATATGTATTCATTTAAGTTATACTATAACTCAAACAAATTAAAAATTGCACTCATACACATATAACCTAGGATTAAAATTTATTAATTTAATTTATCTCTTCATAATTCAATATTCATGATAATAACCCCATCTCAACTTTAAAAAAAATATTATTTATTAATGAGTAGAGGCCTATATTCTACACAAGATATGATAATTGGATTCTTAATTGATAAAATTATCATAAACATATTTATAATGAGCATAATTACATATTATGCATAGGTCTAGTATATTTAGAATACTATCAATTAATAATTAAATTGTCTTATAAAGTATACAATGGGAATGTAGGATGGGCATGTTCGTAGTATACATAATCCAAGACTAATAATTAAAATAATATAAAAAAAGAATCAAATTATGTTAACTTGTGTGAAATGCTTATGTGTAAATTATACATAAGATAAAAATATTGGATTCATAAACAATAATTTTATTATATTTTTTAGAATGATCATGTTCCCATTCTACACATAATAACAATATTATAAACATTGAGAAATAATTGATCATATTATGTCCATTTTACACCATTATAGTGAATTAATAAAACTATCAATTAATAGCTAAATATTCCCATTCTAAATAACTTATTAACTATATTATGTTCATTGAACAAGAAGTGCTCATGCTATGCCCGATTAAATATGAATCCAATATTTATATCTTGTATAGAATCATAATGTTCTAATTATACATAAACTAATACTATCGGATTCTTAATTGATAATATTATTACCTTGACAATGTAGAATAGGCACATGCCCATTTTGAAAAAAGATAAGAACATCATCAATTACAAATCCAATAGTCTTAACATGTCCACTATACACAAATTGAGAATTTTGGATTCGTAATTGATGATGGTAGTCTTATCTATTTCAAAATATTAATTTGTCCATTATACACAAGCTAACAATATTATGATCATGTGGAGAAATGTCTCATATTATGCTCCATTATACACAAATCTATTATATCAAGAATAAAATAATCTTATTTTGCATAGAAATATGCATATGTTGATTCTACACAAGTTAATAATATTGGATCTTAAGTTATAATGTTCTTATCTTATTTAGAATTTGCATGTGCCCATTCTACACAAAATAAAAATATTATGATCATTTATTAATAAGTGATCATATTATACCTTATTATACATAAGTCTTTTATATTAAGAATGGGCACATTCCTAGTATTAAAAAGATTTAAAAATATCAGTAAATAGTCCAATACTTTTAACTTGTGTAGAACGGGCATGTGTCCATTATACATAAGCTAATAATATTAGATTATTAATTGAAAATTATACCCATTATATAAATTTTATATTAAGAATATATTATCAATTATGAGTCCAATATTCCTATCCTGTGTAGAATGAACACATGCTCGTTATACAAAAGATAATAATATTGGATTTATAATTGATAGTATATTATTAATATAATAATTGTATAATGGACATAATTACCAATTAATAATCCAATATTATTAGATTATGTAGAGTGGACACATGCCCATTTTACATAAGTTAAGAATATTGGATTATTTATTGATATTTTTTAAATATTTTTAATACGGAGCATGTGCCATTCTTCATTGTATAATGGTAATAAATATCAATTAAGAATCCAATATTATTATCTTTTGTATAATGGGCACATGCCCATTATACACAACTTAAGAGTATTGGATTATTTATTGATATTTTTAAAATCTACTTAATATTAGGAATGTTCCCATTTTCAATTGTATAATGAGAATAATTATTAATTAATAATATAAAATTATTATATTATGTATAATGGACACATTACAATTATATAAAAGTTAAGAGTATTGGATTATTTATTGATATTTTTAAATCTTTTTAATATTGGGCATGTACCCATTATACACAAGCTTACTATTAGATCCTTAATTTATAATGCTCTTATCTTGTGTAAAAATAGCATGTGCCATTCAAAAAAAGATAAATATATTGTGATCATTAATTAAAAATATCTCATATTATGTCCCATTCTACATAGGCCTAGTATATTAATAATATATTATCAATTATGAATCTAATATTAATATCTTGTATATAATGGGCACATGCCTATTCTACACAAGATAAAAATATTAGATTATTAATTTATAATTTTATTTTATTGTGTAGAATATACATATGCAATAAAACATAAGATAATGATATTATGAGCATTGAGTAACAATTTCTCATATTATGCCCCATTCTACATAGTTGTAGTATATTATCAATTATGAATCTGATATTTTGATCTTATGTAGAATGGTCATGTGTCAATTTTACACAAGCCAAGACTATTATATTATTAGTTAATAGTGTTCCTATATTATATATAATAAACATGTTCCATTAAACACAAGATAAAAATATTGTGAGCATTGAGAAAGAAGTGCTCATATTATGCCCCATTCTACATATTGATGGGGTTTTCCATACCACAAAATTTTGTGGTCATATTTCAAAATTAGATAGCCATAAATTTCATTCAATTTAACTTAAATAAATTTCCATAAGTAAGAAACTATAAAAATAAGTTTTATAGGTGTGGATAATGTCATGCCAAGATGTTATGGGCACCCAAACATATAATCAAGGAATTTAAGATAATAATCATTATCGGTCTATGGTAAATTTAGAAGGATTTTAATTACACCTTAAAAAACACAAAATATAAAACCCTATTTTGAATTAGTATGTTTATATTAAACAAAATATAACAATATTATGAATATTGAGAAGTTCTCACATTATTCCCCATTATAAAGTTTGATGGGATTTATCATTGGAATATTACACCATAGAAGTTGAAAATCATACCATGACATTTGAAATATGTTGATCATTTTTACATATATTATATTTCATGACATCTCAAAAAAATTATAAATTATATATATTCATAAAGAATAGTTAGAATTTGTTTTACCACATGTCATCTTCTTGATAGATAGTAAAAAGGTCTTTACTTTAATTTTTAGATTTGAATATCACCACTTCATAGCATAGTTATGAAAAATTAGTCCACATGTTATTATTTTAGATTATCTTAAAGATATTATTAAATTCTACGTCTTAAAACTTTAGATGAACAAAATAAACTAGATTTTTTCACTTGTCTTCTTTTCAATTCATCACCTAGTATAATTTAAATTTATAAGTATCAAGCATTTTCAATATATAAAATAAGTGAGATCATACTATGTATCATCATATCTCTCCTCTATAGTCATTCCTTATTAAAAATATGACATAAAAATTTCATATGTGATACCATATGATATTGTTCCACCTTTCACCATAAAAATTGGATAAGTCTGAGATTGACATTAAATCTACAATCATCGGGACAATTAGGTAGGTCAAATATTGACACTTAGATGGGTCACATATTCTTGATATTGTACAATATTTTGACTTGAAACATGTTGGAAGAAAAATTACTATGAAGGGGGGTGAATCAGTCTTCAAAAACCTTATTAGTTTCACTTAAAAAATAATGAACCATTCAATTAGGTAGATATATCTAGACAACATAAGCACCTATCTACATAATCATGAAACATATGAACACATCACATATGTGGGAAACCCTAAAGGGGAATAAAACACACTAATATCTACAAATTTACTATAATATTATAATATAAATACAAAATTTAGTGAATCATCAACTTCACATGGAGCACCAACCATAACTACCTAGGCACCAACCTAGCTAGGCTTTAATGAGCATGAACTTGCAAGGAGGCACAAATCACTTAGATAACTCAGAACCAAATCATAAACCTTAATGATTTTATCACCTTTAAGACACTTTATTTTTCAATCAATTGATGATGACCACCTCTTCATCAAATTTACTATAATACTATAATAATAATATCTACAAATTTAATATAATACTATAATATATATATATATATATATACAAAATTTAGTGAATCACCAAATTCACATGGAGCACCAACCCTATCTACCTAAGCACCAATCTAGCTAGTGTTTAACAACCATGAAATTGTAAGGAGGCACAAACCCCCTAGTTGACTCAGCACCAAATCATAAACCTTATTGATTTTATCACCTTTAGGACACTTTATTTTTCAATTAACTAATGATGACCACATCTTCATCTCCACACTCTTAGCCCTCTCAATCTACCTTCTATGTTTCTTTACTTAAATTAGGTCTATTCAAGACTAATTAAATCATATGAACCTGATCTACATACATATAAACTATATCAAATATTCATAATAAATAATATATAATCTTTTTATGGTGTAAAATACCTAGTTTTTTTTGTAATATGTTATTTTATTCTCTTGCACTCTACACCCCCAAATAGGCCTAAAACTGCCTTATATATATACAAGCCTCGTGCTCGTATAGTTCTTAGTCATACAAAAAACCTTAACCAATTTTATCAGCCATGTAATATATCTTAGGAGATACCATAAAAATTAATAAAATTTTACTTGAGTCCCCTTAGGTCTGACATACCTTAATTCATCCTTAGGTCATATGGAGACCTAATCCCATTAGGTCTACTTTGGGACACATTACACTTTGTCTTCCATATAACACATTAAAACACATAACATTCTAGTAATATATCATATTACACTAAAGTATACCCATTATAGGCTTATATAGTATCCATAATACCTTTTACATCTAACCACTACTTCAAGTATGCCATTAGTATTGTTCACAATTAATCATGTAAATACCTATAAAGTTTGTCTTGAACTAATGAATATAAGAAATTAATTATTAAAAAACCATGGAAATAAATAAAATTATATAAGCATAATGATCTCAGCTTCATCACAAAATTAATTATATACTTTAACTTAAGATATACATGATCAAACTCTTCTTTACAAGATGCTCACTCTGAACTACCAACTAGCCTCAAAACACAATCATGGAAAATTGAAATTATGATACCTAAAATAACCTAATAAATGAATTAAAATGCATGAAAATTATATTAATAAATTATTATAACAAATTCCAAAAAAAATCATTATCTCTAATTGTAGTTATTGCTCTTGTAGACCAATTTATTGACCCTCTCTTTCATAAACCTCACTCAACAAGTCAAGCCGTTTTGGATTCAAAAATTTCACTACTACTTTCACTAAATTTTTTTTAATAAAAATCATGGATAATAAATAAAATTCATAAATATAACACCATTTATATTATATGCTTCAACTTAGGGCATAGAGTCTCAAACTCATCACTACAACTTGTTTACCCAGAACTGCCAGTTTAACTTAAAGCATAATCATGGTGACAATGACCTTTAATCACATTTATGAAAATTTAAAACTTATTATTCAAGTATATGATAATATGAGATAATTATACCATTATAAATATAAATATAACATGGTTAAATGGAAATATTGATCATGTAGACCAATCTCATGACCTCATTGTACATAGACCTCACTGAGCTAGACAAGTCAACTTATGAGCAACTTATTTCTATTTATAATGATATAAAAAAATTCTATCCAACATTAAAATTTATTAAAATTATTTAAAAATGTCTTCATTAACTTGGATTAATCCCTATTCCATGATAACACATCCCTAAACATCTTCCCATTATTGCCTTGGTTTCTTATTGTTTCCACCATGAGGCTTGTTAGCGACTGGTTTACTTGGATGATTACTTTAGCATAATTGAGAGACATATCCTATAAATAAACCTTTATGGACAAAAAATTAAAGTATAAATCTTTTTATTTCATTAATTTAGAGAGTTTGAATTGCTCAACTTTGACTACTATAATAATTCTCCAAGAAATAAGGCCTTTCCTATAGGGTCCACTCACTCATCTGAAGACTCAATCACACTTGGAGATAAATATAAGAGTTTAATACAACCTATAATCAATAAAATAACCATAAAAATTCATTATTATCACTTTATAGTAACTTATTTCATATTGTGTCACTATTAAGGTTCTTTTAGGGTTTAAACCATATTCTATTATTAACAATCATCTATAAATCTTAGCCCCTCATTCCAAAAATTGATGCATGAAAATTTGAGATAGGAACATTTTACATATACCATTAATATCATAATTTCCCATGTATATGTTACACTTGTAAATGAACATGTGAAAGTCCTTAGGTTGAGATCCATTCATTCTAGGCACACAAGAGACCTCAAAACGACTTTTCATTCTTGTCTTGTAAACCATGACCTCAAACCTTTTGAGCATGATTTAAATTACATATCATACCTATGTAAATTAAAATATTATCTAAAAATACTATAAATATTATCATGACACCTCGTTACACTCCACTCTCTCTCTCTCTCTCTCTCTCTCTCTCTCTCTCTCTCTCTCTCTCTTTTGCTCTTTAGACCTTGACTTGCAAGTCACATTAGGCCTTGAAACTAACATTCATGCCTCTTTTTATGTTCTCTCAACATCATTATAAAACTCAATAAACCTATTTAATTAAAAATCACTAATTTAAATCCTTCATACACCTTAAAAACACCTCATTAGGTTAGGTAGGGTCTAAAACTAGTCTAGTTATAGACTTAGACTTAAGGTCTTACCCTTGTGGTCTCACCTTGAAACTCTCCTAAGTGATTCAATGCCTCATATGAATTTTTAATCAACCTTATAAAACCTCTTATTCCTATGTTCATCCATATCACTAGGCTATGATACTCAAAGCTTTTCAATAGGACTTTACAAGCTATGACTAGTGTCATGACTAGGCTTCTCAAGCACTTGAAGCTTGAAAACTAATATTTAAACACTCTTTGATGTTTATAAAATTTTATCTCATTCATTATATGATCCTAATATAATGTCATACATATTTATTCTCACCATGCACATGCTCATGATATGACTATGCTTGTTATGACTAGGCTTTTCTAGACACCTTGTACTCAAAGACTAGTACTCAAGAATGCTTACCTCAATGATGGTATCAAATAAGAAAATTCATAATATAGTATTATCATACCAATAACACAACCTTGACAACCAAAAATAGAATAATCATTAGGTTTCCTTCATATTCTCTCTCAACAAAAGAGATATTAGGTTGCCTTAAAATTCTTTCTCTGACTTGCATATTGACATTAATGACATCATCCTTGACATCAATGAAAAAACTTCTCAACATAATAATGATCTAGGAAAATGAAGTATAGTCTAAAAAGGGGTCCAATGTTATCTTATACATTTCATGCATTGTACTAACACCTTTAGGAGGATTTGGGACTTATGAAACACACAAAAAGGACTAAGACATTTTAAATAATTTTATGTCAAAATGAATGATTACCTATTTCAAATGGTTTTTATAAGATTTATAAATTTATTCACAAATTCTAGTTGTGTTTTATAATATTTTATCACCCTAGGACCTTTCAACCAAACAAAAATTTCCAAATGTATAGAACTAACACCAGTGCTATTGAGGTTTATCTTAGTATGAAAGTTATACTTTCAAACCCCAAAAACAATAATAGGTAACATAAAAGATAATTATGGGCACATGTAAAAAACACTCTCAACATTAAATGGTCAATAATTAAGGAAATTAGGTAGGTCATATATTGATAGTTGGATGGGTAACATCACCACAAGAACTCTAATTCCAAATTAGGTTTTTTAAAAGTTAATTAAAAGTATTAATGATGTATTTCAAATTTTTCTATAAACTCAAAGTCTAATACATGTTTTTTGAATTTTAGTCACCATTATTATGCGCCTAATTCAAAGACTACAAGGTCCATTTTGAGTTGATCCCATAACTATGATTTTTTCAATTCTAAATTACTCAAAGACTATGAGGTCCCATATGAGTTGAGTCTAGAACTACATAGGCTAAGAATATTGGATTCATAATTTATAATCTTCTTTTATTTTTCATAATGGGCATGTTCTAAAAAACTAAAAATATTATTAACATTGAGTAATAATTATTCATATTATTCCCTATTCTACATAGGTATAGTATATTAATGATATTATGAATTAAAAATACAATTTTTTTTATCTTGTGTATAATGTGCATATACCCATTCTACACAAGCTAATATTATTGGACTCTTAATTGATAATGTTCTAAACTTTTGTAAAGTGGGCATGTGTAGTGTGGGTATATTTCCATTCTACGTAATCTCATATTATTGGATTATTAATCTATAATGTTCTTAACTTGTGTATAATAAGCATATGTAGTGTGGGAATATGCCCATTCTACACAAGCTAAGACTAATGGATTCTTAATTGATAATGTTCTTATATTTTTTATAATGGGCATGTCCCTATTCTACACATGATAACAATATTATGAACATTAAAAAATAAGCTACCATATTATTCCCATTATATATAGGTCTAGTATATTAATAATATATTATAGATTATGAATCCAATATTCTTATCTTTTGTATAATGGGCATGTGCACATTTTGCACAAGTTAAGACTATTGGATTCTTAATTTATAATGATCTTATCTTATGTATAAATGGAAAGTGACCATTCAAAATGAAATAAAAATATTATGAGTATTGAGAAATAGGTGCTCATAATATGTCCCATTATACATATTTATGGGATTATTTATTAAAATATTAAAATACAACCACAAACACCATTCATTGTTACATTGATTATCATAAGCTATGTAAGAAAAGATAAAGTATAAAGTAGAGAGATGAAATAAAGAATATAATAATTAAATGAAGATAATAAAATTAAAATAAACTAAATTAAAATAATAATACTAGGTAGATGCAAAGGGGAAAATTTTGACATACAAAGAAGTACAAATGTGAAGAATAGAAGAACATGAGATGATAACATTAGAAAATAAAATAATTCTAGGATAATATGGAAAAATATAGATTAGAGAGAGGGGATAATGAGACAATGGATTTTAACAAGTGAAAATACAAAGGAAGAATCAATTGATGTTGTTAAAAAAAATTGAGACTAAAAATGTGAAGTATAAGATAATATAAAATGATCAAAAATAAAAAAAATTATGATCATGTAAACCAATCAAATAAAACTTAGAAAATAGAAAACCAATTAATGGTTAGGTAATTATGTTTTTTAACTCAAGGATAACTAACTTGTCATTTGTGAGGCATGAATTCTATGTAATGTTTCACGATGAAAATAAGGTCTATGAGTGTGTAAAATATCATGACAAGACACTACAGGTGCCCAATCATGTAATCAAGGAAAGGTAATAATAATTATTAGTCTATGGTAAATTTATAAGGATATTATAAGTATAAACATATCAAGAATCATTTTAATTACACCTAAAAATAAACATAGTATAAACCCTCTATTTTTAAAAAAATATCCATAAACCACCTTTGGTGCATGAAATACACTTAGTCAAGATGGGAAGCAATGTGATTATAAGATAACCCACAAACCTCATGTCATTAAGGATAATAAGTAAAGTTTCCAAAAAAATTTGAAATGCAATATGGATTGGTTACTCTAATAAGTTAAAAAGGTTTGATGACATACTTTCCTAGGAGTTTCAAGAAACACTTGTGGATTTTGTAGTCACAATTAGAGGACTACAAGTGAAGTTAATTAAATATTTGTTATAAGAGGTAATTATCTTCCTAATATAAGGTAAATTTTGTTTATGAATAATAATTTATTTATATCCAACACTCTATTTTGCACAAAAAAGATCGGTTAGAGTCCTCAAATAAAGGTACAATTCATCCTTCATTTCCCCAAATTTGGCTAGAAGTTTCACTCTACATTATTGAGCTTTTAAATTATGAGGTAAGATATTTAATTCTATATGTATTTCATTGAAATCTCTTTTATCATCTCCTAGCATAGGATAATGGTGAAAGTAACCAAATTTTTGTTAAACATGTTGAGAAATATGGAAAAAGAATACTAGAAAGGGAATCCAACATCTTTGTCCCATCATTATCTAATTTAAATCATTGTACAAAGAATTTTAATGGACTTAATACCTAAAATAAATTGGGATAATTTCTTAACAATTGAATAGATACAAAAATAAGAATAGTGGGAATTAGTTATTGAAGAACAATAAATGGATGATGAAGAACATGAAGTAGTTGTAGAGGAATAATAAGAGCATGTGGTAGAAGAGAATATAGAGATACCTTATAGAGGAAGAAAAATTAGGTTAATAATAAATCATTCATTATAACATCATGGTATAAGTAATAATACCATTGATTACATATTCTATACATCAAAATATAGGAATAAGTAAAAGGTTCTAACTCCACTTGTTCCTAGGAGATAATATCAAACAATAAGGCATAGAATAATAATACACCACCCTCAAATGTTTGTTGTTGTTATTCAAATATATAATGGGAAATTGTATAATAAGAGGATAAACTTAATGTAGAGGAAAGTCTAATTACAAATAATTTTGATGAAGTAAAATATGCTTCATCTATCTCTAAGATTCCATCCTTTGGCGAGATGGAACATTGGGGTACTTCACCTAATGTGGCAGAAGAAGAGGTGGAATTAGAGGAGAAAAAATATAATATGGTTGATGAATAATTTTAAATGGCATAAAAAAATATTTTTTATAAATGTAGGCATGAAAAAAATAAAAAAATTATGGAATCCCTAAGGTAAATTGAAACGCTTAGGGAACACTTTGAGGAATTCAAGGAAAAGGAGAATGTTATAGATATACTAGATAGGGTGGATAAAGTATATATTGTAAATTTGTAACTCCCTATGGATAAAAATTTAATATAAAAGTCTATTATGGTTGTATTACATATGTAAAATACATTTTCATTTACTTACACTTAGACAAAAGAGCTCAGTGTGTAAGAATTATTCATGAAAATAGATGTTAAGATACAAACCATGTAGATTCGATGGCAAAATCAATTTATTCAATTAAGAGATCAAAATAAAGATTTAAATAATAATGTCTAATAGGTTGAGTTCAATATTTTAAAATTAAAAGATAAGGTAGAGGATATGAGTCAGTTAATAATGCAACTAATGAGTTGGAGATAAACTGTAAGAGTGTATGTTGTTTGCCTTGAGGAACAATGGTCAAGATTTTAGTTCATGAGAGTCTATTATGACATGATAAAAATAGTAAGTGATACTCAATAATTATTTAAAATATATAACATAATCATTCCTAAGGATCAAAATCAATTATGTGAATTATATATTCACAACTATGTTGTTCTTCTTGACCAGGGAAGGAATCCAAACTTGTATTTGGGTGATGTACTTTTAAGAAAATTTTCTCCTTATCTTGTCAATGAGAAAATAAGAGTTGAGTAATCAGTTGACTATCATAATAAAATAAATATACCACATTAATGATCATAGGGGAGGACACCAAGCTAAATATGATAGAATCATATTATATTGCATTAATGGATAAAAGGGAGGTAAATGCAAGAACTAGGAGGGAAAAAATAGAGGCCCAAAATTAATACTTGACCTTGATGATAGAAATAATTTAAGAAACCTTAAATGATTATTTATTTGTATGTAATGATAATATATTTGAATTTAAAAACAAGGAGCCTCTCAAGGTATAAATTTAAGGTAACTCTAAAAAAAATAAAAAAATATATTGATGTGGTAAGAAAGAAGAGATTGAATTGTCTTAAAATAACATATCAACCTTATATTTTCTATTTTCTAATTCTTTACTATAGGGGAATAGATAAATTCAATGAAATAAATAAACATAGGAAATGGAAGAGGACATAATACAATTTTTGGTTTTATAAAAAGTAGGAGATATGTAAAATAGAACCATTTGATTTATAAGTACTAAGCTTCCATGTGCAAAGGTTTAGGTTTCTTGAGGAGTAAAAAAATGTTTACATGGTGTATTTGATGAGTTCAAAAATCAAATATATAAAAATATTCATTTAAACCTCTTTTTATAATTCCCTCCTACCATTCTAAAGTATATAAATTTATATTTTATATCCCTTTCCTATCAAATATTACCAATAAAATATGATGTGCACATATTTGGGTTTTATGTTTAAAATAATTTTTTATTAATAAATATTGAATAATTTTTTTACTACTAATTTTATGTAGTCAAAAACAAGCACAAATCATGAGTTTCATAGATTAGTCCCCAATCGGTAGGAACTGGGTGGCCAATTAGAGAGAAATTAAAAAATGGTAAATTAATGTGTGGTAAGGTAATGATCGATGTATTTTCTAAATACAATAAATTTTTAATCATAAAGACACTTTTTGTAATTTAATCATGTATATCCTTATACATTACCAATTCTATATGATTAACCTATGGCACACTTTTATTTCCTTATACATTACCAATTCTATATGATTAACCTATGGCACACTTTTACCTTTATGGATAATCATGTCACATTATACTTTTCCATTGTAGTTTTCATCCTACTTAATTATCATCTCCATCATGCACAAGTGTCATAAATTTTCCATTACTTGAGGACAAGTGACTTGTTAATATGGGCATGTGAATTCCATGAAATGTTTTATGATGAAAATAAGTCCTATGGTTGTGGCAAATTTCATTACAATATGCTATGGGCACCCATGTATGTAATAAAGAAAAGATAAAATTGTTAGAGTAATTTAATGAGAATATTATGACATACAAATAAGTAGTAATTTGAAGATTATAAGAATGGGAAAAGATAACATTAGAAATGTGATGTAGAGAATTATCATGTTTTTCATATTAAATATGTATATCAATCACCTCATTTCCTAAAATCAATT